>CM049571.1:431342-553842 GCA_027123335.1 Amphiprion clarkii | reverse complement strand
CGTTCTCCTCTGCAGATGAAGTGGAGGAACACAGGAGTGGAATTCGACCACAAGCCTTTAATTTATGTTTCCAGCTCTAAGAATATGGCCCATTGAAGGTGATGTTTGGACAAAGTGGACAGTGCTCATTCTCTTCTGTGCTCTGCCTGCCCTTTACCCACACAGACTTGAAGTGTGCCTTCAGGGCAGCTTTCAGCATTTGGAGGCATCAACAAGCGTTTAGAGATTTTTTCTTTTTGGTTCATTTCTGCTCCAAACATTTCCCATGCCCGTGCTGTCCTTCTCGACACATCCCTCATGCTTCTGTGTGACATCCCAGTAGAACAAACACAGAAGTATTAAACACACTCACTGGCCCCATCCTGGAACATATCAGCTTCTTACCATCAGTGTCAACAGGATGCCGGCAGATATGTTTATCATATTGATATTTACACACTGAAAGATTTGAGTTTTTCCACTGCTGGTAGATGAGTCATTTAATCTTAATGAATGCTGTATACAGTCCTGGCACACATTTTAGTGCCCTGCAAACTATGCACTATCACCTCCTCCATATGCCATGGGTTTAATGTGGTTAGTAAAAGTACACATTTTGGGTTTCTTTTTTAGCACTCGTCGCCTAAATCACATGCTTTTATTCACTTTGCCTTGAACTATGTGCTAGACATGTATTTCTTACCTCTACTCAAACTTCATAGTGCAGATGTTCAAAGTGGGCTTCATGAGAAAAATAGTTTCCTGCACAAGCAGCAAGCTCCGTTACATTATGCTGTTAATGAGTCCCACGACTTAAAAGATTGAACGAAAATATTATTTTGGAGCATGGTAGCAAATTTAGTGCAAGATGAATTGAAAGGCAACAGAAAGGAAAGTCAGTTTTGCTTGAGAAACGCCAGTAGACCACAACCCAGTGAATTCCCTAGTTAGCATGCAGGCTAATGCTGCATTCATGTCAAATGGGAACGCTAAAAATGCTGTAGCTACAAGGCTTTCATAATTCTGTTAACTCTGATTTTTCATTTGTCACACGTTAAAGCGTAAACTGGTACTTTTGAAAGTATGTTTTACGCCAAACCCAAAGTTGCAACGTCAATCTAACATGGTGATCACACAGTGGCTTATTATGACTGAAGGAAAATATTCTTGTACAACTTAGCTACCTGTACCAGAATTCTGTAAGTCTGGGGTCCCCTTTAGTTTTGAGCTCCTGTAAGCTGAGATGTTTAATGTTGTCAGGTTGGAAACTAATCTAGATGTTCTCTCCCGTGGGACATGAATGCAGCAGAAGAGATGCTGATCCTGAAGGTGTGTTCTGACTAAACTTTGCTTTGAGTTATTCACATGAATATGATCACTGGATTGTTCTACATTTGTTAACTACTAGCATATGGCCCAAGTTCCAGTTGGTATGATCATTTTCCTTGGATTAGACTGACATGTTTGTCCCAGTGAAACATGAAGTCAGTTCATTTGTGTTTAGTCTGAACCCACCTGAACAGACGGATCTACACCTTATTACTTCCTTCTAATTTTTATAAACTCCATTTGTTGATCATTACACATGAGAAAAGAAGTTGGTAAACTACTTCAATTAAAAGATAAGATTTACAGCATGAACGTATATACACTGAATTTACAGCCACCTTTGAAATGAAATGTATCAGCTTCATTTTTAGTTTTTGCAGAGGAGAGAAAAAATGAAAAGGATGTGCACTCAGTATTTCACTTGTCATTCTGGTAGCAGACTGACAGTCGATGATTTGTTTTGTTCCTTTATTTTCGACTAAATGTTGCTGAGTGCTCATTGGCTTCCTGGCATCGTTTCAGCACTCATACTGTAGTTCTAGTACCTGCTACTCAACAGCACTATTAACCCTCCAACGCTAAATCAAATAGATCTTAACTACGGTTAGGTCCACATTGTATTTCAAAAATTTATTTTATATTTCTATTTATTACATGATGTGGATAGTATTAATATATTAGTGCTTCATTTGATAATTGTTCTATAAACATTTTGACCACCTTATTTTGTTGTTGTGTACCAGAAATAGCCAAACTAAAGACGTTTCCAGAATCTGTTCGTGTTCATCATGGAAGGCTCCAAACTCAACAGTATGTTAAAGATATTTGTGTAGCAGCTGGCTTTTCTGCTGTCAACAAAACAACACAAATGATATCCATGTCTTCATCCATGAACAGGATCCTGTTTCTCTGTGCTGCTCTTCTCGCACTCATGTTGTATTACTGTGACTGTGTTGTTTTTCAGATTTATGTAACATAATCCTTCCACCACACAGAAAATTAATATTATTGCTTATTACTTATTTGGCATATATTCTGTACATGTTGGTCCTGAAAGAAAATTTTGCATCTTTGTAAATACTTAAAACTTGTTCCCACCCTCCCAAAAGATGCTTTATCGGAAAAGACGAAACAAAGAGTCACAAATCTGTATCCACCAAGCAAACACAGCGGTGCATCTTTAGTCTGTCATGCACCTTTGTAATGTAGCTTTGACTAACATTTGCACTCTGAAATAATAACAAGAATCATTCTTCTCTATGTTGCCCTTTGCTTTTGCATTGTAATATATGGTACTGGCTGTGGCAAGGCTCAGCCAGTCATTTGATGATGGGTTGGATTCTATATTGTGACAGAGGAATATGTTAGATTCTCTATGATGTAAATAAGAAGTGCTCCTGCAGTATCCTGTCTGTAGCACTAGTCACACACAAACTGCTAATAGGCCTAGAAACAAAGTCCCCTCCTTTATGCTGTTTCTGTCTTCTTTCTGAGACTGCAGACCCTCTCTCCCACAATGCCTTTCATGCCAGTTCCTAACATGGCTGCCCTTACCCACTTACTGAAAGCTGAACCTTTCTCTACGTCCTGCTGCCCTTTCTTTGTGCCATTATGATCCGTAATGCTACATTCAGGTGCTCTTTGGCAACTTGTAAAATGCACATTTCAGACATTACCACTGGCAGGTTATTGCAGAACTGTAGTTCCATGTCATTAGTAGTCCGTTAGATGGGTCTCTGCTCTGTCCTCACACACCAACATGTCGTTGTCATCTGAACGGACCAACTGGATTGGTGCCTAAGAGTAAGTCTGCTCCGAGTCTACCTTGTGGTTGATGTTAATTATTCATTTTGTCTGTACCGTGTGTATCCCAGATTTTGCTACATGGATACATATTGTACCTGAAACCTGCAGTATCACCTCCTGAACAGGACCCACATTTACTTCCACCCAGAACAGTCTGACAGCTGGTAAACTAAAGCAGAACATAGTGTTTGGCAATGACTGCACCACATCAGTGGAAGAGGGCTGGAAGGCCTTCGTACCAGTGGCTAACATGGGATGGAATATAGCTGACACGTTAAAATATACAGACCAATATTCCTACTGTATCTTATCTGTGACATTTCCAGATATCATTACTTCCATCCTGCAGTGGGTTTGCAGTGGCCAGCTGTATCTGATACAATTACAAGTTGACAAGGATCACCTTAATGCACATTCACACATCTGGTGCACACTCAATGCAGAAATATGTGCAAAGAAAGGCTTCCTTCTTTGCTCATTGTGAGGAGACTTTGAATAAGGACAAACCTTGTGGATCCATGATGAAAAAGTTGTTGTAAGGAACTGAAATGAGTTGATCTCTAAAATGAAACATAGCGTCAGTAAGCGCCTGCTACTTTTCACCACTTCCAACAAAAACAGGTGTCTGATTTGGTGAAAACACCTCTCAGGCCCTTATATCCTCCTAAAACATAGTCTCCTTGTCATTCTGCAGAAGCTCAAAGCAATATCCTCTGAATTTTAATCAGCTGGGTGGTTTCTGTAGTCACCCAGCTCTTCTAACCATGGTGTGACCACAGCAGAGACACGCTGACGAGCAGGAGACTGAAAAAGAATCAAACAGGAAGGAGAGCTCAAACATTAGGCTGGGATGGAGGTCTGAACTTTCACCAGGACTAGTTGGAAGTTTTTCTTTTCAAGATTTGATCTGAAAATGTGCGCCCGCTCTACTCACATGGCCTTCCTCTTTGCTCCGAGCTACATAACAAAGAAGAGAGAAATGTGCATATTTGCTTTTTGAATTGCCCTTTTGTTTGAGGGGTGCACAGAGCTGATTGTGTCTTTTTACTGTCCATGCCATCTCAGCTCACCTTTCATTTGGGAAAAAAGTAAATATTAACATGCAGTTTTACAGTTTTGTGTTTTCTGTCATTTCAAAATGCTGCAGTCAACTATTTTACTGGTGCACATTTGCAACTAGATTTTTTTAATGACTGATCACATTCTGTTTTTATGAATTGTCATAGCATCATCTTGTTTTTACTGTGTATCAGAGCAGCTTGTCAGAGTCTTGCTTCAACACGCAAAATAACAGCTTTTGTAAGGTACATCTATTCAACAGAAAATGGCATCAATATATTCACCATGTATGCGTGTATGATGAGATGTTGCAACTTCTGCTAGTGACGCCTTCTTTATAGTAAAGCTATCTCCTTTTCTCTACCTGCTGACTGCTGGTCTCTCAATTCACCTCAAAGCTTCATTGTGTCTTTTCTGACCCAGTGTGTAGTAACTGGGTGTAGATTTAGTGGAGATCTCTCAGCTCATGCTAGCAGTTACTTTTCAGCTATAATAACATCTGTGAACAACTAACTATGATTCCATCTCAGAAGAATTTATTACATTCACTACCGGGCAAAAGTTTGGACACAGATTCTCATTTAATGTTTTTTTCTTTGTTTTTTTTACTACTTTTTACTTTGTAGATGCATGCTGAAGGCATCAAAACTATGAATGAACACATGCAATTATGTAGTAAACAAAATACTGTGAAATAAGTCAAACGTTTTATATTTTAGATTCTTTGCTTTGATTACTGCTTTGCACATTCTCTGGATGAGCTTCATGAGGTAGAACCTGAAATGGTTTTCACTTCACAGCTGTGCCTTGATAATTTGGTTCATTTGTGGAATTTCTTGCCTTCTTAATGTGTTTGGGACCATCAGTTGTGTTGTGCAGAAGTCAGGTTGGTCCACAGTTGACAGTCCTATCTGACAACTGCTAGAATCCATATTATGGCAAGAACCAATCAGCTAAGTAAAGAGAAACGACAGTCCATCATTCCATCATCAGACCTGAAGGTCAGTCAGTCCGGAAAACTGCAAAAACTTTGAATGTTTCCCAAAGTGCAGTCAAAAAAACCATCCAGCACTACGACCAAACTGGCTCATATGAGGACCACCCCAGGAAAGGAAGACTAAGAGTCTCTTCTGCTGCTTAGGAGAAGTTCATCCAAGTCTCCAGCCTCAGAAATCACAAGTTAACAGCAGCTCAGATTAGAGCCCAGATAAATGCCACCCAGAGTTCTAGTAGAAAACACATCTCTACATCAGCTGTTCAGAGGAGACTGAACCAATCAGGCCTTTAATGGCTGCTAAGAAACCACTACTAAGGAAAAGCAACAAGCAGAAGAGATTAGTTTGGGCCCAGAAACACCAGGAATGGACATTAGGGTTTGCCCAAGATGGCGGCTGACTGAAAGGAGCACATGTGGACTGCTCTGCCACGGACAACTAACAATCCTGATCTAAAACAATCTTTCTGAGAACAACATTTTATTTTCTACATCTATACTACCAAAGGAGATACTCATGTCGACAAAGAAGACTTCCCGCACCCGAACGCAGCCAGACTTGACGAATTTTGCAACCGTAACCAGCAAGCCCAAGTTAGTGGCTAACACGAATGCTAAGACAACGGAGGGTAACGCTGAGCATGCTAGCGAAGCTAACGGCGGAACAACCATGAACGGCGCAGAAATGCAACAAAACCTATCAAAAGAACCCGAAGTTACTTTAAGGGGTATTATGACCGCCATAAATGATATTAAAACAGATTTGTCTTTTATAAAAACGGACGTTTCAACCAAACTTGAAGGAATACGTGCAGCAATGGAAAGTGTTAAAGAGAACATCGAAGAGTGCACAAGCAGAGTTACGCAAGCAGAGACCAGAATCTCCGCCACCGAAGATGAGGTAACTGTGCTTGTTAGCAAGGTTAAAAGTCTGGAAAAGAAGAATCTGATCCTGGAAGAGAAAGTCCTGGATATGGAGACCCGATCCCAGGGTTTGAACGTGAGGCTGGTAAACTTACCCGAAGGGGCGGAAGCCAACGACGCGTGCGGGTTCCTGGAGGAGTGGATACCGGAGGCGCTGGAGCTCGGGCCACAGCGGAGAGGATTTACGGTGGAGAAGGCACACAGGCTCGGCCCAAGGAGCGGGCGTGTAGCTGAGTCTAGACCAAGAACGCTTATAATGAAGTTTCTGAGCCACAAAGACAAGGAAACAGTAATGAGAGCTGCAAGAGCCAAACAAGCAGCCAAACAAAACATCCTCTACAAAAACCACCGGTATAATTCTATCAAGACGTGCCTTCGGAGATACACAGGAAGAAGAAGGAGTTTGATGGCGCAAGGCAACAACTGCGTCTATTGGGACTCCGACATGGCATTATCGCCCCCGCCCGACTCATCGTGACCTACCAGGACCGTTCGCATATCTTCACCAGCGCGGAGGAAGCCGAGAACTTCATCCGGAGAATCCAATCGGACACACAAAAGGACTGATGTTCGTGAGTAAGATGTAAAAATAAGTGCAAGGACTGATCTTGGCTGTACATGATGTAGGGATGCTATTGAGATAAGCACAGTTCTATTAAGTTGTTGAATGACATTAGTTGTGGCAGAGCAGCTACGTTTTTTTTTTTTCCTTTTGTTTTTATTTTGTCAAGTGGTAGTCAGCAGACTGATCCCCACTGCATGTGGAACAGTCGTTTGCTTTCTGGAAACCCAGTATCAAAGGGGAGGGATGTCCATGTTTATATGGATAAGGGGTTAATGTTCACTCTGTTTTGTGTTCACTTTGTTCTGTGTGATGATGACAAAACTATCTATGTTGGGGATCACTTTAAAATTGAATTAATAAAATTGTGAATTTAAAAATTAAAATTACATCTTGGAACTGCAGAGGGCTACAAAAATTAAAGAAGGTAAAACAGGTCATGAATAGAATCAAAACACTGCAATCAAACATAGTATTTCTTCAAGAAACGCATATGAAGTGTGAAGATGAGCTAAAAGTGAGGAGGAGGTGGAAAGGAATAGTAACTTCAGCTCCTTTTACATCCCAAGCAAGAGGTGTCATGATCTTGATTCATGACTCTATTCCATTTCAAATTGACAAAATTATTAAAGATAAAGGAGGGCGTTATATAATCATGCAGGGAACAATTCTTAATGAAAAAATTATTTTAATCAATGTGTACGCTCCCAACAAAGATGAGCCTGAATTTTTTCAAAATTTATTTTTCTCTGTTGCTTCTTTATCAGGGTTATGTATAATAGTTGGGGATTTCAACTGCACCCTAAATCCAACTTTAGATAAGAGTTCTGGAATTGATCAATCACACTCCCAAAGCAGGAAAGTGATTAAACAATTTATGAAAGAGATGAATCTAATAGACATATGGAGAGAAGAAAATCCAAATGATAAAATATTTTCGTGCTATTCTAGCACATACCAGTCTTATTCGCGCATAGATTATTTTTTAATCTCGTCATTACTCAAATGCAAAGTGGAAGATGTCTCCTATGGTTCTATTCTGTTATCAGACCATGCTCCGGTCTCTCTTATTTATCAAGATTCAAAGTTAATTAGCGACATTCCCAAATGGAAATTCAAAACAAAATGGCTAAACGATACAGGCTTTGTAATTTTCTTAAAGGAACAAATTAATTACTATTTTGAAACCAACACAAATGAAACTTCTAAAAGCACTAGATGGGAGGCATTTAAGGCTTTTATCAGGGGACAAATAATTAATATAACAAGCTCTAAAGCCAAGGAAACATATAATAAAATTAAAACATTAGAAACAAAAATAAGACATTTAGAGGAACAATATTATCAGCTAGGTTGCCAAAAAATTCATCAAGAAATCATTCTACTTAGATCACAATATAATGAGTTATCGGCTACAAAGGCAATGTCATGTTTATTACGACTTAAACAGACCTTCTACGATCAAGGTGAAAAACCAGGAAAGGTGTTGGCATGGCGAATTAAAAAATTGCAGAATGAGAAACAAATTACTACACTCCTTAATGGTAAGAATGAAAACATTGTAGATCCACTGGAAATAAACAAAACTTTTAAAATATTTTATAAAAATCTCTACAGTACTGAAATACCTCCAAACTCATTAGAACTCAACAACTTTTTGAATAGTGTTCAAATCCCCAAAATAATAGAAGAGCTAAAGAGCGAATTAGAAAAAGATATAACTTTGACAGAAATTTCCAAGGCCATTGATAATATTAAAAGTGGCAAAACTCCTGGTCCCGATGGGATCCCTGTAGAAATATATAAATTGTACAAGCAGGAACTAATTTTACCCCTTTTGGAGATGTATCAAGAGTCGTTTAATAATGGAATATTGCCTACAACTTTGAGAGGGGCACTAATCACACTACTGCCAAAACTGGGCAAACAAAATAATAAATGTGAAAATCTTAGGCCAATCAGTCTTTTAAATGTAGATTTGAAAATTCTAAGTAAGATACTCGCAATGAGACTAGAGAAAATAATCCCAAATATTGTTCATAGTGATCAAAATGGTTTTGTACAAGGTAGGCAAGGATTTCATAATGTTAGACGTCTTTTAAATATTCTATATTTTGAAAAAGGATCTCGAGACACAGCAATACTGTCATTAGACGCTTAAAAAGCTTTCGACAGAGTCAAATGGCTCTATTTATTTGAAGTTCTTGCAAGGTTCGGTTTTGGGGACAATTTTAAAAGATGGGTTAAATTACTTTACACAAAACCATTTGCGGAAATAATGACTAACCGTAACATTTCTGGAGCAATTGATATAGAAAGAGGATGTAGACAGGGAGACCCACTGTTACCATTGTTGTTCCTTTTAGCTATTGAACTGCTGGCAATAGCTATAAGAGCAAGCCAAAGTATCACAGGAATCTGTATAGGAGAACAAGAACACCGTCTGGCTCTTTTTGCTGATGATGTGATTATATTTCTTAAAAATGTTAATACATCTGTCCCAGAATTACTACATATCATTAATGTGTTTGGGAAAAGCTCAGGCTATAAATTGAATAGCTCAAAATCATCTTTAATGTTTTTAAATAAATGCGATTATATGAATCCTCCACTTATAGCTACCCATATCAAAATTGTAGATTGTTTTACATATCTTGGTATTGAAATTGTACCTCAAGTGAAATATATTATACCAAGAAATTATGAACCAATGTTACAAGAAATTATGCAATTATTAGATAGATGGAAACCTATACCTATGTCTCTCATAGGAAAAATCAATGTACTTAAAATGAATATTATGCCTAAACTCTTATACTTATTCCAATACCTTCCACTTCCTCCTCCAAATAATTTATTTACAAGGCTTAAATCATTGTTTATACGTTTTTTATGGAATAACAGACGTCCGAGGATAAGGTTGTCTTTGCTTTATTTGCCTTTTGATAGAGGGGGGCTTAAATGCCCAAATCCACTTTTTTACTATTGGGCTGCACAATTGAAAACATTGCTATTTTACTTTAAAAGAAAAGATCCACCAGTTTGGAAAATGATGGAGGAATCACAACTCAATCTTCAATTTCCTATGTATTTCTACTCTGCAAAAAAGTCAATCCTGAAACAACAAACAAAAAACCCAATAGTAAAAAATATGATTGCAGTGTGGTATAAGGTTGAAAACTATTTTGCTGAAACTCCCCCTCTCTCTGTCTTTAGCCCGATATGGGGAAATGAATATTTCACTCCAGGAAAAGCAGATGGTGGATTTAAAGCTTGGGCCAAAAATGGTTTACAAAAAATTGGCGATGTTTATAAACAAAATGTACTGATGTCATTTGAAGAATTGGTCGGTAAGTTTGACATTCCTCGCAACCATTTTTTTAAGTACTTACAATTACACAATTTTATTAAAAAAGAACAAAATCAGTCGCTATCAATCCCTGCACTATCTACTTTCGAAAAGTTAATAGATGACATAAAGTGCCAAGAACGTGGACAAATATCAAAAATATACATTTTCCTTGTAGATAAGTGTAGTGAAACATTTGCATTACGGATGGAAGCATGGAGAGAGGACCTGGGTGAGGATATTTCATGGGAAGAGTGGCAAGAAGCATGTACTACAGCACAATCAAAAACTACTAATACACGTCTGAAATTACTACAATATAACTGGCTGATGCGAACTTATGTTACACCAGGAAAACTTAACAAGTATAATAACGCCATACCAGATATATGCACGAAATGTAACAAGGAAAAAGGTACTCTTTATCATTGTATATGGCAGTGTACAGAAATCCAATTATTCTGGCAGGAAGTGAAACATCACCTTCAAAATATTTTACATATTCACATACCATTAGTTCCACGACTGTTTATTTTAGGCCTATATCCAAGCACATTAAAAATTAGAAAAAGCCAAAAGATATTATTAGATTTAGGTATTTTACTGGCAAAGAGATTAGTGGCAATTAACTGGAAGGATATTAATAGACCAAGTATAGGAAGATGGCTATCAGAGCTTTCTACAACATTGCCTTTAGAGAAAATTACCTATACAATTAAACATAAAATGCATTTATTTCATCAAATTTGGGATCCATTTATTGAATACATTGCGAAAACAGATCTTACAGATGTAATTGAGAATATTGAGTAACTTTAAAAGTAGCCCTCTGCAGTGACATCGTATGATTATTGGAGTAATGCACAAACTTAACATCCCATGAGAAAACTGTTTATTTGTAAATCTACAGTTCAAATTTTGGCAAAATGCCATATTTGCACACTTTTCGCAGTCTCGTGATTACTCGGTTAGTCAAGGGAGGTTTAACAGATAAATCGATTATCAAGATAATCGTTTGCTGCAGCCCTAATGGTTATATATTTTTAAAAAAAATGTTAATTTTCAATTGACATTTTATTTAAAATTGTAAATGTATAAGGTGTAAATTCCCCAAGTGAAACTTTCATCATGTAAGTTCATTGTTCGGTTGTTTGTTTGTTTGTGTGTAACTGAAAAACAAACTAAAATCAATAAAAAAGAATGTTGGCAAAGGAAAGGACATTAGACCAGTGGAGACCAGAAAAGGTGATGGATGGTCTCTACATGCGTGGTTCCCACTGTGGAGCATGGAGGAGGAGGTGTGATGGTGTGGGGGTGCTTTGCTGGTGACACTGTTGGAGATTTATTCCAAACTGAAGGAACCCTGAACCAGCATGGCTACCTCAGCATCCTGCAGCGACATGACATCACATCCGGTTTGGTTTAGTTGGACCATCATTTATTCTCCAACAGGACAATGACCCCAAACACACCTCCAGGCTGTAGAACTTGGACCCCCTCATGTGCTCCTGGATCAAGCACTTCTTGACTAACCGAAGAACAGGTTGTGAAGGTGGGTCAGCTGTACTCATCCACCCTGTCACTCAGCACTGGTTCCCCCCAGGGCTGTGTGCTGAGCTCCCTCCTGTAGCCCTCTACACGTACGACTGTTCACCCATCCACCCTCCAACACCATCATTAGCCCCCTCCTGTAGCCTTCTACACATACGACTGTTCACCCATCCACCCTCTAACACCATCATTAGCCCCCTCCTGTAGCCCTCTACACGTACGACTGTACTCCCATCCACCTTCCAACACCATCATTAGCCCCCTCCTGTAGCCCTCTACACGTACGACTGTTCACCCATCCACCCTCCAACACCATCATTAGCCCCCTCCTGTAGCCTTCTACACATACGACTGTTCACCCATCCACCCATCCACCCTCCAACACCATCACAAGCCCCCTCCTGTAGCCCTCTACACGTACGACTGTACTCCCATCCACCCATCCACCCTCCAACACCATCATTAGCCCCCTCCTGTAGCCCTCTACACGTACGACTGTACACCCATCCACCCTCCAACACCATCATTAGCCCCCTCCTGTAGCCCTCTACACATACGACTGTACTCCCATCCACCCTCCAACACCATCATTAGCCCCCTCCTGTAGCCCTCTACACGTACGACTGTTCACCCATCCACCCTCCAACACCATCATTAGCTCCCTCCTGTAGCCCTCTACACGTACGACTGTTCACCCATCCACCCTCCAACACCATCATTAGCCCCCTCCTGTAGCCTTCTACACATACGACTGTTCACCCATCCACCCATCCACCCTCCAACACCATCATTAGCCCCCTCCTGTAGCCCTCTACACGTACGACTGTACTCCCATCCACCCATCCACCCTCCAACACCATCATTAGCCCCCTCCTGTAGCCCTCTACACGTACGACTGTACACCCATCCACCCTCCAACACCATCATTAGCCCCCTCCTGTAGCCCTCTACACATACGACTGTACTCCCATCCACCCTCCAACACCATCATTAGCCCCCTCCTGTAGCCCTCTACACGTACGACTGTTCACCCATCCACCCATCCACCCTCCAACACCATCATTAGCTCCCTCCTGTAGCCCTCTACACGTACGACTGTACACCCATCCACCCTCCAACACCATCATTAGCCCCCTCCTGTAGCCTTCTACACATATGACTGTTCACCCATCCACCCTCCAACACCATCATTAGCCCCCTCCTGTAGCCTTCTACACGTACGACTGTTCACCCATCCACCCTCCAACACCATCATTAGCCCCCTCCTGTAGCCCTCTACACGTACGACTGTTCACTCATCCACCCATCCACCCTCCAACACCATCATTAGCCCCCTCCTGTAGCCGTCTACACGTACAACTGTTCACCCATCCACCCATCCAACCTCCAACACCATCATTAGCCCCCTCCTGTAGCCCTCTACACGTACGACTGTTCACTCATCCACCCATCCACCCTCCAACACCATCATTAGCCCCCTCCTGTAGCCTTCTACACGTACGACTGTTCACCCATCCACCCATACAACCTCCAGCACCATCATTAGCCCCCTCCTGTAGCCCTCTACACGTACGACTGTTCACTCATCCACCCATCCACCCTCCAACACCATCACTAGCCCCCTCCTGTAGCCTTCTACACGTACGACTGTTCACCCATCCACCCATCCAACTTCCAACACCATCATTAGCCCCCTCCTGTAGCCGTCTACACCTACGACTGTTCACCCATCCACCCATCCACCCTCCAACACCATCACTAGCCCCCTCCTGTAGCCTTCTACACGTACGACTGTTCACCCATCCACCCATCCACCCTCCAACACCATCATTAGCCCCCTCCTGTAGCCGTCTACACCTACGACTGTTCACCCATCCACCCATCCACCTCCAACACCATCACTAGCCCCCTCCTGTAGCCGTCTACACGTACGACTGTTCACCCATCCACCCATCCACCCTCCAACACCATCATTAAGTTCGCTGATGACACCACTGTGGTTGGCCTCATCTTGGGGGGTGATGAAACGGCCTACAGGGAGGAAATACAGGAGCTGGCAGGGTGGTGTTTCATGAACAACCTGGAGCTGAACACCAAGAAGACCAAAGAGATGGTCATTGATTTCAGGAGGCATAAGGTGGACCATGCTCCACTGTCCATCAATGGGGTTTGTGTGGAAAGAGTGGCGTCCTTCAAGTTCCTGGGGACTCATTTATCTGAGGACCTCACCTGGGCAGTCAACACAGCAGCACTGGTTAAAAAGGCACAGCAGAGACTCCACTTCCTCCGAGTGCTGAGGAGGAACCACCTGGAGGAGAGACTGCAGGTGTCCTTCTCCCGGGCCGCCATAGAGTCTGTGCTGACCTACTGTGTGACTATCTGGTTCTGCAGAGGGTTATCAGGACAGCAGAGAGAATCATTGGCTGTCCTCTGCCCCCTCTGGAGAACTTTGCGACCTCCCGCTGCATCAGCAGAGGGAAAAAGATCTGGACAGACAGAACACACCCTGGCCAGAAGCTGTTCAGCCTGCTGCCATCAGGGAAGAGACTGAGATCCTAAAAATGCAGGACAAACAGGCTCAGGAACAGTTTCTATCCATGGTCTCTCAGACTCCTGAACTCCAAGCACCTGTCTACCTGAATGCACAATGTCACTGCTTTCATGCAGTTCCATATTTATCCTAGGCTACTGGTTCTTATTCCATTTTTTCATCTACCTCCCATATTGCAAATATCTGGCCTCCTTTGCACATGTTAGCATTTTTAATATTGTTTTGTTATATATGTACATTTAATTCTATTATTTAATGCTGATATTTTATTACTTATTGCTTGTTGTTATGCACCGTCCAGTGGAAGCTATTTATATTTTTGTCATGCCATGTATGAAGACAATAAAGCCATTCTAATTCTTTTTCTTTTTTTTTTGTCTGCATTGGTTCTCATTGTTTAACTCCACAAAAGAGGAGTCAACATTGTATGAGATTGATGCATATTTTAGTCTTGCAGCCAAATATTTTAATATTTAGTGCATGTGTGTGACCATCACCGGCCCTCCCTGAAAGCTAAGCAGACATTCTTTATTAGAATTCCCTATGATGAGCCAGGGAGGGCAGTGCTACACCTCAGTGATGTGTGGGGGAAACAAAGACTGGACAGGACGAACAGGATGAACAGGATGAACAGGGATAGAAAATAACAGGCGGTGCTATTGCAATTAAAGATTGTAAGGTGGTGTGTTATTCCCAACTACTAACTGCCCATCAATAAAACAGAAAGAAAAAGAGAAAAAAAATAAATTAAGAAAAGAAAACCAACACAAAAGAAAAAGAGATTTCAATAAATAAATAAACAAGCAGTACTGAGCACCATAATTGTGGATGTCTTGACAGTATAGAATAGCATGGAATAGAATAGGCCAGAAGAGGATACCAGTGAAGGAGAGAATGAGTTTAGGGTAGAGACTCTGGAGAGATTCTCAGCACATTCTGGCAGGTCCCATCATTCGCTGACAATGGGACTCGGCAGTAGCTGGCGAGACCTGATCAAACATGCAAGTGTGAAGGACCCCGAAGCCCAGAACAGCAATCATGGCAAGGCAGGGCCAAGCCAACAGGGCATCCCTCCCCCCGGGCCGTAGGAGCCACAGGGCGGCGCCCCCAGAGAGCCACCGGGGCCCCCAGAGAGCCACCGGGGCCCCCAGAGAGCCACCGGGGCCACCGTGAACGACACGGACCCGGAGAACAAGATGGAGCAGCTACCGACACCCCCAGCGAGCCAAGACGGACCCAGGCAGCCCGGGGCATGAGGACCCACCCGCCACCCTAACCCCAACCCCGCCCACCCCAGTCCCCACCAAACCCCCCCACCCCACCATCCCGCCCGCCCGCCCACCCCCACCCCCGATATTCTCTCTAGTGAAATGTGTTCTGTGAAGAGGTTCAGCCAATGGATGATGTTGAGGGCTTTCTTATCTTTCCAGTTAACTAAAATAGTTTTTTTTGGCGATGGCGATAGCTGCAAGTGTGGGTTGGATATGAATATCTGGAAGGGCTGTTTGTGTTAGATCACCAATTAGGCAAACGTTTGGGGAATGCGGAATCCCGCAGTCCAAAATATTGGAGAGTTTCTGTGTGATTGTTATCCAGAATTGATAGACGGGCGTACAAAGCCACAGAGCGTGAAAGTAAGTGTCAGTCATGTTTTGGGTGCATTGCGTACATGTGTCTGAGCGAGAGAAGCCCATTTTATACAGTTTATATTGCGTTATATGCGTTCTGTGAAGCACCTTAAATTGGATCAATTGTAAGTTGGTGTTTTTAGTCATTTTAAATGTGTTTTCACAGATCTGGGTCCAAAAATCTGAGTCAAAAGATTTGGATACGTCTTTTTCCCATTTTTGAGTTGGTAGGTGTATAGAGTGTGTCTTTGAAAGTAAACTATAAATTTTTGAGAGATTCTTCTTATTTCTTGGAGACAGTTTCACAATGTATTTGACAAATTGAGGTGGCTGTAAATCCGTTGGCTGTAAAGTAGTCTGAAGCAACGGAATTCTACTTGTAATCGTCTTCTTTACCTGTAGGTACTGAAGAAAATTTCCATTTCTTACTTCAAATGTTTGGAATAAGTTTATATATGTCCTAAATGTGTTGTCATCCAGAAGGTGATGGAGGTGGGTGACTCCTCTCTCTGCCCATGTGCTGAAATAAAGAGCTATTTTGTTGTTTGCAAAATCAGGGTTGTGCCAGATTGGGGAGAGTATACTGGGTTTTAATTGGGAGCCTGTGATTTCCAGTGCTTTCCACCAAGCAGACAAGGTGGAAGCGATCATAGGGTTCTTGAAGCAGGAGTGATGTTTAAGGGCAGAAGTGATAAAGGGAAGATCAGAGATTTTGATCTGGTTACAATCTAACTGTTCTAGTTCCAGCCAGGAGTTATATTCTTCATGTGGATGTATCCATTTGGTGAGATATTGTAGTTGGTTGGCTAAATAATCATACATGAAGTTGGGAGCTGATTTTGGCCTTTTTATTCTTTGAGTAGAATTTACCAATAGCAGAGTCTAACGATTGGAACCACTTTGATGTGGGTTTGAATGGAATCATGGAGAAGAGATAGTTGATTTTAGGTAATATTTTCACTTTGACTGTAGCTATTCGTCCCAAAAGGGAGATGGGGAGGTTGTTCCAACTCCTCAGATCATCACAGACTTTGTCCAAAAGTGGAGTGAAGTTCAGGTGAACTAGTTCTGAGAGTTTGGAGGAAATATTTATGCCCAGATATCTGATGTTGCCAGGAAAAGAATAATGCGAGTTTTGGACTGCGGGATTCCACGAGTTTTCTGTTAAAAGTAATATAATTGATTTTGACCAGTTGATGGAGTAGTCTGAAAGACGCGAGAAGGTTGTGGTGAGGTTAAATACTTCCTTTACTAATTCTAATTCTGGAAGGACTATCTGACCAAGAAGGAGATGATGGAGATGACCTGGCCTCCACAGTCACCTGACCTAAACCCAATCCAAATGGTTTGGGATGAGATGGACCACAGAGTGAAGGCAAAAGGACCAACAAGTGCTCAGCATCTCTGGAACTCCTTCAAAACTGCTGGAGAACCATTTCAGGTTCTACCTCATCCAGAGAATGCCAAGAGTGTTCAAAACAAAGAATCTAAAATATAAAACGTGTTTTGACTCATTTCACACTTTTTTATTTACTACATAATTCCAGATGTGTTCATTCATAGTTTTGATGCCTTCAGTGAGAATCTACAATGGAAATAGTCATGAAAATAAAGAAGAAACATTAAATGAGAATCTGTGTCCAAACTTTTGCCTGGTAGTGTATGTAGTACATGCTGTTTTTGGTTGAGAACTGATAGAGACATCAGCCAGCTATCACTGTCTTAATGTTGAAGCGTCCCTGTTGAGGTATTGACCTAGAGTTTGGGATTTCCTGCTTCTTTTTGTGCATGCACATGACACCCCACACAGTCCCACCAATGGTGTCATGATCCACTGATCTAAGGTGGGGATAACATGTCAAGATATGGAGCATTGCACCTTTTGTTTCTTAGACACGATGTGCAGATAATGAAGAAAACGTCTACCGACACTGACTTCTTTCCCATAAAAATACATTACAAAGAAGACCAGCATCGGCCGCTAAATTCCCCAAGTGCAGAGTCCTCTTCTACATTAACATCCCAGAACTAAAACAGAATTGAATAAATGTGGACTGTTTCAATGGATGTGGACTATTATGTAGTATTTATGCGTTTGCACTTTCAAGGAGCAGATCTCCATCTCGTTATACATTGTGTAATGACAAAGGCATTCTATTCTATTATAACTTGAGAACCTGATGTAGCTTCATTACATCTTGTTGTACCACTAACAAGGATCTCTTTCCAGTCAGAAATGTTACATGTTTGTTAGTAATGCTATGTGAAATTACTGGTTGGAAGAAAGAGATTTACATGCAACTCAGAAGTAAGAAAAAAAGCTGTTAAACACTACTCTGAACTATGCAAACCTGCGTACAGAGCTAAACTACTGAGCTGGCAGCCAGACTAGGGAGAGTGGTCGGGGCTGTGTAGGAGGTGTACGACATGGCTTGAAGGGATTTTCATGTACAGGTTCCAGGTTTCAGATCCGTGGAGGGCGTTCAGAGACGTGATCCAAGAGCTGGACAGGATGAGTTTGTGAGGGAGGTCCATGCAGAGAGTAGCACAAAGAACTAAACAGAATTTATACAAAACAGGTTAGCAAGGGTAGGACAAGAACGAGAGCGGAGTAACAGTGTTACTGCTTCTAAGAGGCTCAGGCACAGGAAAGAGATGGAGACAGATTTATATACAATAATCAGTTTATTTACAAAACAAAAACCAGATGACTGAAACTGGAAATAATCAAACAAGAGTTCACAGAAACAAAGAGCTCAATACAGTCTCTAGCGGCTGGCGGACTAAACTACACTGACTTCAGCAGGGAACTAACCCATGGCAGGTAAGACCTGAGCAGGTAAGCGGAAATTAAAATAGGAACAGGGAAATAATATAGTAACTCAAATACATGGATTCAGTACAGTGACTACACTCATAGAACAACAAGATAATCACAGGGAGAACTATACTAACCTGAACCAGAGAATAACTAGGAAGCACAGGAATATCAGACTGAAATATTTTCACAAGTAGTAAAGCAAAGTATGACTTACTATCGGCAGATACTAGGAACCAGAAACAGAGCAACATACCAGATCTAAGCTGGCAGAATACCATAGAGCAAGTACGAGGCCACCAGTAACTACTGGGCAAAATATAAAACAAGAAAAGTACAAAGAGCTAAACTGGCGAACCAGACATTAATTCAGAAGAGTTAGGACGAACTCACTATGAACAATATTTACCAAAACACTACTATTTACCAGAACTAGTCTGAACGTGCACAGACTGTGACTTAGCTGAGGAAAAGGGCAGGAAGGCGCTGGAGAACAAAGGGGTTGGCATGAGGTGGAACGGCTGAGGCTGTGATGGCAGGCGTGCAGAGGAGATAGTAGTCAGAGGTGGGTAGGTGATCCAGGTGAGCATCCAGAGGGAAAACATGGTTGACTGTGGCAGATAGTCAGAAGGGAAGGTCCAGGTGTATAGGAACGGTTGTGCTCAGACAGGTGGCAGTTCAGACATGGGAAAACAGAGACAAAGGTTACTGAGAGGCTTCAGGAAACAGCAGGTGGATAGACTAAATCAGAACTGACTGTGTCATTCAACAATCCACCATTAAGTGATGAGAGGCGTCTGCTTTTATTGTAGGAGACTGAACTGCTGATTGGCTCTGGTCCACCTGCACGTGCTTCTGCTGATTACTGATTACAGAGTGCCATCACCTGCCACCACAGCCTTCATGCCAAGCACACCTAATAAGGGAAACAGAAGGGGAGTGGGGGGAAAGAGTCCTACACAGAGCCTGCTGCTGCAGGCCTGACAAACAGAGGCCTGAGTAGAGTAACTGTTGGTTGTTCAATGGTTAGTCAGCCTTTCTCACCATCAACAATGATGAGAAAGGTGACATGAACTTTCAGTGTCATAAATAAAACATTTCAAAAAACCTACAGATGTCCTGTCAGATAAACCTGTGTGTATTGTATGTTTGAAACATCTCTCTGTGAGATCTCTGTAGCAGATATTTTCCTGTTCCATTAGACATGATCTACCCCTCTCCTCCAGTGAAAATCAATGAGCGTACATCCACAGCCTGTTCTACCAGTAGTCCTTGTACACCACTTTGAGTAATGGTGAGCACCACTTTGATCTGTCTGTGGCCAAGTACATCTACAAATCAAGGAGCTTGCACTTTAACCCATCTATGTAATGTCTACAAGGCTTTATTATGAAAGTTTGATTTCTTGCATATTCCTCTTAAAAGCTGCTAATCCCCAAACTCCACACTGCAAATTTTTTTTAGTGGCCTTTCATGTGGCAAAGTAGCCAGACCAAAATTTCATAGTCTATTGATTTATCCCTTGCACCCTGGGATGAAGTGGATTACTTCATTCCCATTAAACTGCCATGACCGCTGGATTCATTTTACACAGACGACACACACAAAACCAGCACAAAGATGAAGAAGCACTCACATTGTAAATCTAGTTGTGCCTATGATAGAGCTGCAGAGAGAGCAGGAGGGAGTGGTTGCTTTCGTGGTGACATGTTTTATTGAAGATGGCTTGATCCATTCTGCCTTGACCCCCTCAAGGCTGGTAAATATTAATGTCTCGACCCTCCGTCGCGACGGTTCCCGCCATCTCTTACATCAGTGTGTAAAAGCCATTAGCAACCCGATATGTGGACTGGCAGAGGAGAGGATGAACGCAGCCATAGCTCAGCATCTCAGAGGAAATTTTGACAAATTATTACATCTTCCTTCATACAAGGAACTCAGGTTTCTGCAGGACCTGAGGAAAGGGTTGAAAAATAAATGAAGACTGCTCTGTGATCCAAGTGGACAATAGATGGCAGGGGATGTCTTTTTGTTGTGTACTGGCTGCAGGTGTTCAGCAGTAATATGGCATATAATCATTCCTTTCATGGAATTCAAAGTAAATGTCAAATGTTTCTGTAATTATCTCCTGGATGGCCAGAACATTATTTAACCTTTTGGCAAAGAATCTTGAAGCATCTTGTATTTTCCTCCTCTGATGTGTAGATATCAGCTAGGAGCTGGCTGGTTATTATGCACTCAGCAACTATTGTAAAGCTCACCAAGGTGTTATCAATGTGTCCCATCTGAGTGGAACTTTTTCACCCTCAAATATTAAGGTAAGGCAGCTTTGTCTATGTTGCAGATAAAGTCGTTCAAACAAAGTGAAGACTACAGGTATAACTATGCTTCTATAGAGGTGCTTGTTCGATAGGACAGAATCTCTGAAAATGTGCACACATTCAAAGATATGGGGGAGCCTTTCACTCTACCTTTGAATATGCCAGTTCAACAGAGTGCAAATAAATACTATACATTAAAAAGTGCACGTCCATTGAAACAGTCCACATTTACTCAATTCTGTTTTAGTTCTGTGATATTTATGTTATTACTGGGGATCTTAATGTAGGAGAGGTTTCTGTGTTAGTACATTCATTCATTTATTTGCTCACTAACTATTTTGCTCAGTAATCAGACTGTTTGTGGCAAATCCATAGGCATATATAATATAAAAAAAACAGTATCTGCTTTACACATTGAAGCTTGAATGTTGATGTGTACTAACATTGTCATTTGTCATGTGCTATTAAATATATGTTGACAGACCAAATTACCTTCTAAATGAAATTCTGGTTTAGAACTAGAATGTTATCAGAGTTATTCCATATCATCCTCTTTGGATCATGAGTATACCAAATATCCTGCCCTAAAACAAACATCAGAGGATCATCAACGTTATTGGAATACATGACATGGGAACCACAAACGTCTGCACAATGTTTTGTGACGATGGTTCAAATAGATGTTTTACAGTTAATGGAATAAGGAAACATTTTGTCTGACTTTGGTGGTACAGGAAAAGAGAGGAGCTCCAACAAGTCATTAGAAACATTAGTAACAACTCATAGGTTGGCCCATAAAGTAGTTGTTTAGATATTTTACTGTTAACCACCAATGTCAGCCAGATGAAAATTCAGAGGCTCATCGAGTCTGGTGTAAATTCAAGATGTAGTTGTTGTAAATATGTTTCAAGTTGATTAGAGTATGTCAGAAAAATCGATGGCTATGTTCGGCCATTTCACGATTGCTAGGTGACAGGAGAAGCAGATTAGGTCAGAAATAAGGTGTGATGAAAATTAGAAGTCCTCTATAGACCAGACTATGTCATTTAACATCACATAGTTCAGCCTTTACACAGAGATCACATCCTTCCAAGGGGGTAGCTCATCAGCATGACTCACCCCTTCTGTTACTTACCTAATACAATTTTTAAAATCCTCTTTCCTACAGGAAACTTCTGATCAGCAACCTGCTGCACTAAAAATGTTCCAGTTGTGCCAAGGTTTTGGATCATGAAGTACAGCAGCCCTGAGATTTTTCTGCAAGGAAAAACAAAGTGTTGTGAAACACAGTGTTGGATGAACAGTCTTTTCTCCTGGTGGTCACAAATGCTGTGGCATCTCCAGCGGGAAACATTAGCATAACACTGACAGATGCTCTGCAGTCAAGGCAAGCTTCACACCACTTACCCAATCAGATCAGCTACCTGTCCTGAGACACACACTCCAAACACACGACCGGAGGGATCTCTGATTTAATCTGGTGAAGTGCTAAGGTCGACACCTCCATTTCATTCCAGATATGAATCTTTTTTAGACAGAATCTCTTTAGACTCATTGGAATAGGGGGCAAGGTAACTGCCAAAATCTTGTTTCTGCTCCATCTCCCTGTCCTGAAAATATTATTTATGACCTGCTAATTCACTAAATGCATCTGAATTTATGTCCTGCACTGAGAACCATATTCAGAATGAGCTGACTCACACTACCCATTGTTATTGGATTGAATGGACTTTCCACGGGGAGATGAATATCCCATGTAGGATTTTTTTTTTCTCAAAAAGCTATTGTCTGGAAGCCAAACAACTTACCTCAGCCCGATATTCTCTAGAAGGACAAATGACATCTATGAATTTATTACCAGAGTTAAACCTGCCATGTGACACACAGGAATCTGGCTGAAGTGATCCCAGCCAATACACAGCATGTAATGAAGACACTGTAGATAGTGCGTGAGCGGTGCAACTGTCTTTTTGATGTGCACAGTTTCTCTCAAACACAAAGATGTCATGCATGTGATCTCAGGTTAGTTCTGTGATATCCAAATTCAGAATCTGTGAACCAACAAATTCTGTTCATTTTAAAAGTCGAGTTACTGGACCAAAAACAGTCCCTTCAGGACCCTTCACTTCTTGCAGTTTGTAGATTTAACTTTAAATTCACAATTTCTACTATGTAAAATCAATCTGCACAAAATAACAATTAATGAGCTCAACTATGGGATGTGTGTAGGCCTTGACTGGAGTTCACCTGTGACAAACTATGTGGACTGTATATAGTTTAGAGAGGCCCACACTTGTAAAAATAAAGACAACAACGCCTTCCGTCGACCTCCATGATAAAATGAAGGCAGAGATAGGGTAATGGAAATAAAACAATTTCTAAAGCTCTGATTATTCCCAGGGCACGGCAGCCTCAATACCTGTGAAATAAAGTTTGGAACCACCAGGAGTCTTCATAGAGTAGGTTACACAGCCAAACTGAGTAACCAAACAAAAAGGTTTGGCAAATAGCTATCACCTGCTAATAGGAGCCCTACAATGAAGCATAGGGGTAGCAGTATCATGTTATAGGAGAGCTACACAACACCAAGCACAGGAAGACTAATCATAACTGAGGGATGCGTGAAAGCAGCCAAATACAGAGGTCCTTGGAGAAAGCCTGTTGCACAGTGCACAGACCTGAGACCAGGTCAGTGGGTCACCTTCAGCACAACAGTGAAGAAAATCCAACAGCCAAGACAACACAGGCGTGTCCTCAGGACAAGACTGTCTGTCACAGTGCCAGTTTAATTTATGCTTTGATTTTTATAACGTATGGTTTTAATGTGTGTAGTGTATTTTTTGTGTGGTTTTAGTGTGTTTTTATATTATCTGCATGAATTTCCTGACTATGAGACCAAGGCAATGATGGACAGCTGGCGCTAATGGGACTTGATTTTCAATGGTGCGTGGCTGGCAGAGCAGCACAGAGTGTGTAAATAGCTGAGGCAGGTGCAACAGAACAGGAGCAAGGCCAGGGGAAGCAGAGGCAACGGGCAGCACGGAGGCAACGGGCAGCACGGAGGCAACCGGCAGCACGGAGGCAACGGGCAGCATGGAGGCAACGGGCAGCACGGAGGCAACCGGCAGCACGGAGGCAACGGGCAGCATGGAGGCAACGGGCAGCACGGAAGCAACCGGCAACACGGAGGCAACGGGCAGCACGGAAACAACGGGCAGCACGGAGGCAACGGGCAGCACGGAGGCAACGGGCAGCAAGGAAACAACGGGCAGCACGGAGGCAACGGGCAGCATGGAGGCAACCGGCAGCATGGAGGCAACGGGCAGCAAGGAAGCAACGGGCAGCACGGAGGCAACGGGCAGCACGGAGGCAACGGGCAGCACGGAGGCAACGGGCAGCATGGAGGCAACCGGCAGCATGGAGGCAACGGGCAGCAAGGAAGCAACGGGCAGCACGGAGGCAACGGGCAGCACGGAGGCAACGGGCAGCACGGAGGCAACCGGCAGCACGGAAGCAACGGGCAGCACGGAGGCAACGGGCAGCACGGAGGCAACCGGCAGCACGGAAGCAACCGGCAGCATGGAAGCAACGGGCAGCACGGAAGCAACCGGCAGCACGGAAGCAACGGGCAGCACGGAGGCAACGGGCAGCACAGAAGCAACCGGTAGGAGGTTGGACAGGTATTGAGGTGTTTTCCCTGATAGGGTCTTGTAGATGAGTGAAAGCCAGTGTTGGAGTCTCCTGGTGTAAAGGGAGGACCAACCCACCAGTTAGTAAAGGTCACAATGGTGGGTGGAGAAAGAAGCACCGGTAGAAACACGGATGGCTGAGTGATGGAGGACATCAGGGCCATTAAGGGCCATTTTATAGATGACATCACCATAATCAAACATGGGGAGGATGGTCATCTTCACAAGAGTGTTTTTGGCAGAGTATGTAAAGGAGGCCTTATTATGGTAAAGGAACCCCAGTCTAGATTTGATTTAGAATGTTGATGTGAGGAATGGAAGATAGTGAAGAGTCCGACCACAGACCAAGGTATTTGTAGGAATTGACAAACTCCAGATCTGAGCCATCTTCACAGGTGATCTTTGGGGGGCTGGAGATGCTGTTTGTCTGGTTGAATAGCATACATTTTGTTTTCTTGGAAGTGAGGCACAAGCGAAGGTCATGAAAAGATTCCTGGATTGACGTAAGGCTGAGTTGAAGGGTAGATGCAGCAGAGTGAAGTAATGCGCCAGTGGAGATATAATAGTGTCATCAGGGTAGAGGTGTATCCAAAAGGCACCAATAACTTTGGCCACATCATTTATGTACATGGAAAACAAAGTAGGGCCCAAGATGGAGCCTTGAGGTACACCCTTAGTGATGATCAGAGGTCCTGATATAAAGTTCTCTGACTTTACTCCCTGCATATGATTATTAAGGTAGTTGGCAAACCAGTTAATACAACTTGATGACAGATCAATGCTAGAGAGCCCTTGCAGAAGGATCGTGTGGTCCACTGAATCCAAGGACTTGGCCAGGACTGTGAAGGTAGCTATGAAGACCTGCTTGATGTCCATAGCGGTAGCGATTTCATCAAGGACCTTCAGGATAGCGGTGATGCACCCATGGCCAGTTCTGAAATCTGACTGCAAATCTGACAGGATATGGTTTGAGTTAATGAAGTGGTTTAACTGTTTGTGTACTGGCCTCTCCATGACTTTGGCCAGGCGAGGCAAGATGGAGACTGGCCTGTAACAGTTGGGGTCAGAGCCAGAGCCGCCTTTGAAGAGAGGGATGATTATGGCTGATTTCCAGTCAGAAGGAAAAACTGACAACCAAATGGACAAGTTCAACAAGTGTGTAATGGGAGCAGCAATAGTGTGAGCAGCTACTTTTAAAAATAAGGGGTCTATCCCGTCAGCACCGGCAGATTTGTTAGAATCCAGCTTGGAAAGTTCCTCCAGTACTTCTGAGATAAAGATTGGTTGCAAAGAGAAGCTGGCATCAGTGGAAGGAGGAGGCTTGTGTGAATGAGCAGTGTCGAAGGCCGGAGCAGCAAAGATCTGTGATGAGTTCACGAAATGTTGGTTAAAGAGTGAAGTCATGCGTGATTTATCAGTGACAATTATGTCACCAAATTTCATGGTGCAGTACAGGAGAAGTAATTTTGTTTTCCAGAGACTTGACTGTTTTCCAAAACTTCTTGGGGTAGGAGCCACAACTTGACTCCGTGAATTGGTTGATTTTGGCTGTCCTGATTACCTGCATGGTTTTATTCCTGCATTGTCTAAAGGCAGCGAGTCTACAGCAGACTGGGAGGTCCTGGCTCTCCGTCATAGGGCATTTTTCTGATGGATCAAGTCAGCCAGGTCAGGGGAATGAGTCTTTAAAATAAGACCGGACATCATCAATAGAGGGAATTAAGTTAATTCTGTACCAGTTCACAGCTGCCACGTCATGTGGAAAGGCCTGAACATCATGTATTCAGTATTGTTTTGTGGATGTGAAATTTTGATTTCTGAAAACTTACTTGAAAGGGTTACCATGGAAAATTTTCAATGAAGCAAAAATTGACATTTTATATAATTGCTTTATGATTATTATTTCTATTTTTTTTAACAAACTGTAGATTGAGAGTGTTGGAAATGAACCTTCTGCTTATGAGGTATTTAATTTTAGGAAAGTACCAAATTTTATGATATCAAAAGAAGTGCAGAATATTTGTATTTATTGTGTTTTTATTATTTATTAGATTTTTACTGCATTTATTACTTCATTTTATTGTTATTGGAACATGTATTGTGTTATTGCATGGTCTAATGTTGCAGCTGGAATGATATAACATATTTAGGCAAACTTATTCAAATGTAGCATTACATAATCTCATATTTTGAAAACAGAGGGCTCCCTTCTTTGATTGAAGGACAGATGTCACCATGAAGTGAAGCTGCTGACCCTTAAAGGAGAAATCAGATCAAACTATTCAGTACAATTAGATTACAGCAAGTTCTGGCAAAATGAGACACTTCGTGATACAGCTGAAGGAACATTAACCCCTTTAATACAGTTACAGGAGAAAACAATATCAAATATAGAATAATGATTTCAGTGTATAATTGGAGCATCAATGATAGAACCCAGAATGAATTCTCTGTTCATGTATTGTGTATTTGCAGATTAACATGAAGCTGAATCACAAGTTTGTCGACGTTTCAGAAGCAAAACAAAACACACCAACAAAATAAAAAACCACCAGGTCAGAATATTAAATGACTACTGTCTGCAATAAAATGTCATTATTTTCAATGTGATCAGAAAATCCACAATAAAATACAACAGACTCTGTACATATATCCCTGTGAAAGAAAACTGAAGCTGATTTTTCCTTCACCTCAGCTGGTTCCATAAACGCATCGCTAACATGAGATTGAAGAAACATAACCTCAAATTAAAGCAACGACCAGATTCAGAAGGACATTAAAAGGCATCTGCAGTTACATTTTCATTCAACTCTTAAGTTGCAAAATAGTTTCTGAGAAGGTAAAATGTGAAAACAGGGAAATATTTACAATAAAATGCAAAGAATAAAATGTGAATTCAATGATTTCATGTTTAATGTTTAAGTATTTCACCTGTAAAAACTCTGTCACTCTGTTTTTTTCTTAACTTTTAGGTGATAAATTCACACAAAACCTTAAACATCGACTCAAATCCATTCAGACGAACTGGTTCATCAACAACAATCTCAGCCATCACACATGAAACGATGGATTACAGAAGTTCAGTTAATGATTATTTAATGCTGATTATTCTCTCTGTGAATCATTTTGACCACAAAATGTCAGAAAATACTAAAACAAATAAATATTTGAATCCCCAACAGCTCAACAATTAAACAGTTTTAATCAAAAACACACAAAACATTCTTGTCAGATATGAAAAATAAAATCAACAAATGTTTCAGAAGCTGAAAGCAGATTTAAAAATGACTAAAACATTTAAGAATCAATCAGTTCTGTCGTCATCTCACTGATTACAGTTTTTCTCAGTCGCTTTGGTACATTTCTCAGATCAGAGTTGAAATTCTCTAAACTACTTGTTCAATCTTCACATCATTGTGTTACTTGTGAACATCAAAAAAGCAGTTTCTCATTTCTTTGAACAAGTTGCAAATGCTTTGGTTCATCCATGCAGATGATTCTGTACAATTCTCTGCTGTTTCCTACATTATCAGTTATTTTTGTCATGTTGATCTAAATGTATTCTAATGGGTCTCTGTTGAATATTCTCACCCTCCACAACATTTAGGCATTAATTCATCACTTAAGTCTTTACATGCAAAATGGTTGAACAAGTTGTCATAATATGTGAAGGATGTTTCTATACATTTCCATTAGACTTTTTTCTAAATCTATCCTGACTTGGTAAATTGCTCCCAGGTCAATCTTGAATTTCTCTATGAAGGGAAATGTATGAAGGGTTAGGATTTTCTGAAATCACTCAAAGACACAAGAGAAGATATTTGTGATGTGGATGAGAATTTGTGTCCAACAGACAGGAACATCAGGAGGTGTAGGAAGACTGAACTGGAATTCCTACAGCTGCATGGACAGTTTTCCCTGAGGAGATTGTCTATGTTCTCATTTCTACTTTTGTTTTTTCTTTGTACTATGCAGCTGTTTTCCTTTCTGTATCATAATGACGTGGTCTGTCAACAAATTACAGCACAAACAGTAAAAGCTTAAATGTGAACCTTGTCCAGTCTCTGCAATCAATCTCCCACATAAACTAAGGTGTAACTTACAATTTAAATAACTGTCATCAGAACTTTATCCATAGGTTCCATCAGAACATCCTCCAGAGAACACTGTTATAATGACAACATGAATCAGCAATCTGACTGTCTGATCCACACAATGACACCAGGACTGGTCATTCTGATGCACTGACATGTTCACTGATACAGATATTTACTTTTTAGAGATGAACTGAGGATTTTGGACAAGAGACTGGCTTTAGTAGGTAATCCATGGTGTTTTTCTGTTTGTACGAACTGTTTTGAGAAATGCACTTACTGTTTTGCAAATGTCGATGATGATTCAAGAAATGTACCAAAGCGACTGAGAAAAACTGTAATGCTGCAACTGCAGAAATGAACTGTAGATCATAAACTTTAATCAGAACATGAACCGACCCTCAGATGCTGGAATTACTCTATCTGAGTTTTAGGAACTCAGCAGTGGCTCCAGAGCTGAACAACCAACCTCCATCACTGAAAAGATAAACTCCAGCATGTAGCGGCTCAGTGAATGTGGTCTGGACTCTGTGGAGGAGAGTCATGGTTTCGGAGATGCTGTAGAAAGACAGAATACCTGCTCTGTGATCCAGATAAACTCCGATTCTGGAGGACCGAGGACCAGAGACAGGAGTTTTAGTGTTGTTGTATGAAAATTTATACCTGTTGGGGCCACAACGCAAAGACCAAGATCTGTCATTTCTTCCAAATTCACATTTATCTGAGTTTCCTTTTCTGCAGATATTCTTGTATGCGACCGCTACAACAACTCCTAATCCACTCCACTCCACCTCCCAGTAACAGCGTCCAGTCAGACTCTCTCTACTCAGGACCTGCCAGCTTCCAGTGAATCGGTCTGGATGATCAGGATAACGTTGTTTTTGTTCCCTTAAAGTTGCTTTTCTGTTCCCTGCAGACAGTAACACATATCTGTGTGCTGTGTTTGGATCCAGAGTGATTTCTGTTGAATATTTTAAGAATTAATCTCTAGTCTTTGGTTCTGGTTGTTGTTCTGACAGTAAAACATCTGGCTGAGTGATTGTCAGTGAGATGTTTGTCCAGGTTTCCTTCAGAACGTCCTGTAGTTTACCTCTGAGCTTTTTCACAGCTGCTGTCACGTCCTCTAAGTGTCTCAGAGGATGGATGTTGATGCTGGATGAGTGTGTGGACTCACTGAGTGCTGACACTGAGGGGTAGTTGTGGAGAAACTGGCAGTGATCTGGTGTATCTGAGAGCTGCTTCAGCTCAGCGTCTTTCCTCTTCAGATCTCTGATCTCCTGCTCCAGCTTCTCCTTAAGTTCTTTGACTCGACTCTCTTCAGTCTTCTGCTGGGATCTGATCTGCTGCTCCACATCTTGGCCTCTTTTCTTAATGAGATGCATCATCTCGGTGAACATCTCCTTACTGTCCTCCGCTGTTTTATCAGCAGAGACCCTGATGTCCTCCAGCTCCTGCTGAAGCAGCTTCACATCTTTCTGTCTGTCCTGGATTCTCTGCTGGACGTTCAGTCGACTCACCTCCAGCTCCTTCTGCTTCTTCGTCCTTTCCACTGTTGCTGGGACTATTTTGTGGCCTTTATGTTCATCCATTGCGCAGAGAAAGCAGATCAACTGCTGATCATTGCTACAGAAAATCTCCATCATCTTATCATGATGAGAACAGATGTTCTCCTGGAGGTTCTTGGAGGGCTCCACCAGCTGGTGTTTCTTTAATGGAGGTGAATCATAGTGAGGTTGGAGGTGATTTTCACAATAAGAAGCCAAACAGACCAGACAGGACTTGACAGCCTTCATCTTCCACCCAGTGCAGACATCACAGGACACATCTTCAGGTCCAGCATAGCAGTGGTCAGCAGCAGCAGCAGCAGTAGCTTGGAGTCCAATCTTCTTCAGCTCCTCCACTAACTCTGCTAACAGGATGTTTTTCTGCAGATCAGGCCTCCGCTTAAAAGTCTTCCTGCACTGAGGGCAGCTGTAGATTCTCTTCCCACCCTCTCCATCCCAGTGTGTTTTAATACAGTCCATGCAGTAGCTGTGTCCACAGGAAGTAGTGACCGGATCCTTCAGGAGATCCAGACAGATGGAACAAGAGATTTTCTCTGAATTTGGCTGATCTCTTTGCTGCGCCATTTCTCCTCTTGCTCACACTGAGTTTCATTTCCTCATACATGAAACTAGTCTGAGCTCTGATCTACAATCATGTGTTCCTGCAGTGAACCTATCAGCTCTTCCAGCCGTCTTCAGAGTGCAGATCTGAAGGGGACGAACCAGGAAATGTGTGGTCACAGTGGAGCTGCTGTGGTTGTAGAGCAGGAAGTAGAAATAGGTTATCAGGTTGAAGTTGATTCTAGGAAGAGCAGAGAGAAGCTGAGTGTTAACATTTTTACAGCAGAGCTCATTTCTCATTCAACCCTCAGACAGCATTTTAAAAAACGTACTCACATTTCCTCAGCCATAAAAAAAATGCTTGTCAAAAACACAGTGATGAAAATATTAAATGTTCACATTATTATGACATTGGCGGAGTCGCTTTTTTTTCACTGACATCGATTATGATCACAACTGACAAATGCAACCCTTTAAATGCCAGTTTGTTTACATTATTTCACTGTTATTTATAATGAAAACAAATATGACTTATTTTTAATATAATCAGAGGTAAATTATAAATTCTGTCTTTTGATTATCACAATCAGGAATATATCAAAGATTACTGACATTGAATCTGATGCTTTATTAACAAACAGTCTCAGGAACTTCAAGACATAAAAACTGAAATATTTTTTGTAGAAGTATTTGACTCTGTCAGGCTGGCTGCTGTCAGGCCCAGATAGTCCCCTCCCTCTCTCCGCCCTTTTTTCCCTCTCAGGTTGGTTCAGTGGCAGCGGCAGGTGTTACTCAACCGTGATCATCATCAGCTGGTGCAGGAGCAGCTGGGGAGCTGCCAATCAAGCCCTCCTTCACTACAATATAAGCAGAAACCACTCACCTCTCAGTGCTGGATTGTGATACAGCCAGTAACCACACATTGCTTGTTATTCTAGCCTCAGTATCTTCTGGAGACTCTTTAGTAATCCTGTTTGTCCTCCTTCATTCCAGTTTGGGTCCAACTGCTTCTGCTTCATTCCCTCTGTGTTCCGCCACCACCTCCAGTTCCGAGCCTGGATTCTCTCACCTGAGCCGTTTTCCTCACACCTGGCGTCCATCTTCAGTAACCTGCCGCTGCCTCCTGCCATTTTCCATCTGCGCTCCAAGCAAGCAACCACGAACCACCTGCCAGACATGCTAGATCCCAGTCCGAGCAACTTGCTTATGTTTCTTCGTGAGTTACAGTTTAGTTTAGTTGTTTATTCTTCCTAGTGTTATTGTTTGCTACGTTTGTAGAATCAGCAGTTTTGGTGATTTTTTTTTTTTTTTTTTTTTCTTTCCAAGCTTAAACTGATTGGCTTCACTTTGACTTTTGTGTGGGTTCTGTTATCATAGTATTTAGAGTTTGAACTTTCTTGCCTGGGTGTTACCCACCATGAGTCAGTGCTAGGTTGTCTTCCTCACCTCTAGTGGTTACTAGTATTTACCTGAACTTCATGATTTATTTCTGCCTTGAGCGTTTCCTGTTGTAGTTCCTAGTCTTGTGACTTGTAGTTCTTTTTGTACAAGACTTTGCAAATAAACCTTTTTACTTGCATTTTGAATCTGACTCTTCCTTTTCCTGTGCCTGAGCCACCTTGAATTTGTAACAGACTCTGATCACAGTCTGGGATATGTCAGTGAGCAACATATTTAGTTTGATCAATTATTATTTTGTGCAGCTTCAGATTTGATGGAAAAAAAAATCACTTGAGACCTTAAGGACAATAATAGTACTAATTAAAGCTGCAAGCATCGTTGAATGGGCCCTTGCACACACAGGTCGGGATGTGGTGCATGTGGAGGTATGGCAGAAATTTCAAGGAGTTGACACTTAGCTGACCAATGACAAGGATTGTTCTAGCAATGCTATGTGTAAATATAATGGCTACAACTTCCTGTTGCCAATAGATGGTGCTATGACTGACTCATTTTAACAGCAATAGTACATCAAAGTAAAGTAATTAAACTTGTCCTTCCCTGTTTTCAGGAGGTGGTGCTATCACTGTGAGCTAATAACTATTAGCATAGGATGTGACCAGGGCAGGACTCTGATCAAATATGTAAAGTTTGAGGCAGATTGGAGCATGTTCAGGCTAGTTAGACAGCACTTCCTGTGTCATTGTGAAAGCTCAAAGTTCATGCTGTCGCCATGGCCACGCCCTTTGACTGTTGTGGAAGATATTGATAAATTTTCATCATTAAGCCCTGTTGTATGAACTGGCCATATCTGAGGTGTCTTGGAGTTAACTGTGAAAATTAGCAAAAATAACAATCTCACAGCTACATGGTGGACTTCCTGTTGGGTTTAGGGTCCAAAAGGCTTTTCTTTTCACTCTGTCGTGCAACATATGACTACCACATTTGGTAGCTGTAAGTGAAATGTTCTGACTGTAGTAGATATTACAAATGTTCCAGGGGGCACTGTGGAGCCGTTTTTCCACACATATACACAAGTCCAAATAAAATATGTAATTTGTCAGCAGTTCCGGTGTGAGTACAAATTTTCTTTTGAGGATGTTTAGGCCTCAAAAATGTGATTGTTTTGGGTGAGAAATGATTCATTTCATTCCAACAGGGTCCTACACACTGTCAGTGCTTGGCCCCCAAAAATCAAACCAGAGACAGGACTTAAAGGAGAAATCTGACAAAACTATTCAGTATGATTAGATTATAGTAAGTTTGGGTGAAATTAGACACTTTCTGATACAACTGAAGAAACACAAACACCTTTAATACAATTTACAGGTGACAAAATGACAACAACCTCTGGAAGGGTTGTCTTGTGTAACTCTTCTTACCTGAAACCTTAGGCTCCAAGATGTCGACAAAAAAAGATTGTCTTCCAAAAATAATTTGTGCCCACGAGGCTTCTCATGAATAAAAAAATTTTGGGAAAGGGAACAAACACTTTTTCACAGCGCTGTATGTTGGGAATTGGTGCCATATAAGTAAAAACTGAATTGAATTGAACACCATCAGTGACCCGCCTGCACATTTAGCTCTTTTTAATTTTGACAGAATCCGTCTGAATATGACTCACATATAATCAAAAAGAGCAAAGTTCTCAAATGTAAATATCACAGATGATAACACTGGAAACACAATCTGTACTTGAGAAAGTTTAACCCACTCATGAACACTACATTCATGGACTTAGAATAATGAATTTAGACAGAGTAAGATTAAAAATCAACATCTCCAAAATGTGTTTTCCAAGCATGTGGAAGTAGAATAGAGAACTATTATAGTCTTTACAAGCAAAGGAAACAGATTGAGAAACTTACATTCAGAGTCCTCCCACATGGAAGAGTTCTTCAGTTTCAGAACCTGACACCAGGAAGACTGACCTTTTGGTGGTAACATCCTATTGACTGTATCATACAGGGTATTCAGAGACACTGAAAAGACTGAAGTTAAAAAATGTCTTCCTCTCTCTTGACTTCCATGCCATAAAAAGCACAATTTTCCACACATGGACAAATCTGAAGCACTGAAGTTCCATGTGACAAACAGTGGTCAGACACGTGAAATTAAATATTAGGTGAGGCTGAAGGTACACTGTAGAATTTTTGTACATTAGAGGCCAGACTGAGCAATGTTTTAATCTTCATATTTTGTTTGCATGACTTCCTTTACCGGGCTGTACAGTGGCGTAGTGGTTAGCGCTTTCGCCTTGCAGCGAGAAGATCCCTGGTTCACGTCCCAGCTCGGATCTGGGATCTTTCTGCATGGAGTTTGCATGTTCTCCCTGTGCATGCGTGGGTTTTCTCCGGGTACTCCGGCTTCCTCCCACAGTCCAAAAACATGCTGAGGTTAATTGATTATTCTAAATTGCCCGTAGGTGTGAATGTGAGAGTGATTGTTTGTCTTTGTATGTAGCCCTGCGACAGACTGGCGACCTGTCTAGGGTGTCCCCTGCCTTCGTCTGAGTCAGCTGGGATAGGCTCCACCCCCCCGCGACCCTAGTGAGGATTAAGCGGTGTATAGATAATGGATGGATGGATGGACTTGCTTTACCAACACATTGAGAGGAGTACACGCCATGTAAAAACTATTCTTACATAAGAGGCACACATGTGTTTGTATGACTTGGACACATTAAAGGCAAATTGCTTGTATTTATAAGCTGGGTATAGTTAACTCTTTGTCTAGTATATGGCACTCTGATACCAATTGTATTTTCTACATTTATTTTCAGTTTCACCCTTTCCTAACTAATAAACCTGTGGACAAACCTGGAAAGGTGAAAGAAAGGCGTTTAATTGACTGTTTATGTGTTGTGCGTGCAGAGAAGACAGTACAGTTACTAAAAAAATAATAGGTTATTTCCATGGCTTGTTTTATTACTTACATGACTTACTCATGACATTACTGAACAAGAAAAGCACTCAGAGAGCAGTACTCCTCCAACGCTGCTCAGTCCTTGAATGATTTCCGACAGATGAAAAAAATTGTGGTCCTCAGCAGTGGGTTTGTAGCAGGATCACAATCATGTGATCATGTAGTGTTCACTTGTTGTCATGCTTACAGTGACACTGTGCCACTATCTGGCAATGATACAGAAATCTTTAACAAATCCGTGGATCCAGACTATAAGCTGCATCACTGCCAGAATCTAATCACTTGGTCCTTGTGTCATTTCTGACCTTCCCTGAAAATTTCATCCAAATCTGTTATTCTGTTTTTGAGTAATGTTGCCAACAGGCAGACAGATGGATTCACAGAAGGGCAATCCCTTTTTTTTTCTTAAACAGCACAGACTTCAGTAACTTCTCCCTTAGTTCTGCCCCTAGTTCTGCTGCTATAGGTCTAGGCTGCTGGAGGACCTCTCTGGATGCACTGAGCCCTTCTCTATCTACCTTTATATTTAATATATATACCGTTATTGTATTACATTCACTCTGTTTCTCCCGGTGTCCTTTCTCCGAGTGTCCTTGGTCCCAGAGCTGGATGCTTCAGATCTGTGGTTGTTCTCCCACCAACTGGCCTAATCTCCATCTGTGGGATGCTGCTGCTGACCTTCCTCCAGTCCACTGCTTCCAGCTGCTCATTTCCACCAATCTACTCTGCATCACCCTCACTATACTTGATATACTCATCTACTTACTGTTTGAATTTTACTACCAGCTGTATATGTAGTATATTTAATGCCAGAGCTGTACATCATAGCAGTAAACTATAATCAGTTTCCATGTTAGCTTCTACTTTGTATGTATTATGTCTTATCATGCATGTATGCAACTGTATGTTCCTTGTTCCCCACCTCACCCTTCCCCATCACTCTACTTCTTTACCCCTCTACCTTTCCTCTATCCCTCTATCTCTACCCCTCTACCTCTCTACCTCTTCCCCTCTATCCCTCTATCTCTACCCCTCCACCTCTTCTGTCCCTCTCAACCCTCCTTCCAGCAGCAGATGGTTCCCCACAGAAAGAGCCAGGTTCTGTTCAAGGTTTTTTTTTCCCTGTTAAAGGGTGTTTTCCTGCCACTGTCTCCTTAGGGCTGCTCTGGGGTTCAGGCATATGGGTTCTGGAAAGCGTCTCAAGACAATTTGACTGTAATTGGCGCTATATAAATAAAATTGAATTGAACTTCTCTCAGATAGTAAAGCTGGCCTATTGACTCTTCAGTCCAATGTCTGCGACAGTTCTGTCTTGTTCTGAGAGCAGCTCTGAGGCAGCACACGGCATTAATGGATGAAAGTCAGTAAAAACTGATTTGAAAAAACATGACAAGTGCTTTGCTGTGCTGAAACATAAAACACGTTTATGTACCCAGTCCAGATTTATCATAATGAGAACAAACCAGCACTCTGTGAGTCTCAGTCGGTTTAGGTTTTGGGAGAAAAGGCCACTTTCTGCCTCTACAGTGTGCTTTGCTGTCATTCCACCATGTCCTGTTATTTCTTTAATCTGTGGAATGTTTGTATTAATCTCAGTTTTCACAGTGGGTCATTCATCTATGTTTTATTTCTCAGTCAATTAGCTGACTTGTGTCATCCATTTGTTTAAAATTCACTAAATCTCTGTCCACCTCAGTCCAGGAGACACTTCATCCAGAGTTACTAAACCTGATTAGCACAGACAGGGCTGCTTCGTGATTATGAATGCATCTGTCCACCTTTTAGCCATCAATCTGTGTTATTTGTCTTCTGATGTTCATTTGTCACAGAGAAAACAATAAAACATCTAACAGCCCGGCATGTAATGCCACTAATGCTCATCTGTCATGGTGGGGAGCTATTTAAAGGTGGAATGGTGGCAGCACTAGCAGGGTTGAAATGCACTAAGCCGCCAAAGGCTCAGTCTGTCAGGACTAAATTATTCATGTTGTGAAGATGTCTGGTCAAAGACAGAAGGAGAGAGGTGAGACAGGCTGGCCAGGAAAACCTACTGTACATCTGAGATTTGCACTGGGAGAAGTGTGGATCTGGAGTTCAGACTTTAAAGAAGCTAAAGTGCAGTATGTGTTCAGTCATAGAAATCTGGATTTAGAGTCAATGTAACTTTAAACATCAACAAATGTCCTACATTTCACATTGAATTTTTTATTCAGTTCAGTTCTCTTTAAGTGTCAGATCATAATATGGGTCTTGTCAAGGTCAAGACCTCACAGTATGATAGACAGAAACCCTATAATTCCCCCGTTGGCAACACTATATTTCCTTTTCCATTTTATTTAAGAAAACAAAAGGAGACATGCACGGGTTCATTGCATGTCACTGAATGACAAAATATATATGCACAATGTTAAATGTCAGTGTAGTTTGCTGTTTGTTTTTTTACTCTGGCAACATAAATCTTCATTAAAGGTTTTATGTTTACATTTAGACAACTACAGCATTTGCTTTAATGGCGGAATGTTGATTATTAAAACAGATAAACTGTGAAACCCTAACCTTATTTCAACTCCACCATGCAGCGTCACTCCAACCTTCAGAGGATTAAAACAGATCAACTGTATTCAGTAGAGGTGGAGGTGAGTCAGCCTTGTCAGGGAAAAAGAGAACACGTCGCATCCAGATGTTCTCAAAGCTTCTTATTTAAAAAACCACGGAGAGAAATACATTCTGACATTTCACATTTCTTCATGAGGATGGTTTCACAGTTTCATGGTTTCATTTGTTTGTCTTCATGTTGTCCTTGTTTTACTTTTCAACACTTTCTATGTCTTTATGCCTTCTGCTCTTTCAGTTTCATTTACATGGCAGTCACTGTTGCATCCAATGCTTTGGTGCTTCACCAATTCCTCCAGTGTGATTGATTTAAGGTTCATTTACTCCAAACGAAGCCAAATATAAAGTATAAAACAAGGAGACAGGAACAGATTATTATGTCCAATGAAACATGGACGATGACTGTGTGCGTAAGGGGGCTTTATTAACGCCCCCCAAGGACTGGTGCACTGAAAACATACACCTTTTCAAAACCCCGGGCACTTTTTAGCCGTCACACTGTCGTGACTCTCACACACCACAGCCTATGGTGCTATGGTGGTATGCGACATTTAACACCCTCTTTTTAAGGGTCTAAACAACTGCAGTAAGGCTAAGAACAAATAAATGTACAAACCATTAAGGCCTGAACGGCCAACCTGATTGGAAAAACTGGGTAGACTGCCGGCTTACCTGCATAGCCTTATGGTTATTCTGCCACATGACAGGCTATGCACTAAACTAAAAAGATCTCTGAGGTAAGGAGGCCTCTGGCAGATCCGGACAGGACGGGGTCCTGGCTGCAGAGGTTTGGCCGGCACATCCGGTTCAGGGCAATGTCCAGCCGGGGTCTCAGCCTGTGTGCTCAGAGGGTCCCACTCCCCATCTGTGTGGCTCAAATCAGTTGCAGCTACCTGGTCTGAGGCTGGCGGTGGCGCCACCTTTCTGAGGTGGCTGGCATGCCAGCGTGAACCGTTGGCCAGGCAGAAGGTAGCTGGTCCCAAGTTCTGTAACCTGCTGTGGTGCAGACCAGAACGAGAGCAGCTTGTGGGACCGACTGGGTGGCCGGATTTGGACCCAGTCCGATACGGTGAGTGTGGGATGTTTCACACGCTGCTTCCTGTTGAACTGCTGCTTCATGCTGCATTGTCACTTCGTCGCTTTATCACCTGGGGAGGGGAGGACGTCACTGCTGGAGTTTCTCCCACTGGAGGGTGTAGACGGTCCAAGGGAAGTTGCAGCTCGCATCCCAGCATCAGGAGAGCTGGAGAGCTGCCAGTTGTAGTGTGTGGTGTTGCTCTGTAATGCAGTAAGGTGCTCTGCAGTGCTGATGAGAATGGTAGGCTGTCTGCCATGTGTGATCTGAGCCCATTCTTGAGGGTCTGATTAAACCTCTCCATGCCACCGTTGGCCTGTGGGGGGTATAGGGCAATTGTGATGTGTTTTATCCCCCTTCTGTCTGTGAAAGCAGCAAAGTCAGCTAAGATGACCTGGGGCCCGTTATCAGTCGTGATGGTGCCGGGCACACTGCAGCGGGCAGACAGGGAGGAGAAGAAGTCGATGACCACCCTGGTGGTGATGGACCCAGCAGGCAGCACCTCTGGCCATTTGGAATGGACATCATAGGCCACCAGGAGGAAGTGCTGATGTTACTGCGTGCCGTGGAGTTCACCGCAGATGTCCACCTGAACATGGGTCCAAGGTGCCTGGGGCCATGGCAGTGACTACGAGAGTGGAGGCGGGGGTGGGCTGGTCTTACTGCTGGTGTTTGGCACCACACAGTCTTTGACCAATGCCTCCACATCTCGGTCGATACCCGACCACCAGACCAGGCCCCTGCAGCGCTGTTTGACTTTCACAATGCCCAGGTGGCCATCGAAAACAACAGCCCGGACGCATTCCCTCAGAGCGCTCAGAACCACTGTGCACAGCCCTCTCACCACACAAACATCACTCCAGCAGGAGAGGTCGCCTTTGACCTGGTGAAAGGGTGCTGGTTCCTCCAGGACTCTGGCAGGCCAGCCTTTTTGGATGAAAGTGAGGACAGCGTCTTCTGGGAAAGCTGCCTGAAGCTCTGGCAGGGAAACAGCTGCTTGGAGGAGCATGCGCAGCACGAGGATCAGTTCTGGTTCTGAGGAGTGTTGGGTGACATCTGGTGCAGAGCTGGGTATGGCTCTGGAGAAGAGGTCTGCTATGACTTTCTCCCTGCCAGGCGTAAACTGTGTGGAGATGTGGAGAAGTTGTATGCCTGTAATGTCTCAGACCACCGATGAAGGCGCAGTAGCTTGTGACCCGATCCGGTTGTGGCCAGCAGGGCTGTAAGGGCCTGGTGATGTGTCAGTAGTGTAAAATGTGGACTGTAGAGGTATATGTGCCACCACTCGCATGCCCAGATGCTGGCTAGTGCCTCCTTCTCCCCCACGAGCACTTCTCCTCAGTTGGGGTAAGTGAGTTTGAAGCGAACGCCACCAGGTGTTCAGCCCCTTTCTGGAGTTGGGACAGGACCATCCAACTGCAGCGTTGGAGGCATTGCAGGCCACCAATGTGGGGCTCAGCATACTGAAGTTTGCCACGGTCGTCATCGTCATTGTGTTTTATTGGTACCAGAAGTCACCATATTTGCTCACCATGCCAGAGCTGAAGAGGAGTGAGGGGTAGCTCTGAGAACACTATGCTCCTCATACAGTACAAACCTGTCAATCAAAAGGTAGTTATTCTAAAAACATACCCTTCTTTATCATCCATTTTGCTTTAAAAGGGACAATAATGATGACCAAAATGACAATGTTTAATTTAAGGAGATGTGAAACTAGCAATGGAGACCACAAGCTGCCCAGGTAAAGGTTTACTGAGTCACAAAATCAAAGGTCTGGTTATCTGCCATTTCTATACAATTAGCCATAGATTTCAAAGCCCTGCTGGCCAGTAGAAAGAATGTAGTTTTAAAGGCATCTCTGCATTAGCTCCCCCTCTGTGTTCTGGAGGCCACATGCAATATAACCTTAATATACATTTTATGATCAGAGCCATTGTGGCAGCAGGAAAAGGACTTACATATTACCAGGTGGTTGTAAGGTTTGGCTTCTATATAGTGTCATGGGGGGACCTAGGAAGCCAGGTGCATACATAGATCAGGCAAAATGGGGACATTCACAGGACTCGCACTTAAAAGGGATAGGCAAGCTGGGGGAATGCAGACAGAAGACCAGCGGCAGGTATAGGCGGGCTGCAGGCAGGATCTGGACAGGGAGTGTGTCGGCTATCAGGTGGCAGCAGCTTGAAGATGGCAGGCAGGATACAGGGGTGAATGTCTATGGTCTGGCAGAGAGTGGAGGAATGAACCAGGCTTTGATAGGAACTGTGAACAGGTGAGCTGATCTCTAATCTCTGATCAGGTTGCCTGCATGCAGGGCTGAACGACAGAGAGAGTAGAGGGATAGAAAAAGCCTGGGCTGAAGTGGATCCTGACATATTGTTCATTGATATCAGCTGCTGTTTTTGGGTTTCCACCTAACAGATAGACTATTTGTATACATTTCTTTCCACATATAGCACGCTGATGAAGATGTAGTTGGGGCTAGTGAGGTGGAAACCTGTGTTCGGTCATCTATGAACTACTTCATCACTCTGTCACCATATGAGGCCTGACCAGCGATTTACTGACTGACTTCTCCAGCCTCTGGTGAGAAGCTATACATCATGGGCATTCTTCACATCTCAACATTATTTTGGGTAGCAGGTTCAAGCTTTCTCTCATCCATCATCTTCAGCTCATCTCTTTCTCATCCATCTCTCTCAGCACCTCTTTTTCTGTCACTGCCTACTCATTGCTGTGGCTCCCATCTTCTAACTGATCACCAGGTCTTCCTTCTGTTGTGGCAGCATTACATTGTCCATCTGTTACCTTATTTCAGCCTTGATCCATCCCTCCGTCTCCTTTTTCTGCATTTGCATCACATAATGTTAGTGTGTGAGTGTGAGTGTGTGAGTGTGAGTGTGTGTGTGTGTATTTTCAGTGGAGTCTTTCTAAAGTATTCTTGAGTTTTTCTTTTACCCAACTGACCAACTGAAAATGAAGGCAGTTGTTAAGGGGTGATAGAACTTTGAATCGTTTGACATTTAATTATTACTACACAGGGCTGTCTCTTCTGTTTTATACTGTACCTGAACTCTCTTAATTTCAAACAGCAGATCCATTTTGGATGAGAAACAATGGCAACTGTATTACGCTTGTATTAAAGTGAAGTCATAAAATATTCCTAAATGTAATGTCAGTGAAATGCTCACTGGCAATGTATTTAATTTGATTTCTAGAAAACATATTTAGTCTTGTTGTACAACATCAGTTTGTAGTGACTGCAGCATTAATACTTTCTACAGTTTAGTTTAGACACGGACCGCTTTAGTACTCGGTGTTCATTTACATTTACTGTACAAAGTGCGTTTGTGACCTACTTCCACAGACAGGTTGTTCCCTCCTGAGCAAAAGATTTCCTTTTGCTCAAGATTTGATTTTGGAGATTTGATAAGTTTTAATTGTTTGTCCATTTAATGAATAACAACAGTGAGTTTAATGAGAGTTAAAAGTCAAATTGGTTACTAATACATCTCATATTCATATTTACTCATAATGAAAATCCTGCAGAACATTTATATTGTATATTTGACATTTTGTTCACCTTTATACTAGTTTGATGATTTTTAAACCATGCTGCCTGGTTAGGTATACTATTTAATCTTGTGAGCTCAGTCAAGAAGTACCTCTCTACTTGTCAGTTGATCGTGGATAAAAGCTCTGGCTCGGTTTGACTCCGTTAGCCTTCAGTAACGAGAGAAACACAAACAATCTGAATGTTTAGTGTGGCAGAAATCAATGTGAGACAGTGTCCTACTGTAGGAGGAAATGGATCTAATTTGATGTCATGGTGGAGTGACGCCTCCCCCTGCATTATTCACCTCCCCTCCTCCCTGTCTGTCTCAGGGGGAACACACTGACTCTTTAATGAGCGTCACGTATACACAGTAGCCAGATGCCAGAGGACAGCCATTAGCTCATATCACAGAGAGGGAAACCCCACCCAACGCCCCACAGACACACCACCCCATCCTCCCCCATCCTCCCCCATCCTCCTCCAACCCCTTCCACTGTCTGCTGCAGCGTGTGGAAGCAGTAAAGGTGTTTGCTGAAACAGCAGTCAACAAAAGCTGCAATAATAATTTTCATTCCTTCATTTGACCAGAGGAAGCATCTTGTTACCAAATGCAAAGCATAATCTCTGTACCTCTAGTCATAAAGTGGGCTCTGTGGACCCTCAGGGGCCCTGGAGGTGATTCCTGGAGTGTGATAAATAAGTAAATAAATTATAAATAATTAAGTTTGACTATGGGCTGCACAGTGGATCAGTGGTTAGCAGTGTAGCCTTGCAGCTAGAAGATCCTCGGTTCATATCCTGGTCTGGGATCTTCCTGCATGGAGTCTCCATGTTCTCCTGTTCATGTGTGGGTTTTCTCCAGGTTCTCCAGCTTCCTCCTACAGTCCAGAAACATGTTGAAGTTACCAGGTGATTCTAAATTGTCCATAGGTGTGAAAGTGAGTGTGATTGTTTGTCTCTATATATAGCCCTGTGATAGACTGTTACCTGTCTAGGTGAACCTGTGATAGACTGTTACCTGTCCAGGTGAACCCTGCCTTCACCCTCAGTCAGCTGGGACAGACTCCAGCCCCCCATGACCCTGATGAGGATTAAACAGTGTATAGATAATGGATGGATTGATGGAAGTTTGACCATACTTTGACAGAAATTATCCCCTGAAGTAGAATATAATCAGTGAGGTTCACTCTCATCACTCCCAGCTCCTGAAGAGAATTTAGATAAGTACAGCATTATGCACTGGTAGTTCACTTCTTCACAGCTCTGTCCTGTAACAGGAGCAAACTTTCATCCAGACTACAATGTTTGATCTCAAAGGTTCCTGTCATAGGGCTGGATTTTCCGTCCACACCACACATAAGATTCAAAAATTGGAGCAAACAATCCCCCAGCTTTCTCCAGTGGTCCAGAGGATGTTCCATTGCTTGTTGGATCACTGCTCTAGACACCTCCTCCACACCTTTCCAGAGTTGGATTAGTGATTTTGTGTCCAACGACTGGTTTAAAAAAATCCCAAAACTGGTGATTCCACATTCACTGGCACCACATTGTGACTGGTCAGCTGTGTAAAGGTGAGGATGTAGAGCTCTACACCTTTCTAGATCTTTCCAGCCCAGACAGACTTATTTATTTCATTTTCACTCATTTTTAATACAGAAATACAAAAAAAAGAAATAAAAACAGCTAGATGGGAAAAAACACATAGTCATTTAATGAATATAAAGTATCTTTGTAATGTCTTGTGTTCTACATTTCTTGTGAGTCAGTGCAGCCAGTACGGAGAAAGCATTGTTGCTGGCTATTGTAGTGAAAATAACAACTGCTTGAGCAGCTTTGCCCTACAAACAAATCTTTGGTTTTGGTTTGGTTCAACATTCATAGGAACTGAAGTAATTACATGGCAGCCCTTTGCCATGCCCCTGTCTCCCCCTGACATTTCAAACAAACCTTTAGTGACAGCGGCTGTAATGGAACACAGAATGTGAATGATTAATAAAGATCACTTAAAGTCTCCCCCCAATTAATAAATGATGTGCTTGTTTTAACCTCCACCTCCTGCTGTGCCCATCCTCCACCCTCCGCCCCTCTCAGCTACACAGACAGTACACGGACATGGTCCACTGGGACTCAGTGTTTGTTCTGGGTGTCTGCCAGCCACGAAGGAGCTCCACAGAGCAATGGAGGGTAGTTTTTGGATTTTTTTAAAAGTCCATCTCTGTTCAGACCTGTCCTCCCTGTCTTCACCCCAAGTCAGCTGGGATAGACTTCAGCCCCCCATGACCCTAGAGGATTAAGTGGTGTATAGATGATAGATAGATGGACTCTGTTCACTTCTTGAAAAGGATAAGGCTTGACCTTATTCTTATTCTATATTTTTCTAAATGTGATCAAATGCCATGAAGCCAAAACCAACAATGTGTTAATCTGTCTTTGTCTACTTTTTGATGTCGTTAATCTGTCAGTAGTCTCACTCAGTCAGCCCTATCTGTAGAAAGAAATTATTTGTCTGCACGACACTATTATTCTGCTACAACTTGGGGAAAAAATGCCTCCACTTGTCTGTATTTTATGAAGCCAAACACAGTCTTTGTGGGCGGAGCCAAAGTGTTTCGGTGCTCCTCAAAATAGTGTGGGGGGAATTATTGTGGTGGAACATTGGCATTGGAGCATTTGCTGCATTTGCATTGCAGAAATGGACAGTCCATAAGAAAAAAACAAAACAAAAACCTAGCAGGGTTGCCTCAGTGAAGGAGTTTCATTTTCAGTCTGGAAGTTGCTGATGTTGACTGATTGTCGAACAGACAGTGGAAGGTGGTGAGAGTGCCACTGAAACAATGGACTAATGGAAATCTAATACCCACAACCTACATCTGGTGAGTCAGACTGCTCCCTGTGACCGTCAGATCCAAAATCACTGGTTCAATTCACTATTTAAAGCCACTCACAAATCCTGTCATTGCTCTGAATGTCTGAGATTACTTCTGATGGACGGTGCCGTCAAAAAGGATTTGCCTCTTCTTGATGTCTTCTGTTTTTGCATCTTTCTCACACTTAAATATGCAATATTTATATTTATTAAATATTATATAGAGATAACCCACAAAACACAAAATGCAGTTTTTAAATAATGATTTATTAAAAATTAATTTATTGCTCCCTTGAACCTAATAACTGGTTGGTTCCTTTGCAGCAACGACTCCAGTTAAATGTTTGTTCCAGCTTGTGGTCAGTCTTTTCCATCACCATTGAGGAATTCTGGTCCACTCTTCTTTGCAGAATAGTTTGAATTCAGTCACATTAGATGGTTTTCCAGCATGAACTCCCCTTTTAAGGTCTAGCTACAGTATCTGAATTGGATTGAAGTCCAGACTTTGACTCTGCCACTCCAGAACCTTAATTTAGTTCTACTGAGTTACTGAGTTATTTTTATTTATATATATATATATATATATATATATATATATATATATATATATATATATATATATATATATATATATATATATATTAGTGGTGGGACGCGATAAAAAAATTTATCTAATTAATTACAGGCTTTGTAATTAATTAATTGCAATTAATTGCAGTTTTGTCAAATAGCAATATTTGACACAATAAGTGGAGATTTTCAATTCAAATGAATCTGTGGTTGACAGTTGAATCAATGAATAGACATATACGTGTTTATAATTTAAAACTTATTTTAAAAAAAGGAAAATGGGACATTTAGAAAAAAGTGATTTTGATGACTTAAAGCCTGAATTTAGTTGTTTTTTCCACTGTATGGCACATAAAATCAGCATAAGTAGTTCAAGGAGCTTCAGAAAGTTGAAAATCCAGAGATTCATTCTGTTTTCATCTATTCTGGGTCTGATAAATGGTGTAATTTTGATGGTTCTTTTTATGGGAATATCAATTTTTATTTATGGAATTTTTTTATAAACAAAAAGTTAATAATTAAGTTATTAAAAGAGATATTTTTGTTGTTTAGTTTATTCCTCCTCCAAGGAGGCAGAGTAAAAACTTAAACCACAAAAATGTTTCATTTCTATTTATCTGCATTTTTCATCTGTCTGCTACATTCACAGATTACTGCAAATCTAAGTGCAATTATAGCGATTTTATTCAACATTTTAAGACTTTCTGTAAACTCAAGCACTGTCTAGAAAAGTGGTCTATTATGGGATGGCTACACCGTTAGCCGTTAGCATGACTCGTAGCTAACGTTAGCTCTGGTGCTAACAGCAACATGTTTTACATTGAGGTGATACCGTCGGCTTGAAGTGACGCAGTGATCAGAAAACTCTTTGTTGTACAATTTGCACACAACCAGGATTTATCCAAGCTGCCATCAGGAAGATTTTTAAAAGGAAACTTTCTGCCCAACAAGCTCCATCTGGTCTTCCTTCACTGTTCACCAGTGCCTGACTTCACTCAGTGCTTCCTGTGCTTCTTCTTCATGGCTACAAACAGACTTTAGGTTCATTACCGCCACCTACTGGGCTGGAGTGTTCATCAGAGTTACCAGTGTGCCAGAAATGAGGGAACTGAGGAGGGTGCAATTAATTGCGTCATTATTTTTAACGCGTTATTTCCGCTGTAATTAATTTATCGAAATTTACGCGTTACAGTCCAAGCCCTAATATATATATATATATGTATAGACCCCACACACACACACACACACACACACACACACACACACACACACACACACACACACACACCACACACACACACACACACACACACACACATATACATACATGTATATATAGATATAGATATAAATATAGATAGATACAGATATATAGATATTTTTAAAGCATATTCATGCAAATATTTATTTCTCTTTTGTGTCTTTTTTTCTTTTGGCCCAACAGATTCTGATGGTGTTATCTGCCTGGTGGAGCCCCTTCACACCACAACACACCTTGTAACTGTAAGTAGGCAATACTCCAGAGATTTAGCTAAACGGTAGCTTAAGTCCACTGAAACATATCACTCATCTAGGATAAAGAGGATGAAACTGTGTCTGCTGCCTTTACAGAGAGGGATCCAGAAAGGCATCTAGACATATGTTACTGATAGTTCTCTTCCCATTCACATTTCTGAACATTCTGGTGGAATATAGAGTGTGACATTTAGCCTACACTGAAGTATTGCACATTCTCCTCCTTTTTAACAGAGCATGGCTGGACAGCAGCAGGATGGTTCCTCAACTTCCACTGCACAGATTGACACAGTGAGATGGATGTTCAGTAAACACCAGAGGTTCATTCTGTGGAATTCGTGTGCATGTGGGTGCATGTGTATAATTTAATGTCCTCTATGTATTCCCAGTTACCAGTAAAACAGATTCACAAACTGCACTTGCTGAGAAAAATCCAGAAAACGGATAAAGAAATGCAATACTTGGACCACCAGATTAGGAGGGCAGATCTCGAAACTGAAATACTGGAGCACAAGTTAGAGGTGGATGCAGGTCACAGGTGAATTATGTTAACTATTGGAACATGAACTAAACTAGCTCTTTTATTTGTAGGAAATAAAGAAGACCAAATGAAATGTGTATCATGTGTTTATTTCACTGCTGTGGTGGTGATGATGGAGACTTAAACTCTGCAGTGATTATTGCAGATGGTGTCTCTGACTGCTCTGCTGTCCTGGATAGCTGCAGGTGGATAAGGTCATCATCTGGGTCTTCAGTTTGTAGGGCAGAGTGTTGCTCTCCTCTAATAGTGGCAATATTATGAAGAACAACACATGCCACAGTAATATCACAGGCCTCTCAGAAGTCACCCTGAGGTGATGCAGACACTGGAAACGGGCTTTCAGCAGGTCTATGGTCATCTCCACCCAGGCTCTCATCCTGCAGGGAGCCTGGTTGAAGTTCTGTTGGGGGCCTGGTTCAGGGTCAGGGTATGAGGTCATCAGCCTGGGTTGGCATGGTAACCCCTGTCACCCAGCAGAAGGCCATCAAACTCTCCTGTAATGTATAGTGGATACATTAGAGTATATTGAAGGAGGGAGACAAGTGAATTATATTGTGAAAATCTTTAGGCTGCTTCCCACGTTGCAGTCTGTTGCTCAGGTTAGACTCATGATAAATCCTTGAGTCAGGAACAGACCCAGACCACTTGGCCTCCACATTAGAAATGATGTATGCAGCATCACATATGATCTTGACAGTGCAGAGAATGACAGATGTTGAACTATGATGCAGTCTTTAACATTTTGAAACTGTAGTCAATCTACCTGCAGCCTACCTGCACATTTATGCTGTGAATGGACTTCCTGTTCACATAATCAGCTTCATTATGTGAGGCAGCTGTGATGGGGATGTGGTGCCATCTATGCAGCCAATCACACTGGGAAATCCTACAAGAAATTAAAATGACTAATCCCAGTCTGAGGTTGTAGCACGATGTCATTAACAGAATATGATTTAAAATTAATTTAACAGATCTCTACATCATTCACCTGCAATCCTGTGGAACTCCTCCTTGATGGATCTGACAGGTTTGTGTCCAGGGAAAACCACAAAGATGGTAAAAGTCGTTTCAGGGCCAGACACACTTTTCTGACCGTCCTGCATACAGTTGTCTTACTGAAGTGCTCTGCATCTCCGACATTTTATAAAAAAAACCTCCATTTGCAAAGAACCGCAGCGCAACACACAACATCTGCTGGGATGTGAGAGCATGAATGAGGTTGGTAATGTTGTAAATGTAAGGACGGATTAGGTTGTATGTAGATTATGGACTGTGAGGTGAAACGGTACCGCTCTAAAAGATAACTGTCCGGAAATGCCAAAACATCTATGCGTGGTCTGATAACAATCTCCTGACGAATATTTAATTCTCTGTGCAGTAATTCTGCTCCTTCATCCACTGGATCGTTCATAAAAGTACATGACATTTTGACACACGGCAGAACTGGACTTCGCCAAAACTCGTCTGCTGACTGAATGAACGAATGAGGAAATCAAATGACGTGTGACTGAAAGAGGGCGGAGACAGAGAGAAACTCGAGGTTTACTGAGATAAACCTGGTCCTGACCAGGTTAGAGTCAGAGAGTCTGTTACTATGGTAACTGACCGAGAGTTTCAGTTACCCCTCTTTGTGAAACAGGGTAGAGTTACCCCTCTGTCTCTGGTTTGAGTTACCTCCCTTTGTGAAACGGAAAACTCAGAGTTTCCCTCATTTCAGGGTTAACAGATTCAGAGTTTTCACTAAACCTGCTTTGTGAAACGGACCCCTGGATTCATGTTGTGGTAACCATAAATATCAATAAAACTGACCAATGATTACTTTGTAAAAGGAAAAAACTAAATAGACTGGATAGATGTCAGAAAATAGACAATCAGCATTAAATCAATCCAATCACTAAAAATACATGAATCGCATCATGGACACCTTACTGAAGATATGAAGGTGAGAAATTCTATTAATACTAACGAGAAAAGGGTGGAATAAAGAACAGAATACAATTTACCCAAGGTTACAGGAGATTTGAGGGTTACATTAACAAGGTTTGCCCAAAGTTACAGTACTGAGATCGCATTTCAAAGAGACTAAAACAAAACACAGAATCATTACAGAGATACACGGCAAAACTAAGGCTAAATAAAGACAAGAATTCACAAAAACAGCTACAAGAGTGTCGGATCAAGCAGCCACAGTTGATGTTAAACAAAGAAACAGCAGTTTTTTAATCTCCCTCCTCCAGCTTGGGAAGCTAAATATTTACAACCCCAAGCTAGCAGCAGGGACTCTCTGATTAATGCTGAAAGGAAACCAGGATACATGTGATTACATGTGGAAGACACACAGAAAAACATCAGAGAAGTGTGAAGTCTGTTCTCTGGAGGAGACAGAGGAAGAAAGACCTCCAGAAGATTCTTCAGTACAGACTCCCAGATGAGAACATCAAAATGTGTATATTTGCTGAGTGACTGGATCACAACTCAGTCACTGTCAGGACAAAAAAGAGCCAAATAGTCACCGGAACAACTGTGAACAGTTTGTTGACCCTGCAGAAAGTGGGGGTCGAGATCTTAAGCCACGTCAAAGGAACCACACTCATAAAACAGAACTCACCTGACAACTTCTACAACAATCATTCTGTTTTCTTGGACTCAACTTTTCTTTATATTAACTCACAAAAACAACCACTAACCATGGATGTCAATAACGTCTATATGAACTGTTGCACAGTTTTTTCTCTTAAATCTATTACAGACAGACAGCTGGTAATTCTTGGAAAACCAATGCGTTGCTCTGTTACTCTGAGAAATGCTACCTTTATGCTATATCTCACACAGAGGATCAAGGTCAGGTTTTCTTCAATTTTAATATTGCTTCGTTTTGTCTTTCTGCATGTGGAAAAAAAACCACACAAAACGACTTGATGTTGCTGTCATTTTACATTGCTCCATGTATCACTATTGTCTTCTTCTGCTCTTCAGTGATCATCACAGTGTCTGGTTGATTAGAAGCCACCAGCTCATCAGTCTGGATCTGGAGTCACACATCTGTCCTTAATCTACTACTTTTGGAGGTGTTCTCTACATTGATCCTGGGACTTCCAGCTCACACTTGGTGCAGACGTTTCTGTACACGATGCTAGCTACTTGGTTATGGAGCTCCCTGTATGGTGAGTATCTGTTTTTGTACTGCCATGATTAGGGGTGGGGAGGACAAGGAAACATATAACAGACATTGACATACATGCATGGATAGATGATACACAGAAAGTAATGCATAATGAATACAGAATGAATGGGGATATATCTCAAGCAAGCATAAGTTATGGCAACTGGACTAACCTCGTGTGAGTCGAAAACGTTTCACCTCTCATCCAAGAGGCTTCTTCAGTTCTGAAAGCCTGGTGGGGAGTACCAGATATTTATCCACCAGGAGGGTGGTGGCAAAAACAAGTGGACAAAGACCCGAAACCAATAGACTCGTTAGGTGTTAATGTGAGTCGTTAGCCTTTGATGGGCGGTCGTTACCCCTCCCAGCCCTCTAGGAGGGTGGTTGGGGGTCACCTGACTGCAGGTGGGACAGATGGCTGCACCTCCTTGGGAGGGCTCTAAGAACGGCGTTGTAAGTGGGAGACAAGTGGTGTCTGAGGCCCCCTCCTCTGTTCAAAGATGGCCGTTCTAGTTTGACATGAATGGCTTCTTTTACCCCTCTCTCAAACCATCTGTCCTCTCTGGCTAGAACGCGCACCTTGTGGTCATCAAAGGAGTGCCCTTCTCCTTGAGGTGGAGGTGGACTGCTGAGTCCTGGCCTGTGGTCGTGGCCCTCCTGTGTTGTGCCATGGGCTTGTGTAATGGCTGCTTAGTCTCTCCAATGTACAGGTCAGAGCATTCCTCATTGCACTGCACTGCGTACACCACATTACTCTGTTTCTCCCTTGGAATTTTGTCCTTGGGATGGACCAGCTTTTGCCTCAGAGTGTTGCTGGGCTTGAAGTGTACTGGGATCTGGTGGGTGTTAAAGATCCTCCTGAGTTTCTCTGAAATTCCTGCCACATAGGGGATGACAATGTTGTTTCTCTTTTTGTGGTCCTCGTCTTTCTTATCCTCCCTGCGCTTTTTTGCTGTTTTGATAAAAGCCCAGTTTGGATAGCCACAAGTTTGAAGAGCAGAGTGAATATGTTTGTGTTCCCTTCTTTTTCCATCCGCTTCTGATGGGATGTTCTGTGCTCTGTGCTTTAAGGTACGGATCACCCCCAACTTGTGTTCTAGTGGGTGGTGTGAATCAAACCGGAGGTACTGGTCTGTGTGAGTGCCCATCAAAGGCTAACGACTCACATTAACACCTAACGAGTCTATTGGTTTCGGGTCTTTGTCCACTTGTTTTTGCCACCACTCTCCTGGTGGATAAATATCTGGTACTCCCCACCAGGCTTTCAGAACTGAAGAAGCCTCTTGGATGAGAGGTGAAACGTTTTCGACTCACACGAGGTTAGTCCAGTTGCCATAACTTATGCTTGCTTGAGACTTATCATGACCTGGATGACTGAGAACATCCACAGATGAATGGGGATATACAGAACAAGCTAACATGTAAACTGATTCATAGTTTCCAGTTATGATGTACAGCTCTGGCATTAAATATACTACATATATATAGTATAGTGAGGGTGATGCAGAGTAGATTGATGGAAATGGGCAGCTGGAAGCAGTGGGCTGGAGGAAGGTCAGCAGCAGCATCCCACAGATGGAGACTAGGCCAGTTGGTGGGAGAACAACCACAGATCTGAAGCATCCAGCTCTGGGATCAGGGACACTCGGAGAAAGGACACAGGGGGAGTGATTGTAATGCATTAATGGTATATATACTGTATATGCCCACTCTGACAGATCAATCTCTTTACCTCTTATCCTCTCCCTCTCTCTAGATAATGGGATTTAATGGGGCAGTTCCCCGTCCAGTATGAGATGTGATGTGGAGTGGAGGGGTTGCTCATTAATGTAGTTAGTGTGCCTACCATGTGTTAGTCTTGTGACAGAAACTCTGTTCAAATTTAATCAGCATATTTGACTGACAAGAACACATTGGAGTATTAATCAGAGTAAGGTCACACTGTCGACCATCTGCACATGATGAGAGTGGCTAAGGTCTCCATATCTGTCCCTCCACACAGGAAACCAATACTGACAATATGCATCAATGGACAGCAATAGTGTCCTCTGTCTTACTAGAGAAATTCACCACAAAACCAAACGGTTCTTCAAACACGGTGACCAATTCTCCTTAGATTTCTGTCATAAAGCTGGAGCAGGTGAGGAAACTAGGCTTCTGCTCCTCTTCTTCGCTCTGTTTTCAGGCTTTAGATAATCTGGCCCATGCCTAGAAACCTTCACTAAGAACAAGTTGTTTCTGTGACAGGGCATTCCTATTGGCTCACACAGACTTGTAGATGTCCTCCAGCCTCCGGTAAGCCTACAGGAAAAGTTATTACTTCAGCACTTGTAACAACTGCCTACAGTACAAAGCAACAGAACAAGAGGAAGCTGGTATTCACAATAAACTGAAAAAATACTATTTAAAAATATTGTTAGACGATGAGTATGAGGCCAGAGATCAACATTTCAGCTTTTGTTTCCAGGTATGTACATCTGGATCTGATCCACAACTTAGAAAGATATGTACAAAGTATCAGTGTCTTTAAGAGTGAATTCAGACAGGATTCTGTTGTAGATCAGTTGAAAATGAAACTCATACAACTTTGTTTTTTGTATCAGTCATTCCACCTCAGTTCACCAAATTTTAAAACAGTTCACACCTGACCATCTCATATTTGTTAGATTTTTCCCCGGGGGCCTGGTACCATTTTATTAAGTAAAACGTGTAAAATCTGGAGGAAACATTATTAGATTTTGAGTTAAAAATTGCTGCCAGATGTAAAATATTTATATGGATTTTTTATCCACTGTACAGCACAGTGCTGTGATAGACTGACCAGAAGGCAGCAGACGGAGGTGTGGATCTTCCTGAAGATGTAGCTGACCACATACAGCGCTGTTACCAGAGTTAGCTGCAGAGCGTCATTGATCACCATGCAGATGAACATGATGTACCGCGGGTTCTCATAGAAGAGACTAAAGTCAGAGACAAACCGGAGCTGAGAGTAGAACAAGTGCAGCTAGAACTGAACAATCCAATTATTATTAAAATCTCACTATTGCTCAGAGGAATATCCAAATTGTAGGAGCTGCATTTTTCTGATAAAGATGGAAAATGTAACAACAAACACTACCGTTCAAAAGTTGGGGTCACTTAGAAATGTCCTTATTTTTGAAAGAAAAACTGTTTTTTTTCAATGAAGACAACATTAAATGAATGAGAAATCCAGTCTAGACATTGTTAATGTGGTAAATGACTATTGTAGCTGGAAACAGCTGATTTTTAATGGAATATCTCCATAGGGGTACAGAGGAACATTTCCAGCAACCATCACTCCTGTGTTCTAATGCTACATTGTGTTAGCTGATGGTGTTGAAAGGCTCATTGATGATTAGAAAACCCTGCAGTTATGTTAGCACATGGAGAAAAGTGGGAGTTTTTGTCTGGGTGACCCTAAACTTTTGAACGGTAGTGTACGTACATACACCAAAGTAATTCCTTCCTTTTGGATTCTGGAACTGCTTACCACCACTTCTGGGTGCAATTTAGCAAAAATATTTTAGAGTTCAATTTTAATACTTTAGAAAAATTCTAAATTATATAGAAGAGGAGGCTTCCTCTGACTGCCTGTCCTTTGATAATTCATACCAGCTTAAAACTGTGATGAGAGAAGGAATTTAATTCATACTGATGAGTGATGACTGACCTCAATGATCTCCTGACCTCATGTCCAGCAGGTCAAAGTTTTCACGTCACATCAGTAGAAGTTAGGACTGCTGATCAATAGAAAGCAGCTCCAGTGAAAACTGTACACATTGTCCTCTACGTAAGTGAACTGATCAGAGAGACAAAGAAATCATCTCTGAGATATTGCAGCCAGATATCCCAAATTTAATCTAACTGTCTAAAGTCTAAAAGCTTCTGTTTTCAGTAGCATCACAGCATCTATAGAACTTGGGGTCGTCCATGTTACTTTATCACTGGAGACTGAACTGTCCCCAGCAGTTTAAGTGAATCATTGCTGAATGTGTCAGTGGAGAACATGCCTCTGTTTTTGTAATTAAGTCATACAAGAGTAACTGTGTCCATCTGTTAGTGAAGAATTCATTCTCCTCCACATGTAAAAGAAAGGATTAGTCAGATATCCATCAGTGATGAACATCTGCAAACAGACACTAAATATTCTGGAGCCTCCTGTGTTTCCCTCCAAATCCAAAACTCTAGATCCTTCCAAACCCAAATTCACCCATGAGCTCTCAGTCACTGTTCTCCAAGGACAAACTCCATTTAGCCTAATTGGAAAGCAAAGCCAAACACACACACACACACAAAAAAACTACTCAGGAAAATGAAGACAGAAACTCCAGTAAGAGCCAAAATGGATTACTTAACTGGCCAAAATTCAATTCTGAATTGGCATGAAGCTGAATTACTGCCAGGTTGGAAATGAGAAGTAAAGACTCAGAAGCAATTGGGAAGTAAAAACAGAGATTTAAAAAAATCCATGCAATAGAAAGAAAAGAGATCATGATGCTCCAGCTGAGTGACATTCAGACTGAGATGTCCTTCCTTCATATTTGTCAATGATTTACTATAACCACTAACTATCTTGCTGACTTTCTATCTCCTCCATTTCAGCCTTGAAAACAGGTTTTTCTGTCTTCATTTGTTTTCCTTAGAATTATTTATTTCTTTTTGTACCATTTAATGTAGTTCTTGCAGTATTTCTCGGTCCTTCTCTCCTTTGTAAGGCAGGATGGTGAGAGGTTCATGTACAGATGTCTTAAGCTGTAGTACCATGAATAGAACTGGTTGAGAAATATTTCAATCTGATCTCAGAGGAAAAGAAAACTGCTTGTCTTGCTGCACAATTTATCACTACACACCAAAACATAAACAAAATGACTGTAGATAACCAGTATGCATAAAAGTATTAAACCATCTAGTGACCAGGGGCAGAAATAGACTGAAATATCCTGATAGCTGCTGCATGGATTTTCATGAACTGAATAAACTTTATTGCACTGTAGAGGATGAATCTCCTGACTTCAACTCCATCTGGTTCAAGTTTTCACATGTTGGGGGTAGAAATGGAGATTCCTTCATCAAAAGAAAGTAGTTCCAGTGAAATCTGTGAATTATCCAGAGGAACAAAGAAAATGTTTCTGAGATATTGTAGCTGTCTTTTGTTTTTGTCAAAACACAGCTGCAATTAACACGTTATACATAGTTACATTAGTAGTACACACACACATACACACGCATGCACACACGCATGCACACACACACACACACACACACACACACACACACACACACACACACACACACACACACACACACCACACACACACACACACACACACACACACACACACACACTACTATGCAGCTCTGTGGAATCCCAAAGGACAAACCCAAATATAAAGGCCTAATAAATAAAGTGGCAGACCGCTGTGTTAACTTTTAAAACAGATCACTTGGCTCTGGTGTGTGCTGACTCCATAACAGCTCGTGCATTCTGAACACACACAGACAGAACTCCCTGATGCTCCTCCACCATATGCTTTTAGGGCAGATGGTGTGGATGGCTGCTGCTGCCAGTAAAGACATTCTCACAGAGCTGATGGTCCTCTGAGCCTGCAGAGATAAACATGCTGACCTGCACATTCAGAGCTGGAGCTACTTCGGCCCTCAGCATTTACAGTATGTCTCACTGTATGACGGCTGTAACTGTGCCATTTAACACTGCAATAAACCACTTCAGCAGCCACAGTTATGTAGCTGCTTCGTTTTCACCTCACCAGTGTGGGTGCATGTGAATGAGTGGGGCTTTTAGTGGGAAGTACTATAGTACAGTTTTAAGTACTTTGGCAAGTGTTGTCTCTGTCTGTCCATGGACAGATTTTGTCAACAGCAGAACCACACCTTGGCATATTAGGTCATGAACCTTTACAGGTGAAAGTGTAACTGAAGGGCGAGTTCAGCGATGGATGTGGTCCAAGTGTTACCTTACAGCATGCTAACAGGCACTGGGCTGCAAGATCTGATCATAAGATGGAAGTAGAGCAAGAAGTGGGCACCAAGAATGAGAAGTAAACCTTTGGTTTATGTGCTTCGTATGATATGACAGAAAATATTCTTGCTTTGCTTAACGTTTAGTTTGGAACTTCTTTCCCATCCTGAAAGGTGTGTTCTATCGGTTAGACACGGTATCATGTCTTACAATAGAGTCAGGTTAGAAAGGAACCTAGGATGAATGGATGGAAGAGGAGACATGGTCATTATGACTAGACCATCTCAAAGGTGTTGTCTAAAGATACATGATGTGGGTTAGTGCTGGAGCCAGAGTATTTTTATGGCCGTGTCTAGCCTGAGACCATTACTCACACTGGGGTGCCACAATGTCTCACAGTTTTCATTCAGCCTTTAACACTGTCGGCAAACCAGTCACTCTGTTGGTCATGCTTATCTTTTGCTTATGCGGGCAAAATTGCCTTGTAGATGAATGTGAGAACTCATGTACAGTGTAACAAGGTTTTCCCTCATTAGAATTAAAATGGTTGCTTAAGTTGTGCAGTTTTAATAGCTGAGGAAGCTCATGAGATAATTACAACTTTTTAATTACATACGATAGGTGCACATGTGACTCTTCAGTCAAAAGTGTTCTTGTGCTCAGAACACCCTCCAAGTTGAGACATCACATTGTGTTCATTCAGACTTTAGTTTAGGCTCTGGGTCAGTCTTCTATTGTTCAGCAGTGTGTAGAACTTCCCTCCAAAGTTCTTCAAAATAGGTTTCATCGCTGCAGCTTTTAAGGGTCTGTCAAAGAGCTTCAACTAAATCTGCAGCTAAACAGTAATTATAGACACTTTACCTGATAAAAACATGCAAAAACAAGTTTCTTTGTTTTATTTTACACATAAGTCATAAACACCATTCAGTGACTACAATGTGAAATCTTTGAGTTGCTACAATCAGCTGTAATTATAAGTGCTGTCAGTGTCAGTATCTTGTGGTTGGTCAGAGCTACTCTGCTGTATTGGGTTGAAAGGGGAGAAGTTGTTCTATTCCAATATAACCTATCTGTGCTGGAAACATGGCCATAGAGAAATGGTTCTGTAAATAAATTCTGACAGAAAAATGGTAGTCAGTGGGTGTAACTCCAGCTCTAGTAAATGTGCAGCCTTCTGATGGGCTTCGCTAGTAGCTGTCTTTAGTCTGTGGTGACCTGGGCTAGGACCTGATGTGGGTTTTACGTTAACAGAGACTTGACAAAGTTGTCAATGAGTCTTTTAAGACATTTTAGCAAATTAATCAAAAATAACAAAAGAAGACTTTGAAATTTCCCATGTGGACACTACATGGGGAGGTCTCTGGATCTGGAGCTACATGTTTCTGATCTGCAGCCGTTGGACTCATCACCTGCTATCCTGCCATCTCCACCCCACACCTCCTGCCATCTCCACCCCAACACCTCCTGCCATCTCCACCCCACACCTCCTGCCATCTCCACCCCAACACCTCCTGCCATCTCCACCCCACACCTCCTGCCATCTCCACCCCACACCTCCTGCCATCTCCACCCCAACACCTCCTGCCATCTCCACCCCACACCTCCTGCCATCTCCACCCCACACCTCCTGCCATCTCCACCCCAACACCTCCTGCCATCTCCACCCCAACACCTCCTGCCATCTCCACCCCAACACTTCCTACCATCTGCACCCCAACACCTCCTGCCACCTCCACCCCACACCTCCTGCCATCTCCACCCAACACCTTCTGCCATCTCCACCCCAACACCTCCTGCCATCTCCACCCCAACACCTCCTGCCATCTGCACCCCACACCTCCTGCCATCTGCACCCCACACCTCCTGCCATCTCCACCCCACACCTCCTGCCATCTGCACCCCACACCTCCTGCCATCTCCACCCCAGCACCTCCTGCCATCTCCACCCCACACCTCCCGCCATCTCCACCCCACACCTCCTGCCATCTCCACCCCACACCTCCTGCCATCTCCACCCCAACACCTCCTACCATCTCCACCCCAACACCTCCTGCCATCTCCACCCCACACCTCCTGCCATCTGCACCCCACACCTCCTGCCATCTCCACCCCAACACCTCCTGCCATCTCCACACCACACCTCCCGCCATCTCCACCCCACACCTCCTGCCATCTCCACCCCACACCTCCTGCCATCTGCACCCCAACACCTCCTGCCATCTCCACCCCACACCTCCTGCCATCTGCACCCCAACACCTCCTGCCATCTCCACCCCACACCTCCTGCCATCTGCACCCCACACCTCCTGCCATCTGCACCCCAACACTTCTTGCCATCTCCACCCCAACACCTCCTGCCATCTCCACCCCATCTCCACCCCAACACTTCTTGCCATCTCCACCCCAACACCTCCTGCCATCTGCACCCCAACACTTCTTGCCATCTCCACCCCAACACCTCCTGCCATCTCCACCCCAACACTTCTTGCCATCTCCACCCCAACACCTCCTGCCATCTGCACCCAACACCTGCCATCTCCACCCCAACACCTCCTGCCATCTGCACCCCAACACTTCTTGCCATCTCCACCCCACACCTCCTGCCATCTCCACCCCAACACCTCCTGCCATCTGCACCCCAACACTTCTTGCCATCTCCAGCCCACACCTCCTGTCATCTCCACCCCCCTCATCCCCACTGTTACCCAACCGGTGGAGGCAGACAGGCAGATGGCCGTCTTCCCTGAACCTGGCTCTGCCAGAGGTTTTTCCCCCTCTCTAATCCAGGGTTTTTTTTAGTTCCTTGCCACTGTCACTCATCGGGAATCCAAAGGCAACTTTAGATGGTTGGGTTTTCTGTTCTCTGGTTGTAATTCACAAGGTCTGTATCTTACTATGCTAAGTGCTGTGAGATGACATGTGAATCTGCATTATGTATAAAATAAATAAAACTGAATTTAATTGAAAATTGAATTATACCACTGAGGGCGTAGGTTTGCTTGGACAGTAGAAACATGTCCTTAAATCGCTGAAAGGGATGGAGCTATCATATGCAAACGTTATACTCACTGCCACACACAGCAGAAGGAAGTGCTGACTAGCTGAGAATGGTAGTTTATCATGGCTGAAAACTCTTTTAGATGCCTTCCCTCCTTTCCTCTATAAAACCTGGGAGATAATATTGTTACCCTTTCCACTGTGGAAGATAGTGTCAGCTGCTTACAGGTTTATCCTGGCCTATGTCTTCTGTAGGAGGGCAGTCAGGGGTCCGTTTCACAAAGCAGGTTTAGTGAAAACTCTGAATCTGTTAACCCTGAAATGAGGGAAACTCAGAGTTTTCCGTTTCACAAAGGGAGGTAACTCAAACCAGAGACAGAGGGGTAACTCTAGCCTGTTTCACAAAGAGAGGTAACTTAAACTCTCGGTCAGTTACCGTAGTAACAGACTCTATGACTCTAACCTGGTCAGGACCAGGTTTATCTCAGTAAACCTCGAGTTTCTCTCTGTCTCCGCCCTCTTTCAGTCACATGCCATTTCATTTCCTCATTCATTCAGTCAGTCAGCAGACGAGTTTTGGCGAAGTCTAGTTCTGCCGTGTGTCAAAATGTCATGTCCTTTTATGAACGATCCAGTGGATGAAGGAGCAGAATTACTGCACAGAGAATTAAATATTCGTCGAGAGATTGTTATCAGACCACACATAGATGTTTTGGCATTTCCGGACAGTTATCTTTTAGAGCGGTACCGTTTCACATCACAGTCTATAATCTACATCCAACCCAATCCGTCCTTACATTTACAACATTACCAACCTCATTCATGCTCTCACATCCCAGCAGATGTTGTGTGTTGCGGTGCGGTTCTTTGCAAATGGAAGTTTTTTATATAATGTTGGAGATGCAGAATACTTCAGTAAGACAACTGTATGCAGGACGGTCAGAAAAGTGTGTCTGGCCCTGAAACGACTTTTACCATCTTTGTGGTTTTCCCTGGACACAAACCTGTCAGATCCATCAAGGAGGAGTTCCACAGGATTGCAGGTGAATGATGTAGAGATCTGTTAAATTAATTTTAAATCATATTCTGTTAATGACATTGTGCTGCAACATCAGACTGGGATTAGTCATTTTAATTTCTTTAAGGGTTTCCCAGGGAGTGTTTTTGTATTTCATCTTAAACTGCTGCCACGTGCGCTTCTCCCCCGCGGGATTGCACCTAAATGAAATAACTAAATAGGCTACTATTCAAACAGTTTTCCCCTGTAATATTATTGTGATTTAAACTTACACATTGACCCGGGCAGCAATGTTCTCCCACGCCGTCTCCCTCTCTTTTGCAGCTGCAGCGGTGCTGCACTTCTTTCTAAAAATGTGTTCAAACTTGCTATATAAGCACATTAAGATTTCCAATTCAAGTGGGGTGAAAAACGCAGCCCTCCGCTTCCCCGTTGCCATGGTGACTCGTTGAATCGGGCTTCCATTGATGCTGACTTTTTATAGTTGTGGGGCACGCGCTTAACTCGGGGTGAAACTACTCTGAGTTGATTAAACCAAATCAGCCATTCTGGAACCGAAAACTCAGAGTTTCCTATCAGAGTAGATCAACTCAGAGTTCAGGGTTACATTCAGAGTTTGTTGAACCTGCTTTGTGAAACGGACCTCTGGTCACTAACTGGAGTAAACGTACACCCCAGCCCAAAAATACTCATAACCATGTGAAATTTATTTTAAATTGTTTCAATTTTATTGCAATTAATTTTCCAGTAGTATTCTACAGGCTAGCACTGATTTAAACAAGTGAGAAAAGACAGTAAGGCAGTAAGAGTTAGCAATATTAATGGTAAATCCAAACTATTTTTATGCTTTTGTTTACACCTAACTAAAAATGCTATGTCCAAAATGATTTAGCAGTAATCAGTGGTAAAGCCTTTATTTGTCACCACAGCAATAAAATGGTTCTTATTATTGCTAACCAGCTTTCTGCATGTCTCCACTGGGACTTTCTTCCTCTTTGAGTTGAATTCTCTTCCTCTCTTTTGACAAATGAAACCCCTGTGTCCAGTCAAGTCCTGTTCAGTCCAGGGCCTGTTTTCTCACTTTCTTTTTTTTTGACCTGAGCATAACATTGAGAGGACAGAAACTAACCATTCAGCATTAAGCAGAGATTTTTAAAATCTCACTTTCCTTGCTGATATCTCATTTGTGATGATTTATAAATATTTCCAAACACTGATCAACCATGTTTCTCAATTTGGGATAATTCTCTACGATGTGCTTCATCATGGGGCTGCACAGTGGATTGGTGGTTGGCACTGTCGCCTTGCAGCTAGAAGATCCCCGGTTCATGTCCTGGTCTGGGATCTTCCTGCATGGAGTCTCCATGTTCTCCTGCTCATGTGTGGGTTTTCTCCAGGTTCTCCAGCTTCCTCCCACAGTCCAGAAACATGCTGAGGTTACTAGGTGATTTAAATTGTCAGTAGGTATGATTGTTTGTCTCTATATGTAGCCCTGTGATAGACTGTTACCTGTCCAGGTGTCCCCTGCCTTCACCCTCAGTCAGCTGGGACAGACTCCAGCCCCCCATGACCCTGATGAGGACTAATCAATGTCTAGATAATGGATGGATGGATAGTTTATATTGATGGCAGAATATATGAAAACTGTAAGCCACTATATATTTTATGATGCTTGAAAATATTTTTAAAAGACAGTTTTGAGATCTGTGTAAAATACTGTGAAATTTTACAAACAAATGGTGACATGACAAACATCCCTGTTATTGTCATGCTTCTACTGCACTAAGCTTCTGGTCGTATTCCTAGATATGTAAAGACCTGCAGAAGGTAAAGAACAACAAGTAAACATCAGTGTAAGCAAACATATGTCAGAAAATGCTTTTTTTTAAAAATCTGTCAAACAAATATTTTATGAGAAAGGAAATTCAATTATCACATATATAGTTCCTGGAGAATCCTTACAATGATACCTTGTTTATTTCAATAGCCTCAGTTGGGAATTCAATATCTACCCACTTTTCATTCATTAAGGTCATAATCTGAGACTTGTATTATAATCTTACCTGCTTGTTTTTAATAAATAAGGCCAAATTCAGAACACTTCATCTTTCAAATAATGGACTGACTGCAAAATGATGCAATTTTGAATCATTAAAGATTTAAATGAAATTGCCCTTTAATTTCACTTAAGTCCCATTTAACTTCCATCCATCCATTATCTATACACCGCTTAATCCTCACTAGGGTCGCGGGGGGGGTGGAGCCTATCCCAGCTGACTCGGGCGAAGGCAGGGGACACCCTAGACAGGTCGCCAGTCTGTCGCAGGGCTACATACAAAGACACACAATCACTCTCACATTCACACCTACGGGCAATTTAGAATAATCAATTAACCTCAGCATGTTTTTGGACTGTGGGAGGAAGCCGGAGTACCCGGAGAAAACCCACGCATGCACAGGGAGAACATGCAAACTCCATGCAGAAAGATCCCGGCAAGGCCGGGACGTGAACCAGGGATCTTCTCGCTCATTTAACTTTATTCACTAATTTAAATAGTAGACAGCTAAACTAGATTGAAATAATCCTAAAATTTAAAAGAAGTGTTACCTTTACCCAACCTTTATACTAGAGCAGACCTGGGGCCTCATTTATAAAACATTGTGTAGGATCCACACTAAAAGTTTGACTACACTGAAAATCTGAAATAGGTGTACGCCAAAAAATATTCTGATTTATAAAACTGTGCGTACGCACAACTGCATGCAATTTCCCATTTATAAATCACACTCCAGCTGGAAGATTGCGCAGGTGGATCCACCTCACATCCCGCCCACGACACACCCACATTTTACCATGAATGGTCAATGCAAAGTAAGTCATGAATGTATTTCCATATAAACAAGCTGCTGATCCACGGCATTCTACACTCAGTCATGATGGAAAAAAGAAAACGAAATTTTTCGGAGACTGAGATAGAGGTGCTTGTGGATGAGGTGGAGGCCAGGAAGAGTATTTTGTTTGGTGGTCATAGTAGTGGCATCACTAACAAAAGAAAAGGCACTGAGTGGCAGCACGTTGTCACCTCTGTCAACAGTGTGAGTTCCACAGAGAGAACTGTGGCAGAGGTGAAAAAGAAGTGGTCTGATTTGAAGGTGGAGGCCAAGAAGAGAGTGACATGCCATCACCAAAGCATGTCTGCTACAGGTGGGGGTAGAGGAAAACCTGAGCCCACACCTCTGGACAGCAGGACAGCATCCATCCTCAGGACGGACAGCGGGTGTGGAATCGTGTCAGAGAAGGAAGGAGACACCAATTTGGCAGAGCTCACAGAGGAGACCGGTAAAATACAGTTTTATCTGTTTATTAAATGTATTAAATATTTAAATGGACTTGTAAAAAGGCAGTGAACATATGCTTTTAGTCCTCCGTCACTCTAGAGTTGGAAACGCTGGCTGACGAGGAGGTTCCGACCACAGCGTGTCCTGTCAGCGTGGATGAAGCCTGGCTGTCCCCAGTACATCCTGAGACCATGGCACACCCAGAAGTGGTCGGGTTCTGACAGACAGAGTCCTGCAATCACAAAGGGACACCATCGGTGCCATAAATGAAGTGGGATGAGCTCCAGCAAATACACACAGTAATGAACAACATGTGTGAGGTCCTGTCTGACATTGCCGCCTCTATTAAAGATCTGTTAAAAAATGAAACTTACTTTCGGTCTTATTGTAAACCCTGCATATCACCCTCTCGGAGCCTTGCTCCGTGTTGGAACTCCTCATGTCGGGTAGGTGGTTGTGGGTTGGGGTCCTCGTGGTGTGGGAGAGGGAGGCCAGGTGGGAGGGGAATGGCGTTCCTCAGAGCAACATTGTATAGAACTCCACAAGCCCTAATGATTTTACACACCTTCCTGGGGTAATATAGCTTTCTGCCCCCCGAGGCATCCAAAACCCTCCACCGACCTTTGAGGAGGCCGACGGCTCGCTCCACAATCGAGCGTGCATGAGAGTGTGCCACATTAAAAGCTCCTCCTCTGTGCTCTGCAGGTTAGTGAAAGGGGTTAGAAGCCAGTGTCTGAGGGGGTAGCCACTGTCACCTGCAAGGTCTAACAGAAGAGTAGATAAATACTCCGCTTTAATTGGTAGAATCGCTACAACGGTGGTCATGTAGCTACTTATCCAGGAGCTAGCCATCCCCCACAGCGCCGGCCTGCAGTCTTTTACCTACACTGCTGTACATCAGGATGAATGAGTCCTGTGTTGACCCAGGCCACCGTGCCACTAAATTTGTTATGATCATGTCCGATGTACAAATAAATTGTACATTGATTGAATGTACATTTTTTCGGTTTACATAGACAAATTCATTTTCACTCGGAGCCCTTATAGCAACCTGAGTGCAGTCAATTGCGCCGATTACATTTGGGAAACCGGCCATTGCTGCAAATTGCCGTTTAATGTTGGCCTGTTCACCCACAGTGTAAGCAACCCTGATCTATCCACTGGTCATGTTTATAATGCCATCCAAAACAGCTGGCATTATTGTGCTGAGGGATGGTTGTGATTCCCAGATCTAAACGACATCATTTAACTGCATATCAGGCCCAAAGGGGATTTAGACAAAAAAATGTAACCTTATATATTCTTCATATAAAACACAGACCTGTCGGCCAATTCCTGCTGGAAGGAGCCGGTCACCAGAAACCCCGGAGTGGTCAGCACCTGTGTCTGTACCGGCATGGCGTGGTTTCGGCGGGTGAGTTGGTCTAAGACAGGGCCCGGTTCAGCACATAGATCCAAGAGCACTGCTCTAGGGAATCTAAATCGGCTTATTAGTCAGTCATCATCATGGGCCAGGATATCTCCATGGTCCCTAAAAACTCTCTCCATTCTTATCCTACCATTTATGTGATCTTCCAGCAATGCCAGCGCATCCATTGTGCCACATTACGCACGGCTGTCACCCGCTATTTATCCACTTGGTCAGCAGTTGGACTGATTGTTACATGCCTTGTCCCAATTAGTAATCAATCAGTGCCATCCACCACTCTATATCATTTGAAGATGGAAGTTTGATATATGAACATAGTTCTGCAAATACAGTCGTAGGCCGAATGGTGCACTATAGGAACATCTATAACAATGGGGGTTTAGGCTTATCCGGCTCTACAAGTCTAATATGTGATGACAATAAAGGTTTGAGATAAATCTGGCTTCAATTCACCACCTCACCGTCTGGCACTGCCGTTCCCTCTGTCTCCAAAATGTCCGTAAGCAAGCATCAATGTTGGCGCACCAGTGCGCATATTCTCACGCCAACTTCATTTTTATAAATCAAAACCTTTGCATTGGAAGTGGCGTACGTAAATTTCTAGCCCTGTTTTGTGCGTAAGCAAGCTTTATAAATGAGGCCCCTGGGCATCCTATGGCCCGCGGGCTACATCTGGCCCGCCGGATGACCCTGACTGGCCTGTATGAGGTCAATGGAAAATATTAAAAGTCAGTGCAAATATATATCATCACAATACATGGAAGTAATACACCTGCACTGCTTTTATTTTGAAAGATCTGCTAAGTTACCGTTTTTTCACACGTGACCTTAGGCCATAAGATCACACGCGACCTTACATTTTTTCGCGCGTGCTTTCCGTACTTAGCATAAGGTTTATGCACTGATTGGTTTGTTGGTCAGCTTCAGCCCGGGAAGATGTCAGCTAACGGCAAAGAAAGAAACACTGATTCCGAATGCAGAGTTTTTAACAAGGCATGGACTTCCAAGTATTTCTTCACTGAAGTCAGAGGTGAAGCTGTGGGCTAGTTTGTGGCGAACAGGTCGCGGTGCTCAAGGATTATAGTCTGAATCGACATTAGAGACCAAACATGCAGAGAAGTACAAACATTTGACTGATGCAGAGCAGGGAGGATGTCTGAAGGTTTGCTGCTAAACTGCTAAAGCAGCAAGGATTTTTTTTTTTCCAAAGCTCACACATAAATGGATGCAGACGAGTTTTCTAATGTCCTACAAAATCGCCAAAAACAGTAAACCATTCTCTGATGGAGAGTTTATAAAAGAATGTCTGGTGGACTCTGCAGCGTTTATATGCCCGGAGAAAAAAGAAGCGTTCGTTAATGTGGCCCTCTGGAGGCGAACCGTAACGAGGCGGGCAGAGAGCATCGCCGAAAATCTGGAGCTTCAGCTGCACAACAAAGTGGACGATTTTGACGTTTTCTCCTCGGTTCTGGACGAGAGCTGTGATGTCCGTGACACAGCCCAGTTACTCATCTTTGTACGTGGACTAACAAAAACCTTTGAGATGACGGAGGAGCTGGCAGCTGTTCAGCCAATGAAGGGAACCACGACGGTTCACTGAGGTAAGTACATGCATGAACAAGCTGGGACTGAAATGGGAGAATTTGGTTGGTGTTACAACTGATGGCTGTCCAAATTTGACAGGGAAAATGTTGGACTTTTGAAACGGATGCAAGATAAAGTGACTGAAATAAATCCAGAACAGAAACTGATATTTTTGCATTGTATTATACATCAGGAGGTGCTGTGTAAGTCAGTGCTAAAAATCAACCATGTGACTGATGTTGTAGCTAAAGTAGTTAACTTCATCAGGGCAAGAGCATTGAATTACAGACAGTTTGTTGTCTTTTTGGAGGAGATGATAGTGAACATGGTGACCTTGGTTACCAGACAGCTGTCAGATGGTTCAGCCTGGACAAGGTGCTGAAACGAGTTTGGGATCTGAGAGCAGAGATTCAAGGGTTTAGTGAGAAGAAAGGCAGGACATCACCGAGCTCTCAGATGCAGACTGGATGGCAGACCTTGCTTTTGCTGTTGATGTGACTGCATTAATGAATGGACTAAATACCAAGCTGACCAAATATGCAGTCTGGTGACTGCTTTTATGAGAAAGCTGAAGTTTCTCTCCAGCCAGTTGGAGGGCAACATTCTCACCCACATGCCCACACTGGAAGTCACACCATCAGCTGATCACCTCCACAGGTACTCATCCATGTTGGGGTGCTGCATGCTGAATTTTCAAGACTATTTGAAGACTTCAGAACAGTTGAGAGTGAAATGCACATGGTTTCCTCTCCCTGCAGCTGCAGTGTGAATACTGCACCCAGTGATGTCCAACTTGAACTCACTGATCTGCAGTCTGATAAACTACTGTCAGAACACTTTAAGTCAGGACCATTGCTGACTTTTTTTTGTTCTCTCAAAGAGGAGAGCTTTCTAAACTTGAGGAGGGATGCTCAGAAGATGTTGGTTCTCTTTGGATCCATTTATATATGCAAACAAACATTGTCCGTGATGAAGTTCAACAAATCCAGATACAGATCCTCTCTAAGTGATGATCACTGGGTGCTGTTCTTCACATATCCAGCACAGATGTTCAACCTGACTTCAGTGCACTTGTTTAAGCCCAAAACAGGCTAGATTTCTCTCACTGAACAAAGAAAAGAACTGAGGTATGCAAACAAACAAAGCTAGATGCATTTAATGCTTTTTTTTAAAATGGAAAGTTAATGTTGTGGTCGTTTTGCAGATTTTTGAAAATGTTTTTGTGAATATTTGCTAAATAATTGTGTTCTGTGTTCCACATTATTGTAGAATTATTGTACATCATTGTAGTGTGTATTTTACTCTTTTTATTGAGATATATTGAACATTGCTGTAAGTGTAGTGGGTAGCGGCTGTCTTTCTTTATGCTTCACTATGCTACAGTCATCTTAATGTAAAGTTAGAAAAAACTGACAACACTATAATGTTACAATATGTCTGCAATGTTACTGTACATCTGTACTGTACAGCTGTTAGTCCAGATGAGTTGTAGCAGTTACCTCATAGCGTTCATGACAAACAAAAACTGACGTGATAAGGCAAGTTTCACATCTCTGCCATCAGACTGTCATATTGTTGTGAAATAAATTCTGAGTGATGGCTTACTTACTTCGTTTGTAAAAACAGTGAGTGCTGAAAAGTAATTAAAGCACTTGGAAAATCAGTTTCACATTTTAAATATGTCTTTATGATAATAAATATCTACAACTCAATAGGCAGCAGTCATAGTTTGAATGAAAAAAACATCTTTCATTAAATAGTTGTGTTCTGTGTTCCACATTTTCATTGCATCATTGTATTGTTTCATTTACTGTTTTTATTGAGATATATATTGAGCAGAGCTGTAAGTGTACTGGTCCGGCCCTTAACAACCGTCAGAGTTTCTCATGTGGCCCCGTATGAAAATTAATTGCCCACCCCTGTATTAGAGACTTATTTCTGTGATTTGAACAAAATTATTAATTTCATGCAAAAGCCTCAAATGTTAAAATGATGATTATATATTGTGCAATCACTGGGGCTGAATCTCCCCCTGCACTGATAAACATCTGTGGGTTCGTCTTCAGTGGACCAGGGTGAGGAATGAGAGCTCATCAGGGTAACAGCTTCAACTCTGGGTCACAAGAGCCTCTCAGATTTCTTAGCAGGCTTTTAGCCGTCAGTAACATCCGCAGTATTGATTCTGCTGCTCTGACCAACAGATGGACGCTGCCTGAGGGAAAGCTGAGTCGGGCTTGCTGCCGTTCACCACTTAGGAGTTTGATATACTGTAAAAACTGAACAGTGGTGGACTGGGCATGCAAGGTGTCAAAGTGGGTTGACGAAAGTCACTCTTGGTTGATAGAATGAGTTAACGATGCCTAGAAAAGCTAACCCTAACCCCAGCTGTGACTTTCATTGTACCAGCATAAGGAGAGTATTTTGACATGCCACAGGAAAACATACAGGTGTAATGACAACCTGAACAACGGCTGCATTCCAGTTTGGTAGTTCAGCTCCAGGGTCCTGGTATTGTTCAGGCTGACTCACTGGCTTATATACAACCACAATGACAAGAAACTATAATTAAAGTTAATAATTATCATGGAAAGAATTTGTAAAGAGTGCTTGCTTGTCTTTCCAGAGAAATCTAGTAAGATAGTTTAAATTTACCATGCTAAAATGAAATACAGAATCTTCCACAGGTGAAAATGTGGGTGACTGAATTAAATGTAATTTCCATGTGGATGGTCTTATGTCTCCTTCAAATCAGGTCCTCTCCCAGAAGCCTGGGAGGTTGAGGGTTCTACAGAGTATTTCAGCTGTTCCAAGGACTGCTCTCATCTCAGGTGTTGTTCCAGAGATTAGCTGAAGCCACTCTCCAGTTTGGGCATTACAGCCCTGAGTCCTCTGATCACCTGGTACTGCTCTGGCCTTCACCTTCCATATCATTTCTAGCTCCTCTCTCAGCCCTTGATATTTTTGGAGCTTCTAATGATCCTTCTTTCTGATGTTGCTGCCACTTTACATTGCTCCATGTATCTTTATTGCCTTCTTCTGCTGTTCAGCGATCATCACAGTGTCTGGTTGATTAGAAACCACCAGCTCATCAGTCTGGATCTGGGGTCAAACAGGATCATGGCTCTGTCCTTCTCTACCACCTTTATAGGCGTCTTCCATTTTGATCCTGGGACTTCCAGCTCATACTAACCTGTTGTGTGTCCATTGCTCAGCACTCATGAGTTAAGTAACGTAAAGCATGTCGCAAACCTGCATGAGAATCAAAGAACGTAAAGCAGCGTCAGGTCACAAAAACCACAAGACGGAGCTTCTTTGAGAAAAATCTCTTTTTTATTCTTATTTTCACTTATATAAACTTAGAGTATGCATAGTGACAAGAAAACACTAATACAATCATTGCAGGCTATTTAATGATAAATTTGCTGTAATAATTGATAAAATTAGGTTAGAAACAATAGAAACGGTAGAACAGAAATGGCACGATAGACACTTTTCTATCGTTCTCACGATATGTATCATATCGCCCAGCACTATCCTGATCTGTTTCACTTGTGTCTTGTGAAAAACCTGAATCTTGTCTCTCAGTTAGTTCCCTAGAGAATGAGAGTCTGAGTTTTGCAGAGAGAATCTGCATTTACAATATACAACAGAGGTAATTACACCCCTGTGCAACATCATTGCACAGGAGTGTTCCTCGTTGTCCCTCGTGGTGTATCGTCACTTGTCCTTGCCAGCATTTTCCTTGAATCTTTGTGATAGTGATTGTGTTTGGAGTTGTGTTGCTATGTTTTGTGTTTATTGTTTTACTCACCTGCAAAGCACATTTCCCTCAGGGGACAATAAAGATGATTGAATTGAATTGAATTTAATTGAATTGAATCATTTCAATGTCAAATGATTCAGAATTGTCACCTTAAAGTGATGTATTATTTGTAGTTGACAAGTAGTTCCTCTTCAGTTTTACTTTAGATAAACTATATTTAACTATATTCCAAGTCGAATCTCACTGTGACAAAAGTCAATATACCTGTGATTATTAAAACTAAACTGACCACACCTATGATTTCCAGTTGGTCTAACTGCATGGACATGGTTATAAATTGACCTATGAACACCACAGTTTTGATGTAGAGGAAATGACAACTTAGACTGTGAGACCTCACAGGGAAAGAATAGAATGCAGGACAATTGGTGACCAACCAAATGTGAATGGAAACACAGTTACAGCAGTAATGGCGAAGTATAGAACAAGCCATAGCACAACTAACCAGAGCTGCAACGGTTGTCGTCCGAAAATCATGCCACAGGTTGTGCACTATTTATACAGTCTGGCCCTGACCAATCAGACAGGGAAATGCTTTAGACTTTTCACAATGGTTACCTGTGGAAATCCGAGTTGCTGTGACAGCTCAGACATTGTGAAGGGTATGGTGTCAACCTCTATGAATGCCATTCAAAAAACTAGACAAATAGTAAACTATTGTAGTGTTTGGCATTACACTGCAAGATGAAACTTTGTTAATGGACTTGAAAAGAAGACTGATGAATGTCGGGAGCACATTCTTCAGTCAGATGAGACCAGGATGAACCCAGGTGTTGACACAAGAACAGGCGGAGACAGGTAACGAATCAACAAGGGTCTCATTTACAAAGAATATAACTTAATCAATTTGAAATTGAGAACTAACGGGAGGATAAATGGGCTAGGGGAAATCAAATTTAATTTTAAAAAAGCAGCGAAACTACAAAACCAAGAAAAAGCACTGGGGAAAACAAAGACAGATCATGGACCAGCAGGGAAAATGGGGAATCAGTATCTATGGTCTGACAGAGAGTGGAAGGTGATGAGACGCAGTGAGCCTATCCTCTCAGCTGTCTCCAATCCCTGCAATAATCTGAAAAGCTGCACACGAGTGGACTGCCAGGAGAGAGGGACAGGGACAGAAGGAGACGAAGACAGAGGGAGAGAGAGGGACAGAGGGAGAGGGACAGAAGGAGACGAAGACAGAGGGAGAGGGCCAGGCAGGGTCTGAGGCTGGGTGGGGGTTTTGACAGAATCATGACCAGGACTACCACAGTGAATGCATAGTCCTGACAGTGAAGCATGTACACACGTGGACAAAATTGTTGGTAAGTAAGTAAGTAAGTAAGTAAAGTTTATTTATATAGCACTTTTCACAGAAATGAAATTCACAAAGTGCTTCACAGTAAAATCGATCAGCAAATAAAAACAAGGAGTGACACAACCATGTGCACAAACACAGAAAAACAAACAAGTTGTCACAACAACACCACCTAGCTAAAAGCTTGACTGAACAGCCAGGTCTTCAGCTGCCTTTTAAAGGACTCAACAGAATCTGAAGTGTGCAGAGACATTGGCAAAGCATTCCATAGCCTCAGGGCCACTACTTGAAAGGCTCGATCCCCTCTGGTTTGAAAGCGGGGATGGGGAATGACCAGCAATCCTTGGCCTGAGGATCTCAGAGAACGTTTTGGGTTGTAGAAATTTAAAATATCAGAAATACAGGCTGGAGCTTGACCATTTACAGCTCTAAAAGTGATAACTAAAATTTTAAAATGAATCCTAAAATGAACTGGGAGCCAGTGAAGTTCTTTTAAAATGGGGGTGGTGTGGTCTCTTTTTTTAGTGCGGGTTAAAAGCCTTGCAGCAGAGTACCCCTCGATTAATGGAAGAAAAACCCACAATGGTCACAGAAATAATTTGAATCTGACAAAAATAATAATAAATAAATCTCTATGAAAATTAACCAATGAAAATCAGACATTGCTTTTGAACCGTGGTTTAACAGAATTATTTTAAAAAATAAACTCATGAAACAGGCCTGGACAAAAATGATGGTACCCCTAGAAAAGACTGAAAATAATGTGACCACAGGGACATGTTCAATCAAGGTGTGTCCTCTAATTAGCATCACAGGTGTCTACAAACTAGTAATCAGTCAGTCGGCCTATTTATAGGGTTACAGTAGTCACTGTGCTGTTTGGTGACATGGTGTGGACCACACTAAACATGGACCAGAGGAAGCCAAGGAGAGAGTTGTCTCAGGAGATTAGAAAGAAAATTATAGACCAGCATGTTAAAGGTAAAGGCTAGAAGACCATCTCCAAGCAGCTTGATGTTCCTGTGACTACAGTTGCACATATTATTCAGAAATTTAAGATCCATGGGACTGTAGCCAACCTCCCTGGACGTGGCCACAGGAGGAAAACTGATGACAAATGGAAGAGATGGATAATAGGAATGGAAACAAAAGAGCCCAGAACAACCTCTAAAGACATTAAAGGTGAACTCCAAGGTCAAGGTACATCAGTGTCAGATCGCACCATCCATCGTTGTTTGAACCAAAGTGGACTTCATGGGAGACGACCAAGGAGGACACCATTGTTGAAAACAAATCATAAAAAAGCCAGACTGGAATTTTCCAAACTGCATGTTGACAAGCCACAAAGCTTCTGGGAGAATGTCCTATGGACAGACGAGACAAAACTGGAACTTTTTGGCACATCAGCTCTATGTTCACAGATGCAAAAATGAAGCATATGAAGAAAAGAACACTGTCCCTACTGTGGAACATGGAGGAGGTTCTGTTATGTTCTGGGGCTGCTTTGCTGCATCTGGTACAGGGTGTCTGGAATCTGTGCAGGTACAATGAAATCTCATGACTATCAAGGTATTCTAGAGGGAAATGTGCTGCCCAGTGTCAGAAAGCTTGGTCTCAGTCGCAGGTCATGGGTCTTGAAACAGGATAATGAGCCAAAACACACAGCTAGAAACAGCCAAGAATGGCTAAGAGGAAAACATTGGACTATTCTGAAGTGGCCTCTATGAGCCCTGATCTAAATCCTATTGAACATCTGTGGAAGGAGCTGAAACATGGCGTCTGGAGAAGGAACCTTCAAACCTGAGACAACTGGAGCAGTCTGCTCATGAGGAGTGGACCAGAATACCTGCTGAGAGGTGCAGAAGTCTCACTGACAGTTACACAAATGGTTTGATTGCAGTGATTGCCTCAAAAGGTTGCACAACAAAATATTAAGTTAAGGGTACCATCATTTTTGTCCAGGCCTGTTTCATGAGTTTATTTTTTAAAATAATTCTGTTAAACCATGGTTCAAAAGCAATGTCTGATTTTCATTGCTTAATTTTCATAGAATTTTTATTCATTATTACTTTTGTCAGATTCAAATCATTTCTGTGAATGTTGTGGGTTTTTCTTTCATTAACTGAGGGGTACCAACTATTTTGTCCAGTGGGAGTGTGATGATAGGGAGCTGCATAAGGTTTTGGGAAAATTATTTTTATAAATGTAAACATTGAATGCCTCTGGATATAAAAAGCAAAATTTGATAGAACAACAACATTACAGCACAATAACAGTCCAAAACACAAGAGTTTCTAAAAAAGAAAGAAGTAAATGCTGTGATTTTGCATGGTATGTCAGGTATTTACATATAAAGGTAAGACAACACAACCCATCCAACACAGAGCAGCTGAATAAAGCAACCTCTGAAGTAAACATTTTTTTTTTTTTTTTTAAAGTCAAACATCTGAATCTCAGTAATAATAGTGACACTTGCTGTGTTAAGTTCCCACAGTGGGGCTTGCATTTTTAAATCCAAACAGTTAATTTTTAGTGTTGCCCTAGAGTGCTGAACTTTGATAATGCAGTTACTGTAAGGTGATAGAGTTCTGTAAGTCATGCTTTGTGAGGACACCACATGTCCCTGTGAATAAAGAATCATCATGAAACCTTCTTCATTCACCCATCGTCTCTCTCTGACTTCTCCAGCCAAACTCCAGCTGCACAGTTTTCCATTGTGTTCTGATTTTTGATACACATTTTGTTTTTAGTCAAAATAAACATATTTTTCACCAGACACACTCACTGTCCTGTTGTGAATCAGGCTCTAACACTGAATAATCAGTACATCAAAACACATCCTTTATGTTAGAACTGCTCAGTTTGTTGGACAGCATACAGTGGCTACTGCTCAGAATTTTGGGGTCACTTGTGTCCTAATTTTGAAAAGAAAAGGAGTTTTTTCCAATGAAGACAACATTAACTGAATGATAAATCCAATGTAGACATTGTTAATGTGGTAAATGACTATTGTAGCTGGAAACAGCTGATTTTTAATGGAATATCTCCATAGAGGTACAGAGGAACATTTCCAGCAACCATCACTCCTGTGTTCTAATGCTACATTGTGTTAGCTAATGGTGTTGAAAGGCTCATTGATGATTAGAAAATCCTTGTGCAGTTATGTTAGAACATGGAGAAAAGTGGGAGTTTCCATTGAAAACATGGAATTGCCTGGTTGACCCCAGACTTTGTAACAGTGCTGTATTTATATAATGATCTATTTAGTAAAGCAGTGGCTTCAAGTCTTTCTTGTCTCACAATATAAATAAAATATTTTGAGGATGTGCAGTATTTTGTGTACTTTGTGAGCCAACTAGATGACACATCTACTCTCTCTCTGTTGCAGACTGAGTAAATACACAAATTAGTATAGCAGTGTGGTCTGATACGTGGTCACTGTTTAATACATGAATCACTGCTTCTCTGAACACCCAGAAGCACCTCTTACATCTGGAATAAATAATTAATTAAACAAACAAAAAAGAAACATCAACATTATCTGAACAATTTTAACTGTTAATGTAGTGTGTATTTTTACACAACAACCTGTTATGAAAAATGTAATAAAATGAAGTGTAACGGTACAGTCACCAATGTACAAAACAAAAACAGGAAAGCATATTTTTTACTGCAGCATATAAGTCATTTAGAAATATTTAAACTAAAAATCTGACAAATTGTTTCCTCAAAAACATCCCATTAATTAATTCCTGAAATGCATTCAATAAATGTAATTCACGTCTTTTGTGGGTCAAATGTCAGCCAGAAGGGCCTGAAACTGTAGATCCTGGTAGTAGAACGTAGTAGTATAAATAATATAAATAGTATGAACATAAAGGACACATAAAGGTCATTTCATCACGGCCACTTCATACATTTGTCACTGTGGTGTTTTAAATTAGGCAACATATTCACTTCATTTTCTTATGCAGCACATCGCTCTTTGTAAGGCTCATTTCTACACACGCACGCACGCACGCACGCACGCACGCACGCACGCACACACACACACACACACACACACACACACACACACACACACACACACACACACACACACACACACACACACACACATATATCATGGTGGCCAGCCTGGGGAGGATGACATGTGACAGCTGGTGGATGATTTGTGGACGTTCCTTGCTGACTTGTGTTCATGCAGAGCCCAAATGAAAATGAACAGGACGACAGGGAGCACAGAGGTCAGACAATAGAGGGGTGTTTGGGTGGTGGTGAGGTGGGGGAGGAGGGCTGGAAACTGACAGGGGTGACGGGGTGAGCTAGTGAGTCTGTCTGGGGTAACCAAATACACAAAGGAGGAGCAGTGCAGGGGACATGAATAACCCATACATTTATTCCATGACCAGTCATTTCCACGTTATGAATGTTTGTGAACAGTAGCCAACAGTCTACTAATATCTGGAACCAAACTACAGTCTGAATATGCAGCTACATCTGACACTATGCATTACCAGGGTACTTTGAAAGTCCTCACCTGGTCTCACCACAAGGATTGTTCTTGCATTATTTTTGACAGTCTGGGTCCACTGATGTTCAAACTTTGCTGTTCCTTCACAGAAGACAGTCACATTTTGAGCTTTTAGATGCTCCTTAACAGCAGCAACAACTTCCCCATCACTTTGAAAACATAAACAGCATGAAGTTCAACCCCAAAATGAGAGCTAAGCTCCTTATTTCCAGGTGAGGCTGATAACTTCTTGAAGGACCCTTTTGCGTTGAAACACTGAAGCCTTGTAGCCTATTGATCATTAAAGATTTGCATTGAGTCTACTTACTGGTTTGAATGGTTTGTTCTTGGATTTCTCACAAACTGTTTAACATCGCCAGTGTTGCAGTTGAAAATTGGTCATTTTGTGAACTTGACTATTTTGTAAATATTTAGTCTTTTTTGTCCATAGCATTAATGGACTACATCCTTAAGTTACTTGTACAGTCTTGTGATGCACGGTGATGAAAGATTTAAACTGAGTTGGTCTGTAGATAGACTGCTGATGTGTTTTCTTAATCTGCAGTATCTGTTTCTAAATGACAAACTAGACATGTCAAGGTGATGAAGATGCCTTCTTCATTTGCTTATGTGGTGTCTGTGTATCATTTAGCTGCACCTTCAGTTTCAGTTATTAAGTTCATTCTATATGGTATGCTTGGCAAGTCCCTCCTGTACTGATACCGTACTTTTATATATAGCTCCAAAAACCCCTCCAAATCATTCAATTAGTTCTGAGCCACTCAGGTGGACTTGTTTGTGTGCTTTGGGTCTTTGTCATGCTGTAGAACACATTAGTGTTGAGCTTTAGGTCCTGAGCTGATGCAGGATTCTCCAGGAGGATTTTCTGATAGAGAGCAGAATTCATGGCTCCATCAGTGATGTCAAGTCATCCAGGTCCTCCAACCATCACACTACCACCACCATGTTTCACTGCTGGTATCATGTTCTTCCAGTGGAATGCAGTATTAGCTTTACACCTGATTTAATGGACCCATGTCTTCCAGAAAGTTACACCTCTGACTCATCAGTCCACACGATGTTATCTCAACAGTCTTGGGGCTCGTCTAAATACTTTTTTGCAAATGCCAAACAAACCTTTATGTCCATTTTGGACAGTAGTGGTTTGATCCTTGTAACTCTCCCATGGAGGCCATTTTTATCCAGAGTCTTCCTTATTGTGGAGTCATGTAAATGGACCATAACTGAGGCCAGTGAGGTCTGCAGATCTTTTGATGTTCGTCTGGGTTCTTATGTGACCTCCTGGATTAGATATTGATGCACTCTTGGAGAAATAGTTATAAACTGATCACATCCTAGGAAGGTTCTCCACTGTTCCATGTTTTCTCCATTTGTGGATAATGTCTCTCACTGACGTTCTCTGGAGTCCCAGAGCCCCAGCAATGGTTTTGTAACCCTCTAGACTGATGAATGTCAATAACTTGGTTTTAAATCTCTTGAAGAATGTGGCACCATGAGCTGCTTTTGAGACCCTTTAGCTTCTTCACAATAAAAAAAAAAAAAAAGGTTCTATTTAGTGATGCTTAGATTCAACAAGACTAGGTTGTCTTTGCCTAACACTAAAAATAGTTTGACGATCTTAAACACCACCGTTCAAAAGTCTGGGGTCAACCAGGCAATTCCATATTTTCCATGAAAACTCCCACTTTTATCCATGTGCTAACATAACTGCACAAAGGTTTTCTAATCATCAATGAGCCTTTCAGCAATGTGTACACTGGATTTATCATTCAGTTAGTGCTACCTTCTATATACTCATATATATATATATATATATATATATATATATATATATATATATATATATATATATATATATATATATACGAGTATATATACACTATATACATATCATATATATACATGCAAAACAAGAGCCTAAATGATTGTTGATTAATTTAGTACATATCAGTGTCCCTTGAGTCACTGTAACTTGATTAATGACTAATTATCCAGCCGTTCCTGCTGCCTCTGCATGCTGTCTGCTGCTCTGTGCTGTTAAAAGACGACCCTGCTGGTCTAATTGGTGCCACTTTGTGTGTTGAATGTTCTGCTCTAATGATTCTAAAGATGAAATAGGGAATTACAAAACCAAATCAGTGTTCGTTATTCACACTGAATGTGTTACTCTCACTCCACAGGAACTCTTACATTATGGAAGCAGTCAGGTTCATTTTTGTTGTGATGTTCTGTTGTTCTTGTACTGGTACGATACAGAGGAAATTTAGACACAGCCATATATTACTGCTGTTCCATAGTTCCATCTTTCAATATTTCAATATTCAGATCACATTAATAAATATGGCTAGGAGATTGTTAGCTTTTGTGAACATTTGATCATCTTTGATACAGTTCCTACAGATGAAGGTGAGATCTTCAACAGCTCCATAGGGAAAATTAGTTTTTTCATAATAATTTTTTGGTGGAAAAATAATCACCTGGTCTCAGAAGATGTATTGTCCACTTTAGTAGAAATAACTCCTTGACTGTCCACCAATCTTTGACATTGGCTTGCTGATATCTTTGATTACTCCTCCATGGTGGAGGGTTTCCTGCAGCTGCAATATTATGGGATTTCTTAATGTCCTGCCTGTTTCAAACCCCTAAAGGCCTGTGCTTTGTCTGTTCATTCACTGGAAAACATGAGGTATTTGGAGGCATCTTTTTGCATCAAATCAGTCTCCTGTTGGGGTGAATTTGTTAAATGACAGTTGATTTAAATCTATACCACTTGTTGATAAGTTTCTCAGAGTGGAATGAATTACTGCAGGTAATTTATAGAGGTTCCACTTGTCACTCTATAACAGGGGCTCTGATCCTGGTTGGGAACACCCAGCTCTAATGTGATGAATTTGAATGTGTAGTAAATGTAGGAGTGGACTTGTGTGTGTTTATGTATTCATTTAGATGTGTGTAAAATTACTACAAATACTACAACACTCCTAGAATTAATGAATCTTATGAAGAAAACAAAAACTACCTTAGATATGAACCTGATGAGCCTTTGGAGAAGAAGTTTTATATTGACATGTAGGAGCTGTTCAGCAGGAAGATATGTTAAAGGAGTATAGAATAGAATAGAATAGAATAGAATAGAATAGAATAGAATAGAATAGAATAGAATAGAATAGAATAGAATAGAATAGAATAGAGTTTATTGCCATTTGCACAGGTACATCACAGTACAGGTACCTTGGAATTTTTGTACGTGACTCAGAGTCAAAAAATAATTTAGCAACAACAACAAAAAAGAAGAACCCTGAAATAAATCACACTAAAGCACATTATCAGTGCAAATATTAGCATAAATAGATTTTTAAAAAACTTAGCTACCCGTCATTCATTTACTAATACACTATCTGCTGTAAGTAATAAATTATGAAAGTTTAGAATGAAAAAAAACAGCATTTACTGCTATTACTGATGTATGCGATGCTAATAAAATATAAAGCAAAGTTGATGTCAACAAAGTTAAATAGCAGCAGCTATAGGGAGCAGTTCTCAAGCTTTTCATTCCTTCCAGTGGTGCCAGTCCCTGAAGATGACCTGAAACATGTGAAAAATTAACCACACAATGTAAATTTACAGTTTACTGCCATTCGACCTCTGCTACTGAATTCTACATTACTTTCGTGCTATTATCATTTTTATTTACTATTTTTGTATTTTCTTTATGACAGTTATGTTTAATGTGTACCGAATGTGTAGTTTTGTTGTCTTGCTTTCTGTTTGACCATAGAAGATAAAAAATCAAATGAAATGAAACTGAGTTTTAACACAGCGCTTGTAGGATGTACGAGGGCAGCTGCATGTGTGATATCAGCCCATCTATCAACATGCACAGCTTAATTGGAGAACCCTCTTTCTCCTCGCTGGTCCCTGGGGAGCCGGGGGTGGAGGGAGGAGGGTGGAGGGAGGAGGGAGGAGGGAGGAGAGTGGAGGGTGGAGGGAGGAGGGAAGAGGGTGGAGGGAGGAGGGTGGAGGGTGGAGGGAGGAGGGTGGAGGGAGGAGGGAGGAGGGAGGAGAGTGGAGGGTGGAGGGAGGAGGGAGGAGGGTGGAGGGAGGAGGGAGGAGGGAGGAGGGAGGAGGGTGGAGGGAGCCAACACCTGCTTCGCTTCACTGCAACAAAAGGAGAAGCAAACTGCCACGCTCAGTCTGAAAGATGAAGGCCGGTCTAAAGCACCAGAGGAGCAGGGGGGCTGTTTGGCCTTCAAAATAAAAGCTTCTGGTGTTGTAGCTCAGTGCTAGAGACCTGATTAGAGGACCTCTTCTTTGTTTTTACAGTATATCAAAGATCTCTGTGCAACCAACACGTGATATACATACATACATACATATATATATATATATATATATATATATATATATATATATATATATATATATATATATATATATATATATATATATATATATATATATATATATATATAAAAATAAAAACCAGGCTTCATCAGATTCTCTGCTGGATTGCATGCAGTCATATTTGGTGATGTGAGACAGAATTAATCTGAATGTGATGAATGGTATTCCATTATGAACAGCTACTGGGGAACATTGGCCCATTGGCAGTGACCAGGATGCTGGGCAGCCCACGGACTGCCAACACATGGATGAGTTTGTCTGTGGCTATGTGGGCTGTGATGTTGTGTGCATGATTTTACTATCTGCTCCAGATCAGGATCCATCTGATGTGGGACCTTGCAGGGCTTTTCCTTATAGACACAGCTGAGGGAGGTACCAAAGATGCAGACTCAGTTCTGTCATTTGGTTTCAGGCCTGATTCCCTCCAGAACATCGAGCTAACCTTGTAAAAGGAAGTCTTGACTAGGAAAAGAACAACGTGCCTCTCCATCCACTGCTTGATCTAGGCTGCATTTACACGTGTCTGACAGCCTCTCCAGTGAATTTACAAAGCTTTGAAATAGTTTAAATGGCAGGAAAAAAACTAGCATCAATCCAAAGTCACACTTGTGTTATTTCCATTCAACAGTAAGGTACTAACAAAAGCATCAAAACAGAGAACCGGACAGATGAGCACCACTATTTCTAGGTGTTTTTGTAAAGTGTTAATATGTTTTGCTGCCATTTATAAGTCCTATGGATTTACGACTGATTTTTTTGATGAAATGATATAGATGTGCACACATATTCCTGACACATCTTGCCATGTTTCCCCAGCCAACATATCTACTTAGATATACATTCTAGCACCACCTGTATACAACCAACCCATATATCACATGAACAGCAAAGCTCAATAAAATACAGTGAGAGGAACAAACACTGAAGAAAAACCAAACCTGTAACAGTACATGAATACCACACATAATAACATGATTCAAACTGGCTTTCCTTTAAGCTATGCTGTGGTTTACACCACCACTATGTCAGAATTTTAAAACTTTTCAACAGCTTATTGTCTGTCTGAAAAATAAAAACACTGAACTAATAGAATGTAAAAGGGTGAAATCCTCTGTGGGACATGTACTGAATTCCCTTTTTTCATTTTAAGTTATTTAAACATTTAAAACAACAGTCATCCTTCCAAAATACTTTCCAGTAGAAAATAAGATTGGTGTTAGGTATGAACCTAACAAGTTGAAATATTGGGTTAAGAGCCTACATTGTTATTTATGGGTGAGTAATTTAAATATTCAGCATTAAAGCATCACATGACTGATTAAAGACGCTTCATCTGTCTATAACACATATTAGGGCTAAATCTTTATTAGTCCACCAAGGAATGCAGTGGAGTGATGTGACAGTTGGTCTGTCTGCCTGTCTGTCTGCCTGTCTGTCTGTCCATCTGTCTGTCCGCCTGTCTGTCCGCCTGTCTGCCTGTCTGTCTGTCTGTCCATCCGTCCGTCCAGCCGTCCGTCCATCTGTCCGTCCGCCTGTCTGTCCGCCTGTCTGTCTGTCTGTCCGTCCGTCCGTCCGTCCGCCTGTCTGTCCATCCGTCTGCCTGTCTGTCTGTCTGTCCGTCCGTCTGTCCGTCCATCCGTCCGTCCGTCCGCCTGTCTGTCCGCCTGTCTGTCCGCCTGTCTGCCTGTCTGTCCGTCCGTCCGTCTGTCTGCCTGTCTGTCCGTCCGTCCGCCTGTCCGTCCGTCTGCCCGTCTGTCCGTCCGTCCGTCCGCCCATCTGTCTGTCCGTCCGTCTGTCTGTCTGTCCGTCTGTCCGTCCGCCTGTCCGTCTGTCTGTCTGTCTGTTCGTCCGTCCGCCTGTCCGTCCGTCTGTCTGTCCGTCTGTCCGTCCGCCTGTCCGTCCGTCTGTCTGCCTGTCTGTCCGTCCGTCCGCCTGTCTGTCCGTCTGTCTGTCTGTCTGTCTGCCTGTCTGTCCGTCCGTCCATCTGTCTGTCTGTCTGTCTGTCAAGCAGGCACCTGTCTGTCTGTGCAACATTACTCAAAAACAGACTAATGGATTTGGATGACATTTTCAGGGAAGGTTTTAAAACTACAAAATTACACATAAAAACCTAACAAATTCGAGGGTTCCCGATGAGCAGGCTTTGATACCGTGTGTGCAACTTCATACTGTGTGCTTTATGTGAAATGCTGAGCAGGTTCCTTGGAGCAGAGCTCCAGGATGAGGCCGGATGTGCTGCTGCTGGATGCTGGCGGCTTGACAGGAGAGAGGAGCGCAGAAGGAAGGGAGGGAGGGAGGGAGGCTGGCCGTCCTTCTTACAGCTCCAGTAGAGGAGGAGAGGAGAGGAGAGAACAGAGCATCCCAGGAAGGAGGAGAAGGAGGGAGGACACACCGAGGCTCCTGGCAGCATCACCGCCTCCTGCGCTCCGTCCGCGGCTCGGAGAGAAAAGCTTCTTCTCGAGGTAAACACCACCTTTCTCCACCTTTCTCCTCCTTTCTCCACCTTTCTCCACCTTCTCATTCCTCCTGCAATGCGACGCTGTTTGCACCGTAGGCTCAGAAAAACACGAGGGTCTGTGTGTCGTTAAGAGGTGGTCTGTTTACCGGAGAACGGACGGGATTCCGTTTATTAGTGTTTTTGACGCAGCAGCAGTAGACAGAAGCACAGGACCAGATACAGAACCTGGTCTGCCTCTGTTCGACCAGGATCCGTTCACAGTCTGCCTGTTTAGCAGCATTTAGTGTCCGCTGTGCTTCAGTAGCATTCACTGTTACCTGCATCCACACATTTGTCCTGATGAAAGCCTTATTTAATGCTTCTGGTCTGTAGGAGCATTCTGTGCTGCTGACAGTCAAATGTTATTGTTCAGGTTGGTGATTCCAGCCTTTAGCTCCACATGCTGGACTCCTCCAGGTTCCTCCAGGTTCCTGCAGGCTCAGGGCTGCTGCTGGGCTGAATCAGGGCCTGGACTCAGCAGAACCCCTCCAACTCATGGTCTAGTTGGCTGTAATGTAGGAGGGTTAGGGTTCATTTAATATGAACTGATGATTGCTCCCTGGGTTTACTGCACGTCATCCTCCTGCTCTCTTTCCCCACATTTTCTGTCTAACTTCACTGTCCCAATCTGGAAGGGCAAAAGTAAGAAAAAGAACAAAAAAAAGGACTAATGATGTTTTCTGGAGTATGGAGATGTGAAAAGGCTGGAGCTGAGTGTTACCATTACTGATCCAGAGTCAGTAAAGAGGTGAACAGTTAGCAACCTGCAAACAGCAAGTTAGGCTGAATGATGTGGTGCAATTAAACAAGAAAATGAATAATTCACTTTTAAATCGAAGAGATTGAAACTTTGGCACTGAATTCTTCAGGGTTTTGGGCGTCCTGAAGCCAAACACTGAGGCTGCCGTCAGTACTGAGTCTGAGTTCTGATTCCTGTCGTCCATTTCTGGTTCTCTTCACGTCACTAAATATTATCTGAAAAGAGTTTTGTTACTCTTTCTGGAGATGTGAGCATGAAAAGATCTGAGGTAAAGATTCCGTCCATCACTTCTCACTGACCATGCTGAGTAATAATTATCTTCTAAATCCTCTGAAGGGTCTGACACTGAGGCTGTCTGTAACGGATCCATATCCTGCTGGTCCAGCTGCTGTTTTATCTTCTGTTTGGTTGTGGCCAATACGACTTCCTCTATTTATACTTTCTGTTCGATGTTTTTTAAAATGTTTACATGCCCTAGTGACTCTCTAGCACCATGCTGTGGGGATGTTATCCAGTCAGTTAGATGCTGTCCCTGCTGGTCCATCATGTGTCTTTGCCCCTGAGAATGGAGCTTTTGGAGCAGAAATGTTTGATGCTGTTGGCCTTCAGAGGTGTATAGAAACTTCACAGTGCAAGCTGCTGTTCATTCCTCTAATCAGTCTTTATGAGTCTTGGAAAAAGCTAGAGCTCCTGAATTGTGGCAATACTCAGCTTATTCTTGATTTTGATCTAATACACTATAAAATAAAACCTTTAGATGAGATGTACATGGGTCTCATTTTTACTTTAAGAAATGTACTTGATATGACAAAACTAGTCAGAAATTTGAACTCCACTTAAAACATTGTAAAAAATGTAAAGACTATTGAATATAAATATGAATTTTTGAAACTAAATACTTGTTTTCCATCTTGTCAGCCGTGAGATCAATCAGTTTGATCTCTGGGTTTCAGTACAGAGTCAGTAATGTGTTTCGTCCTGGTCATCACCACAGGTTGGAAGCAGGGGAAACTAGTGGATTAGCGCTGCCGAAACAGAAGAAAATACATGTTAGAGCTGTCTTATTTCCATATTGAATGTATGAAACTCTTGGTGGTTAGCATGATCGCCTTGCAGCTGGAAGATCCCTGGTTCACATCCCAGCCTTCCTGGGATCTTTCTGCATGGAGTCTCCATGTTCTCCTGTACATGTGTGGGTTTTCTCCAGGTTCTCCAGCTTCCTCCCACAGTCCAGAAACATGCTGAGGTTAATTGGTGATTCTAAATTGTCTGTAGGTGTGAATGTGAGTGTGATTGTTTGTCTCTATGTGTAGCCCTGTGATAGACTGTTACCTGTCCAGGTGTCCCCTGCCTTCACTCTCAGTCAGCTGGGATAGACTCCAGCCCCCCATGACCCTGATGAGGATTATTCGGTGTATAGATGATGGATGGATGATGGATGCATGGATGATTGCATGGATGATTGGATGGATGGATGGATGATGGATGGATGGTTGGATGATTGGATGATGGATGGATGGATGGCTGATGGATGGATGATGGATGGATGGATGGATAAATGATGGATGGATGATGGATGGATGATGGATGGATGGATGGATGATGGATGGACGATGGATGGATGATGGATGAGTGATGGATGGATGGTTGGATGATGGATTGATGGATGGTTGGATGATGGATGGATGGTTGGCTAATGGATGGACGATGGATGAATGATGGATGGATGGATGGATGATGCATGGATGATGAATGGATGGATGGTTGGAGGATGGATGGTTGGATGATGGATGGTTGGAGGATGGATGAATGGATGGATGCCACTGATGTCACATGCAGTGATATAAAGTGTGCGCATATTGTTTGTTTCATATTAATGTCACTGAAAGGAGAGCTTGTTTACTGTCTTGTGTTGCAGACAGAAATGGGCCCAGAGTGTCCATCTGGACAGACTTTCACTGCCTTCAGATGGTCAGTGGGTGTTTCTCAGAGCTCCTACACTAGAACTCAGAGGTGAAAAATAATAGAGAAGAATTCAGAGACGTTCATAATGGTCAGCTGAAGTTACAGCGACTGGACTCAGAGGTATGATAATGATTTTAGGAGTGGGCAGACGCTGAAAGCAGCTGTGGTTGGATCCCATTTTAGAGGCCCATCGTGTGGAGATCATGAGTACATGATATTGTTCTCTCAGAAAACATCTGCTGATTTTTACTAATAATGGTCAGTAACGTGTCAGCCTTCACCCCTCTCCTCTGAAACTCCCTGGCTTCTGCTCTGTTCTCCCCTGTGTGGCCTGGTTCTCATAAGGCTTGACTCATGATTAAACCAGCTGAACAGATCATTAGTTTACACCTGCTCTGATGTAATCCTGAAGTCATTATGACACCCTGACCGATGAGGCTAAAGCTAATGTTGATATTTCAGATTTTAAAGAGGAGCAAAGTACTCATGTTCCCAGACGGGGTACAGCCTCAAAGAGTGCTGGTCCTGTCTGACTCCTGGATGTGGACTTCAGGCATTAATCTGCCATCTCCACTGCATTTGGAATTCTTCTTCTCTGCACTACCTGAAGCAACATGCCAAACCTCCAAGCAGCAGCCTATGTCCTCAGAGTGACAAGTTTTTCCAGAGATTTGGATTGAGTAATAAATCAGGCCTGCTTGGTTCTAGTTCAGGGAAGCAGATTGTAAAGAACATCCCTAATAATGAGCTGAAATGAATGAAAGACAACAGACGTCTATCCACATGTTGATACAACTGTTTTTAACTGCTGACACATAATGATCACTGCAAATCATGATGTGTGTTCAGTGGAATGTTTTAAAGCATTAATATAAACTTGGTGATTGTTTGTGTCTATGTGTAGCTCTGCGATAGACTGTTACCTGTCCAGGTGAACTCTGCCTTCACCCTAATGGGTGGATGGATGGGTGGATGGATGGATGGATGGACGGATGATGGATGGATGAATGGATGGACGGATGGATGATGGATGGATGAAGGATGGATGGATGATGGATGGATGGATGATGGATAGATGGATGGACAGATGGATGATAGATGGATGATGGATTGATGGATGGATGGATGGATGGATGGATGGACAGACGGATGATGGATTGATGGATGGATGAATGTTGGATGGATAGATGGATGGATGGATGATGGATGGATGGAGGATGATGGATGGATGGATGATGGATAGATGGAGGATGGATGGACAATGGATGGAGGATGGATGGATATCTATAAAGGATATTCATGTAAACACTGATACAGAAATATCTGCAATAAGCTGAAGTTGCCAAACAATATAGAATACTTCTGTATAAAATGCCTCTTTTCTTAGCACAGCGAGCTTAGCAGAAGCAGATTTCTTTTACTGAGATGATGAAATAATTATGTCTTGATTGCAGCATAAAAGCTATCCATCTAAAGGTTAACTGAAGTAGTGATCCTCACTTGGGAAATCATGATATTGAGATAACAAGCTTTTAAAATATATCTGATTGGGTTTGGGTTGTAGTGTTTTTTTCTCCAGTCTGCTCCTCAGACCCTTCCTGTCTCCATATGAAGGCTGGTACTGATCTGTCACTGAATGGACCAAGCTCCATGTTCCTGTGGTACGTTCTGAGTGTTGGAGTGGAACAGTGAAGCCTTAAACTTTCACTCAGAGAACAGGTGTGAGTGTCCATCCAACTCAACAGCTCTTTGTACTGTAGTAAGGGGTAAGACCAGAGGGGTCAAACTCAGCCTTCTGTCAGACAGCTGCAGCCTCTACGCTGCCAAAGTGTCAGATAGATGCAGAGATAGGAAGCCAGCTGGAAGGATTCTCTGTTCTGCTCAAAGTCATCCTAATGATAACTGGACCAGTAGATCTGTGAGGGAAATGACAAGTTCTGAAGTGAGAAATTCCAGAGCTCCCTTTGTTTATTGATTCGTGTTCTTACAGGAAGCAGATGGCATTTTACATTCATCCCCAAAACACACACTTCTGTGCTCTCTGTGTTGTAGGGCAAAACAAAACTTTACTTTAGGTCTTATTCATGAAACTCTAGTTCTACTCAGCCCACCTCATCATCCGTGGCCCCTGCAGCTGGTCGAAGTCCCTGTAGAGAGCAGGACCCCCAGGTTCAGGACCCCAGCATCTCTAACTGTTACGTTTTTCTCTTGAGGCTCAGGCGCAGGAACAGAGATTGAGACAGAGCTGAAGCAAACAATAATACTTTTATTGACAAGTGTGGGACCAAAGACTACAACTCCCAGTAGCTGGTCCCCGGAAACAGGAACTTGACAAACCACACTCAAAACCAGGACGAGGATGTCCCTAGTGGCGGGTGGACTAAACAAATGTCTCTAAATGCAAAACTTAAAGCGAAAGAGCAACTCAGCTCACTAGAAACACTATGCAGACTGAAAGGCGAAAGAGCCACTCAGCTCACAACAAAAAAACACTACGCAGACTGAAAAGCGAAAGAGCAACTAAGCTCACTAGAAAACACTATGCAGACTTAAAGCAAAAGAGCAACTCGGCTCACTAGAAAACACTATGCAGACTGAAGAGCGAAAGAGCAACTAAGCTCACTAGAAAACAGGACGTAGGCTCAAAACAAAAGAGCAACTAAGCTCACTAAATACCTCCACCTGGCTCGTGCTGGGGACGGACAGTTGACTAGGGGAGAGGGTTAGGCAGGGGGGCTGAACTGAAGGGAGAGGCAGCGACGGCAGTATGGAGCCCAGGCTGAAGATGGCGCGTGGGTGGCGAGGATTCCGGTGTCCGCCAGAAACTGTAGACGCAGGGAAGTCCAAAGAGGCAGTTCCGTCACAGGAGCAGGTGAGGTTTTCACTGAAAGGGAGAACAAACAAATTACAAAAGAATCCAACTCTTGGTGTGGCTAGAGTGAACAGGCAGCAGAACTGACTATGTGCATTCACAATCCGGCGTCCAAGTGGTGACTGGCGTCTGAATATATAGAGGGGAGGAGGAAGGCTGACTGGCTCCGCCACACCTGTTCCTACTTCTGCTGATGACCCTGATTGTTCACCTGCCGTCGCTGCCACAACACTCTGGATACCTAAAAAGGAAAAGCACAAAAGGAGGGAGGAGCCCTAGCCAGAGCCTGCTGGAGCAGCCCTGACACTAACTCATCATCCATATATTTCTAACAGCTTTAAGGGGGTCGACCTGTGATAAAGGTTGAGTACAGAAGTTAGGGATGAAATGCAGGTGATGTACAATAACATTTTTCAGGATGAATCCGTGTTCCAGTAGGATGTGGGTCTGCTTCTAGTAGAGCAACAGTTTACTGTAGATTTAGTTTTCAGGGTAATTTGTGCAGCTTTGGTTTTACAGATTTCTCTTTAATTTTATGTTCACACCTGAAATGTGCTGGGGATTTAACTGACAGAACAAGATGAACTGAACTGGATGAACTGTAACAGATGTTATGTCAGTATTTTACTGAAGTAACATCACTTTACCTCTTTTACTTTCATTACTGAAAACTTTTGTGTCTATATCCTGTCCTTTCTGTCTTCCAGGGTTTGTTTAATGAAATGAATGTGAAATGTATGTGAGGTCTAGTGATATGGAAAACTGTGTGTGAAGTATTTTATTTTAGAATCATGTGTTAACTCCCAGCTCTGTGGATGCATATACAGTATAGGGTTAGGGTTAGGTAGGGTATTACTGCGTCTGAGATGACCTGCCAGAAGGGTTTAGCTTTCTTTGAAGTGTTGAGTCTTCCAGTAGGTGGAGTCCAAATTAAAACTGTCAAGCGCTACCTAACTACTAATAGCCGGACAGCACCATGTAGCTATCACACTGATAATGTTAGTTAGATAATGTTTGAGCTTGTTATGATCCAACCTCTAGGGTCAGCTGGATGTAACAAAATCCCCAGATGTTATTGGTTCAGGTAAAGCAATTTATTGCTCAGTAGCAAAGAAAACAAGACTGGTGGTTGCAGCTAAATCAAAGAACCAAATAAAACCAAACAAAGGCTAACAGAGTTCACAAAGTAGCTAAACACAAAAACAACTAAATTCCCTAGCAAAAACAAAACCCAGTAGCAACACGCCCCATAAGTAACAGATACTAATCCTAGCAGCGCACAGAACTAACTAAACCAAACTGGTGCCTCTAAACACAGATATTTAACACACCATACACAGGGACTCAAGTTATGAATAGTTTCTCATAAAGTTAGCAGACTGCTAACAGGAGACTGGAGGCTCCTCACCGAATTAGCAGCCACCAACAGAAGATCTAAATCTCTGTAGTTACCCTTCAGTGGCTACAGAACCGACAGACCAAACAGGAATACAAGTCAACACAACGAGGCACCAGGGCAGACTGGCTAAAGCAAACCAGCTGCCTCCACTGAGAGGAGTGGCAGGTGGCTGCAGACTAGTGTGCCTCAGGAGACCTGGCACAGCGGGAGCGATGAACAGCAAAGGGACTCCAGTATCATGGCATATGATTGGCTGTTATGAACCAGGGAGGATGCCTGGGTGGGGTTTATTTAGTCAGCTGAACTTTACACTTGGTGGTTTGCAGCTACTGGATTTATGTGAAACTATCCAACATGCCATGCTGTTGATGTAGTGTCTGTCACATGTACATACTGCATTATAGCGTTTTCTTGCCCAAGCCCAGGTACCTTCATGCCCCCTCAGTGTCTCTCCGCTCGGGCTGGACCCGAATATCCGAATATTCGGTCATTGTGGTAACCGAGTAGCTGCTTTACCGTCGTTAAGCATTGGTATATCACAGTCTTGTGGACTGTTGCTGCTTTTGATTAGCCAGTTGGCTGGCTGTATCAGCTGTACCTACCAACTCGCTTCACTTTGCACGTGTTTGTAAACAGAAGACACAGTGCGAAGACAGAGATATCCATGTTAATGCTAACGCTGTCAGACTCTGACAATGAACATCTCCTCTCCCCCTTCCTGCGTGGACGAACTGAATATTCGGATATTCTTCATTAATTGGGCCTGAATATTTGGAGTCCAGAAGTTGCTGTTCAGACCAGCCCTCCTCTCTATCTGCCGTGACATGCTTGTACTAATCATTTCCTGCAGTGGTTATCTAAGTTTGTGACATTCTCTTTGACTTTCTCTTTTCTGACCTGCAATCCACTTCACTCCGCTTTGACTTTGGACCAATTAGAACAAAGTTCTCTAGCATTATGGAGTTTGTCACATAGCAAGATGTTTCCAGTATGTTGAAGACAACAGTGGTCATAATGTTGGACCTGATCAGTGTACAGCTAGCTCTACCTGTAGCCTGTAGGTAGTGTAGTAACTCAAGATCAAGCTTAGGAACCACTCATGCTACTGTACTGTAGTTTTTACAGTATTCTAGCGTTTGGGAAGGAGTCATTCCCAGTACACTTTAAAATCCTGACACAAAACAGTTGCTTGTGTGTCTTGGTTTACCACAGGGTAGGGGTAATATGAGCTGAGGTATGGAGTGTATCCAACCAAATACGCAAATCATCCATTTTTTTTATCACTCTCAGGCCTTTCGCTAAAGTCAGAGCAGTCTGTCTACAGAATCTGATCTTTTAAAAGCGCTGATCTTGTGCAGTTTGTCTCAGTGCTATGAACACTGTCTTTATTTCTGTCATAGTCCTTGTTTGATTTTTTCTTAGTTCTCTGTATTTCTTTGGCATCATACAGTCTGTCTTTAATTCTCTTGCTGCCAGTCAAATGGACTTTTCAGACTCTCCCTTGGCTTTGCAGCTTTTTCACATGTTCTTGTGGCATATCGCTATCTGTTGCTCCTTCAGTGGCACATTTCCTTCACAGAACCACAAATTTAACACAACTCCCTAATCCAGCAAGAGACAGAGTGTAAAACCTCAGTACTCTAAGATCCACCTGCACAGTGTCCAGACAGGAACTCTACTTAGAAACATTTAATTATTCTTAAATAATTGGGGTCCTTTTGTGGTTGAGTGCATATACATAGAGAATAAACAATGTTTCAAACAGCTAAAATGATGACTTTGTACTGTGACGGCTTTCTTTTTTAGGACAATAGTCATATGTTTTGCTTGGAAAGTGTTCAGATCTGACTATACACAGATCATACAGAACTCTGTGGTGCTGATTTAAATGGTCATACTTGTCTTCTTTTTCAGTGTTTCTCTCCTGGTCCTCATACTTTTTGCTCAACAAATTTCATGAATTGTGAAAAACAAACAAACAAACAAAAAAAAAAGCGGTGTGTCTAAAAATTGGAGTAGGTGATGTTCAGTTTCTTTCAATAGCACCGATTCAAAACATACCATCTAAAGACACTCAAGATCATACAAAATTATATAGAGAACCCAACAACTCCAATGTTTCCTTTGGATTCTCATTGAGCAAGCATCTAGCAACAGCTGCAGGTGTCTAAGAGAATTATTGGGACATCAGATAATAAGGAATTACAGTAGTCCAGGCTAGAGATTATAAATGCAGACTAGTTTCTCAGCTCCACTCAGACAGGATGTTCTGGGTTTGACAACATAATGTAGGTGAAACAAGGCTGTTACACATTTGTTTTTGTGTGAGTTAAAGAACATTTCCTGGTCAAAAATAACTCCAAGATTCATCACAGTAGAACTGGAGGCAGCGCCACCCAGAGGAACTATCTGGTTCTACCAGAACACTCTCTGGTAGATTAGTCAGAGAACATGTTAAGCATGGAAGTTTTATTTTCATATCAAGAAGCGAAAAGGTCATAGCATGATGTGTATGAGTTCATTTGCTTTGCAATGCAGGTAATATGAATACCACTCTGCAGTCGTAGCTGTTTGTCCTCAGGTCTCTGCTGTTTAACTGAGTTCAGTCTGTGACTTTACTGGAAAGCAGCAATTGAGATTCTTAAAATTTGTTGCTTGTGCAGTCACACATACACACACACACACACACACACACACACACACACACACACACACACACACACACACACACACACACACACACACACACACACACACACACAGTCTGAGCACCAACATTGTGTGACCTGAAATCTTTAATAAGTCCACTTTATGTAAATATATCCGCCTACACTGCAGGAACCAGGCGCTGAGCCGTTCCACTGAGCTAGATGAAGCCAAACAGCCAAAGTGTGTGTGCTGAGACAACCTCTAGAGTGTGAAACTAGACAGAAAACATGGACAGAGAGATCATTAGCCATCAGCGTTCTCTGCCAGTTCTACGTCTGTGACACTGACTCAGTGCTTCAGATGACTTGGTGTCAAACTCAGTCCTCTCCACATCAAGCGTCCTTCACACCCTGGACACAGAAACCTGCAGCAGTCATAGTACTGACAGAAAATTAAATATGTCAAGCTAAAATATTTCATAATTCTGAATATTTTAATGTATCCATTTTTAATTTAATCACCTTACTTTAGCTATTTATCAGTACCCAGGTAATAATTTTAATGTTATCAATGCACACGCAAATAATTAAAATACAATAAATAAGAATTTAGGCTAGATCTCACCTTGATGCATTTGAAGTAAAATCAGTTTTTTTAGGAAAACTCTCGTCATTCTAGATCCCAGCTAATGTGAATGGTTTGTCTGAACATGTGGAGCAGACATCTGTGGTGAATCTATTCATCAGGCTTGGATCTGATCGTTACATATTCTTTGTTAAACCCACTTATTACTACATGGCTGGACTGAGGGCTCAGTTCCCACACCGTGTCTGCAGACCAGCTCTGAACCTGGTGTTGATCATATTATGTTTGTGTGGAATTAGAGAATTATAGGCAGTTTACGATTACTGATAATTAACTGTTGTTTTCTGGTACTGATATGACTGATTAGTCTTAGAAATTTGAAGAGGAGGTGAAAATTCTATATGAGGTAAGGCATCTTGGAAATAAACTTTATTGATCCTTAATGGGAAATTATTTGTAACAGCATCATGTTAACATAAACAACTGAGACAACAGAAGGAGGAGTGAGATGGGACAGAGGTGACGGAGGTCCCAGAGCTGCTGGAGGACAAGCTGGAGAGGATGAAGGTAGAAGTTTGAAAATAACCTTAGAGTTTCCAGGGTCATCAGACATCATCATTTGGGAATGTCACTCCCATTTTATGTTTTATGTTTTTAGTTGGTTTTTAGTTTAAACGTCTATCAGACTTTGGCCAACGTGTGTCTTAAACCCACAGTTACTACTTTAATAGGAAAGATATCATGTTGAAATAAACCTAAATTACCATTTAACCTGGAAAATCACCATTCACCCATCAAAAACTCTATGTGCACATTTCAGATACCACCAGAAGTCTACCAGAGCCATTGGTATCAGCTGTTTCTCCATACTGACAGTTGTTTATTAGCTCCTACAGTCCATGCTGTCGTTCTTTTTCAATCACGGCTTTGTCCTGCAGGACTCCAGACTAACTTCTTCCAGTTGATGCTTTTAGGTGGCTGCTGTGTGCTCAGGCAGGTGTGTGACCAAAAATGACTCTGAAATGAGTAAAATACTTGTTCTAAAGTCAGAATTGTTCTAAATGAAACGGAGTGATTTTGTCTTCATGTTTTCTCTGAGAAGAGAAACAAGCAGAGCATATTTTTAAATGTAAATACTGCCACTGATGGTGTTCACATAATGGTGGGAAGCTAAAATAATTTTTATTGTGATTTAATAATTAAATTTTTCATCCATACTACTGCATTAGCCATTATAAACGAATGTGTTGCACTTCTTCCATCCCCGGTTCAGTCGGTGTCTTCCTGCTGTCCTCTGATCATCAGGTGTGTCTGACTCTCCCTCTCTGCCTCCTCATTCCTGTTTAGTTTTTAAAATGATCAGCTACAGATCACTTCATCTTCAGAAACAGCTGAACAGCTTGTTGGACACATCAGGTGGAGACAGACTGATGAGGTCCTGGAAGAAATAAAAGTACTACTTCCATCAGTATGCCAGTACCTGCTACACTGGTTAAAATCACACCAATGGAGCGTGATAACCGTCATTCACTCATGCATGAAACCACTTTAAATTTTAACTCACACTCTCAATAAAAGGCCACATTTGGTGACAGTCTGGAGCCCTGTGTGCTCATGGCTGGCTGAGGATTGGCTTTTTTTCTGGTACTTGACTTAAAACACTGATGATAGTGAAACATGAGAATGAGGCTGCTGTTTATTTATTTACTTTAAAAGTAAACATAGATTTGGATTAGAATCACTCAGTTTGATTTTCTATCACAGCTGTGACCACTGATCACTGAGTTGGACATAAATACAACAACTAATAAAGTTAATACAAATGGAACAACAGCAACGATGGCCAGCACTAGAACAGCAGAGATCTGATGTTCAGCTGCCTTCAGGATGTATGAGCAATAAATGGTTCATTACAGAACTATTAATCCAGTAAGGAAACTAATGTCTAAAATGTAGAGACCGGCGTCTGGTTAACGTGTCCACAGTCTGGACTGATGGTCTTATTCATCTGTTTTCTGTAATTCCATTGTGGTTGAATGAATGAAAAGAGTTCTAAAAGAAGCTCAGCTCACACATTGTGTCCCTCTGTCTTCTTTCCTCTTGACACTGGAGGTGTGACAGATGAGCAGATGATCAGGGACAGACGGACCAGTCTGATCAGGACTGGTTCCCACAGGGAGCCTGGCAGCACCCACTGATGCCTGACAAGAGCCACGGTGTCTGGACCACCATCTCTGGGGAACCTGGGTGTCTCCAGAACTTATCTATCCTAATAGTCCCTGGGTCCCTGCTGGCTGATACAGAGACACAAAGATAAACAGGATCATCCACCGTTACACTTTAGCAGCCAAAACAATAAAAATCCAATTTGGGGATGTGAATAAAGCTTTTGTCAGTACAGTAGGATTCAATTCTATTCTTTTAAATTCAGTTTTATTTATATAGCACCAATTAGAATTCGGATTGTCTCAAGACACTTTACAGAACCCATATGAACCCCCAGAGCAGCCCTAAGGCCACAGTGGCAAGAAAAACACCCTTTTAACAGGAAGTAACCTGGAGCAGAACCCGGCTCTTTATGTGGGGGACCCATCTGCTGCTGGAAGGAGGGTAGAGAGGGGCAGAAGAGGTAGAGGGGGAGGTGGGGGGCAAGGAAACATAACACGCATGGACATTTATAAATCTGTATTCTTATTTTTCTGAACAGGAACCAGCAGAAACCTTTTGCTTTGATCAGGGAGCAGCAGAAACAGTCTATGTTCAGGAGCAGCTGTCCCTGTTAGTGACGTGAAAAAGTCCACAGGTGGGACTGACTGAAGAAGACTTTTTAGTCTGTGATGTCCATGTTTGGACTTCTTTTTTTAGACCTTTTTAGGTTTTAATATGTAGGACAGTGGAGACTGACAGGAAACGTGGGTCTGACTCGAATCCATGACGCTGCATTGAGGACTATAGTCCCGGTTTATAACGTCACACATTAAACCTTCCAGTGATGCAGGTTGAGGCTCGTACTGCTGTCATTCGCTGATCCAAAGAACATTCCTCAGACCGACATCTTCCACTAAACTAATCAGAATACAGTCTGTAGATAACTACTTCTTTGTAGCATTTGTTAGCTTGTCTTGTTTTAGTTTATCTCTACTTCCAACCAGTCTGAATCCTCCCTCCACTGTTAGTTTAGAGACATGATGACGTCCATCCCAAGTCCAGATCAGCATCCAGCCTCCTGTGATCCATGGTTAGTCTGTCTGTGGATTCAGAGCCAGGGAGCAACGATCTTTCACAATAGTAACAAGAAAAAAAACTGTGTTAACGTGCGCTAAAATAATTATCGACTTTAATAATTAATTAATGCATTAATAATGTGTTAACTTGCCCAGCCCTAATATTCAGTATACTATAATCACCACTCAACAAAACTCTGCAGCTCCTAAACGCAGAGGAATGGCGGGTGACATCTTAAGGCTCAGAAAGATTTAAAAAGTTCATTTAGTGCCATGTTTAATAGTAGGATCACATGTATCGGGGGATTCAGGGTAAATTTTTGGACTGATTTTCTTCTCTGAAACATTTAGTGAAAGAAAGAAAGAATAAGTGAAGTGGTCTCTTAGAGCTTTCAAAGGCCAGACTGTCCACCAGCGGGGTGGGTGGACCGCTGACCTGGGATCAGCTGTAAATCAGTCCTGTCTGCAGTCAGGACAGGAAGTCAGAGGAAACGCTGATGACTACTGAGAGGCAGTTCTTAAATCTGAGGTCAGTAGTCACAGATGTGCTGTTCATAGGCCAGAACCCTTCCCATCTAAAACACAGGAGTAGAACACGAAGCTGGAAGGAGAAAGCAGGAGCAGAGTGGACACTTTTTTATACATATATATTATGCTTTTCACAGTTTCACGTTTGTTAGGGAATTCTGCGATGTCAAAAGAGGAATCAGGAGGCAAACTCAGGGACACTCTGGAGACTCAGAGGCTTATGTTGAGAATAAGGTTTACTGAATTCAGGAGGGGGCTGTACAGTGGCGTAGTGGTTAGCGCTTTCGCCTTGCAGCGAGAAGGTCCCTGGTTCACGTCCCAGCTCGGACCTGGGATCTTTCTGCATGGAGTTTGCATGTTCTCTCTGTACATGCATGGGTTTTCTCCGGGTACTCCGGCTTCCTCCCACAGTCCAAAAACATGCTGAGGTTAATTGATTATTCTAAATTGCCCGTAGGTGTGAATGTGAGAGTGATTGTATGTCCTTGTATGTAGCCCTGCGACAGACTGGCGACCTGTCTAGGGTGTCCCCTGCCTTCGCCCGAGTCAGCTGGGATAGGCTCCACCCCCCCGCGACCCTAGTGAGGATTAAGCGGTGTATAGATAATGGATGGATGGATGGATGAATTCAGGAGAAATGATACAGCGAGTAACACAGTGACGTGAGCACTGGCAGCATCAGTTCTGAGGAGTCTCTCTGGTCTTGGGTACTTACACCGTTTGGAAGGCGTGCCATGTTTATGTTATACTCTAAATGTGGAGGCAGGACTGTTAGTTCAGGATCCATCTGAAGAGGAACACAGCAATATAACCTTGTTGTTCTGACGTCGTCAGCCAGATAGTTGGTCTGTTATCCCTATGTTATGTTTACCAAGCGTCTGTCTGTCTCAGGGTCATATTAGGGGACAGAGAGAGCATACGCAAGTTTGTATCCTCTATCTATGAGAACCATGAGTCAAGGGTGACCATTTTGGGATGACTCAGCATTTAGGCTGTCATAAACTAGAACCACCTCAGTCATGAGAACGTGAGTAATTTTTCCTTCACAATGTTGAAGAATTTTGCATTATTATATTCAATTAAAACCATTTTTGTAGACAAATAATTAAAGTATGATTTCCGTCCCCAGGTCTTCATGGAGTCACATGCAGCTTGGACATGAGCTGGATCACATAAATATTATATTCCATCTTGGAATAATCTAATACAGTGACTAATACATGAATAATTTGGCTCCATAAAAAGTCCATAAACACAAAGATATTTGCTTTATTTAAATGTAAGATTAATCAAAACAGAAGATCATTTTTGCCGAAATAATGACTAATAAAATAGTTGGATTGTTAAAATGGGCATTGATTAAATCATTAAAAGCAGTTGACTAATGAGCAGTTTCTGACTCTCCCAATACAGCTGTGTCTTTTTAAATTATTAATGCTTTAAGTTTAGATCATTTTAGGAACATGAGCATATGTATAGATGGTAAATAACCTGGTTACTGATTACTGCATGCTGTTCATGATATATTCTGACACACTTATAACTGTTGACCTTAAATCCAGCTCTACACTCTCAGTATGTCTTCGATTTGAGTGGGTTCTGCCTCGCTGTAGTGTCGGTCAGTGTGTGTGTGTGCGTGTGTGTGTGTGTCGGGGAATGCCCCTCAGTAAATGGTTCTTTGTTTAATGGGGGTAGAGGTGGCTAGAGGAGGTAATAGAGCCTCTATTGTTCCCTAATGATCAGACACACACTCAGATAATAGAGGTTTCTCTGCGTCCTGATGAAGTCAGCCTCAGCGTGCATGAAGTCATCCCTGCTCCCAGCGCCACACTCTCCTTATTAGTGCTCGAGAAGCTAATAACTGTTTGAGGGTTTTATCTCAGCGCTCCACAGTTCAGGACTACTTTTCTGCTCTGCCTCCTTCAGCTTCATCTTTATGTTCCAGCAGGTTAACTGGTTCCAGTGTGATTGCTCCGAAACACATTTATTGTTTCAGTAACTGTTAGTGGTTCGTGATGGCACCCAGAAGTTAGATTTGTATGACAGACAGGACACCCACTGGACACCCAGAACCCCTCCTCCTCACAGGTTTGGATCGGTATTTCCTTTTGTTTTGGAGGGAATATGTAACCCTACCCTGATTGATCTGACTTTTATAGACACTCTTCTTATTTAGCTCAGAGTTCAAGTTAGTAGACAAAGCTTTGCAGAAGTTGTTCTCTCAATGCTCAGATTAGGGAACCAAGTTCTAGCAATGTTCATTTGAAGTTCTGCTTAAGACCCATGATAAACATGTAACTATAAAGACATCAGTATGCTTCAAAATGAACCATTCTTATATCTTTCCAGAACCAACAATCTGCCACCTACTTGAGGTGATCAGGCAGTGATTGTGGAGGTGAAGAACATGGTGTGGTTTGCCTTCTCTCTTAAAAAGTTCTCTTTTTCTTTACTCACTAATTCCAACATTTTTTGTCCTCATGAGTACAACCATACCTCAATACCTTCAAAGAAATGGAAGAGGTGCTATTATTATTATGATTACACTATATTATATTATTATTGTTATACGTTTTCCATATTTATACAGTTCATTGCGTTTTGCACCTGTATTCATGACGCAGGAGTTTTCATGAAGCGTCCTGCACCTTCTGGGACATCCAGTCGTGTGATTTAGGGAGTGGTTGAGGATGTTGGTGAAGAGTTCTGTCAGCTGGTCTGAAGTATCGCCCTGAGATGCCGTCTGTCTCCAGCCGCCTCTGTTATGTTGATGCTGTGCCGTCCTGACCTCATTGGAGTCCAGAATCAGTGTTTGGTGATCTACTTACACTGGTGGTATCTGCATCAAAACCGGCACAAAACCTACAGAGATCCTCTGCTGATGAGGAGTTGCTGCTTTCAGCGTGACTGTCGTTAATTCTGTATCTGCTGTGGGTCGTATGCCGTGCCACATACATGTACTGTTGTTGCTGGTGATCATCAATTTTGTGCTGGTCCAGCTTTAGCTTGCATTAGGATGTAAATCACAAAAACACAAAGGAAATCCTCATGTTATATGAAAGGGTTGCATTTCACCGACAGATATTCTGTGTCCGGTGGACAGAGTCTGTGCATCAAGACTTGTTAATGTAAAAACAAAGCCCACCTCCCTTCTTCTTGCCAGAGTCAGCTGTCTTGTCCCCATGGTGTAGTGTGTAGCTCTAAGACAGTGTTAAAATGCAAAGGTTCTTAAAACTCCACTGTGAAGTAATCCTCAGTCCTCACTCATCGATATTGTTGAAAAATCTTCATGCATCTGTGAGGAGAAAAGTCTGGAGTGGTGGTTTGTGTGGTCCAGCCTTTAACCTAGCTTGTAGTCTAGCCCGCTACTGGGCTTCTGGCTTTCCTCTCTCCTCCACCAGCATCTCCCTCCAAGGATTGTAGCACAAACTGAGTTCAGCTGTGGTGATATCTGCTGGTGCTCCAGGAGGTGGTTGAATAGTACTGAAGTTAAGGAGCCTGATTCACATTATACTTCCTTGATTGTGACCATTGCATATGTCATTGTGTTGATGCTGAAATTGTATGAGCCAATGTTAGAAGATACCACCTCTCTCTGTGTATTTGAATGGTGTGGAAACAGAGTGGTCTAAAACACTTTCTTAGTTTTTGAGAGAAATGAGTTGCAAGGTTTGAGTTTTCAGGAACGGTCAAACATTCAAAGTGCTGCTGTAACGCTATATTTGGATTGCGTGTTAGAAAATCCACTAAACCACTGTAATCTAGACTATAAAATATTACAGAAATGATATAAAAGTCAGTTTGTATCTTTGTCATTACACCACTCTCTTTCTAAATCCTTCATTTTATGTTTCTGAGAAGCCTGGTCAGTAGAGGTCAGACTAAGGTCAGACAACACTGTAGTGGAATACAACTCTGTGGACTCAGCACCCATCAATAATACATTAAAGAAAGATGAACTCAAAACCAGACAGATTCCAGTAGTTTTGGAAGGCTTTGTCAAATTCTTCATTAAGATAAAAGAATCCGATGGACAGACTGCAGGAGAGTTCTCCAGGTTTAGTCCTAATAGAGATTTTACTCCTTAGATGTGAAATCAGCCCTGTGCCACCAGCAGTGCACCACCCAGCTGAGTTAAAGACAATCTAAAGACATGAAATAAAACGTCTTTTTCTTCCAGCTGTAGTGCAATGTCATTGTCTAAGTCAAAAGAAGCAGATTGTTAGTGCAGCTGATGTGTAGACAGCTACAGTAGGTTCTTAAAATTCATTGAGGGGGTTCTTGTGAAGGTCAGCCTCCAAAGAAACACAGACATGCATAAATCATGATCTGTGGAGAGGACTGGAAACACAGACACTTGCAGGTTTTACAAAGACTGCAAATCACTGAACTGTCTGACATTTTGATTCTGAAATAGACACAGAGGTCCCTGACAGCAGATTTAAGTATTCTCAGACAGAAACCCCAAGATGGAATCAGAAACAGTCAAACCTTCAGACATTTGGTCCAAATGCAAAATAATTTTTTGTCATCTTTTTTCAAAGGTCAGGTATTTCTTTGTTGCTACACAGCAGTGATTGATGGGAGAGGTTTATCTCTGGTATCTCACTTTGCATTTCATTAAACACAAACACACCCTCTACCCAGCATCTATAAGATCAGTTTGGCTTCTTGCTGACCATCTGCATTTGGTTCAGGTTTAGAAAAGATGGTAATTTTGTTTAAATTTAAATAACCACATTGTTTTTCAAGTCACCGTGAACTTTCTGAACCTGTAAGTGCTGCCACAGCCTCAACAGAACCACTGTAAGATAAATAAAGCTTTAGGTTGTTCTTTAAGCTCAGATCTTTTGGGACCAACCCCACATTGTTAATGAATATTTTACTGATACATGCAGCATCAGTGCATTTCCTCATTACATAGAAAATAAAATGTCTGTTGTAATTTTGTTTCCTTCAGAACTGTTTCCTGTTAGAATGTGTTTTTACAGAAACATGGTTTGAAGAAGCCAGTCTAATTCGGCTGTTTATAAATGTTAGACTGATGCTCTCCTCAAGTATTCATAACTCTGTCCTTCATCTTACTCTGAATTCTTCTTTCTTACCTTTTTCCTTTTCATTTACTCACTTTCCTGCTCTCCTCTTCATTTTCCTTCTCATTTCTGTTAAAGTAATTAACGCTTCTTTTCTGTATTTTCTAGTCCTGTTATATTTGTGACATTATTTTCATTTTTAACGGAGGCTGCATTCATCAGGGGCTCACTGCAGCAACACCTTTTAGGCATAAGATGGGTCCAACTAACAGGGACAGGAATGTCATCAGAACACCAGCAAACAGCTAAATGTAAGCCTGCTACACTCTGACAGGGTTCAGAGTAAAGCTGTGAGTCTGGGGTTGGAATCTGGAACAGGAGGAGGTTAGCAGAGCAGAGCATGAGGGAGTAGACCGAGGCTGGACGTCACAGAGGCAGGCCAAGACACAAGATCCAGATTTATCCCTGAAGGGATAGGGATGAGGTCCTTTAAAGTCTCACCAGATTCAGGAGAGACAGTGTGAAATGATTAATGGAGAGTAAAGGAGAAAAACAAAGAAAACAAGCTTTAATGAAAATTTGTGAGACGTTTCGTGGTAAATTGTGTCTGATGTGCTGTCAGTGCAAAAAAAAAAAAAAGAAACCCTATCAAACCTATTAAAAGTCACAAACCAAGTGTCCATCCTCTTGTACAGATCCTGTATGTGATGGCTGTCTGGAGCTCTCAGTGACTCCTATAACTCTTCATTTTCTATGATGGGATCATAGTTTTAATATAAGTAGATCATAGATTTATTGTAGGTTTTCTAAAAATATGACATTAAAATATGATCTAAAATATCCTCAATCAAAAGTAAACATTACAGCTAATATTTGGTTAAATGTCCCTTTTCCATTTTCACCTCAACTAGGCTCTTTTGTTAGTGGTCCACCTGGTTCTTGTTGCATCTTTAACCACTCCTCTTGACAGAATTATTGGCTGTCTAACACTGACTTGTTTCTTCAGTGCAGTCCACAGATTCTCCATGGGGATTTTCTACTTAACAGACTCAAAAAAAAAAAAGTCCTATTACCATCGGTGCTTCCTATAGTTACCACGGTTCTGTTATCACACCTGAACTTGTTTCATGGCTCTTCTCCAGGTTGTTTTCTCCTGACTAGATCCTCGCTGGTGTTGGAGCTACGTCTCTTTGGATAAAAATGTCTGACAAATGAAACTGTAGAATTGTAGAATTCCAGGATTTTTGGGAGACCAGTCTACACTCTTAATTCTAGCCTTATTTAGTCATTTGTTTTCCATTTTTTGTGTGTGTTTGGGGTCACTGTCTTTTCTCAGCACCCAAATGCATCCACTATGCAACCTTCCTTCTGATGATTTTAGGTTTTCCAGGAGAATGTGGAGGTAATCCTCCTCCTTTACTTACTTTGTGCAAAGCTCCAGTTCCACTAGCAGCAAAACAGTCACAGAGCATAATACTACCACCGCCATGCTTGATGGTAATTTGGTATTTGGGGTTAAAGGCCTTACCTTCTCTCCTCCAAACATGGTTCTAGTCTGTGGTGGTGACCAAAGTGTATAGTGGCTGGCTCTTTGTGTAGCTGTTTTTTGTCTTCTTCATTTTGTTTGTGTGGTTAAAGGAACGTTGTGGTTCTTGTGTGGACTTGTACCTCATTAAACTTCCTTTTTGTAATCATTTTGTTGGATCTAGAGTAAAACCCAACATTGAGTTTTGAGTTCTACTGAGTGAACTGTTTAGAAGCAGACTGATCAGGAGCGGTGTCCTGTTGTTATATTACCATCTTTGTTGAATATAATAGATGGAGGGACTTTTGAAAAAGTTTTGTTCTTTAATTTATTTGTTAGAATATTGGAAATTTGATATTATTCTGTGCTCAGTCAATAATTTACTTGGTGTGATTTGTAGCTACCGAGTTAGAACAGGCAGGTTTTCATATGGAAGCTAATCATTTGTGGGGTTTGACTCTTAACTCGAAAGTAACTTGGTTAAACAGCGCTATATGTCCTTGTGGCCGCAGGACTCTTCTCCAGAAGGTCTTCTCTTTGTCCATGTGATCAGCAGCAAACATTAGTAGAGCCTTGGGTTAGGGTTAGGGTTAGGCCTTAAGATGTTGCTTTTAGAGGACTTCCTTCCTGTATGGCAGCCTCTCAGCCCATAAAGATGGAAGTCACACTGGACTGTGCATGCTGACAGCTGTGTTCTGATTCATTGCAGATCTGTTTTCTGGAGATTCTTGGTTGACTCTTGAACATCCTGACCAATTCTCTCTCAGCAGCAGGTGATAGATTGATTTTGTCCTGATTACCTTTTCAAAGAGCTCCTCACACTTCCCCACTCTGTGGAAGAGTCTAATGAGTTTGTCAAACGACTCAGAGGAGTCAGCAGGTGTAGTGAATTAGAATTACTCCCAAGAAGTTCAGAGAACATTTTTATTAACACAACCTTCTTCTTAAAACATATTTAGCATATGCATATGTTTGGCTGCCAGTCATTTGTATCTTCCAAGAAATTATCAGACATATCAGTGCTGTTTGATAAGGACAACATCCAGCAATATTAAGATAAAGATACTTTGTCTTATTTCAGTCCAAACACCAGTCTTCTGTCAGTCCACAAATCTGTTGCTGCTTCGCCCCTAATTAATATACCACAATTTATATCCTGACCTTTTTGTTTTTTCCATCTAAACTTTTGACATGCACACAGTAAAACTGTTCCAACATTTCTCTCTCTCCTGACTTTGTGGACCAACATGCTGTGCATTACCACCAACTGATAATCACATTTATTCTGGTTTTCTTCTTTGCCTTTCTTTGGTGGTCGCTGAAAATGAACCCTGCAGAGTCTGAACCCCTCCATTTGGATGATGCTGTGTTGTCCTGTGTGTGTGCATGTGTGTGTGTGTGTGTGTGTGTGTGTGCCTTAAAGGAGTGTGTGTCCCTTCAGCAGATGTCCACATAGCCCAAATGTATGGCTTCAGGTGCTCAGACTCCTCTATGGATGATGAAGTTGAGAGAAGGAGGCAATGTGGTGAAGGACAGATGAAGGAGTGTGTGGTTGTTCTACTGCTGCCTTCAATAGTCCCTCAACAGCCTTGGCTTTAAAGTAGAAAATGAAATTAGAAGGGAGATGAGGAGAGACGGCAGCTACTTCAAATGACTAAAACTCTGTCTGTCAAACCTTAGAAGCAACACACTGTTGGAGGTTTTACTGTCAAACAGCTGCTTGTGCTGCCACTGAAATCAGTCATTAGCTGTATTCAAGTTATCAATACTCACAGGAGGAAAAAATGCATTTTTTGTGTGTGTTTATGTTGTTGTGCTGCGACAGTTTTAAGACAGTTAAACTTCTGATCACATTAGAGATGAAAATTGTAAGTCACAGCATCTCCATGTGGGAACCAGTTGTGGAACAAATCTACAAAGAGAAACTTTCATCTATGAATTATTTTCCAGCTCAGCTCTGGATCAACACACTTTCAGTTCCTTAAAGGGCTGCAACAACAAATCGATAAAAATCGATGATTAAAAGCGTTGGCAACGAATTTCGGTATTGATTCGTTGTGTCGCGCGTTTCATGCGTCACTCGCCATGTCGCGGAGCCGTCTACTTCATGTGCAGAACTTTGTCAATGCTGGTTGACTGAAATAAAGTTTAAAACAAACTCCACCTGCAGAGCAACAAAACAGAGCGAGGTAGAGGCAGAGCGGAGGCGGTATTTTCAAAGGAAAAATAAATTCAACGAAACATGACCGACATGGAGAAAACAGTTTGACCGAAGTCCTCAAAAGTGTGGGAGCATTTCACGCTTCACAAAACAAAAAACACGCGTAACATGCAAGCTTTACAAAAGTAATACATGATGGAACAGGAGCACCACGATGATGATGCAGCACCTGGAACAGAAACACGGAGTCTCTGATGAGGATGAAGGAGCTCAACAGCAGGTGAGTCACTACAGTATCCTACGTTTGTTCTGTTTTCCAGCCAGGAAACGTAACGTTAGTCTCTCTGGTAGCTCTCCTGATGCTAGCGTTTGTTTGTTAGCTGATTAATGACAGTGATAGGCCACGTGTGTGTGTGTGTGTGTGTGTGTGTGTGTGTGTGTGTGTGTGTGTGTGTGTGTGTGTGTGTGTGTGTGTGTGTGTATGATACTTTTTATTTCACTTTAATCAGTTTAAGCAGGGTTTGACTGTGCTTTATAAATAAACGTAACTTTCACACAATAGTGGTAATAATTTAAAGATTAAGCCTCAAGTTTTAATTTTCTGACAAAGTCTGAGTGAAGACGCCGGTCTGTGTTGAGTGAGGCAGGATGAACTGCATTTAGACCAAACAGGGGTTAAAGGAACTTCTTACATCTCAATTTATATAATTAAGTATTTTTTATGGTGCTTGTAAAAAATATATATATATATATGTATATATATATATGTGTGTGTGTGTGTGTGTGTGTGTGTGTGTGTGTGTGTGTGTGTGTGTGTGTGTGTGTGTGTGTGCGTGTGTGTGTGAGTGTGTGTGTGCGTGTGTGTGTGTGTGTGTGTGTGTGTGCGCACGCTTTGTGTTTTGCTCTTTGGACTACTTACTTGCCTTAACCTAATACTGTAAATAAAAGAAGATAATTACTGAGTTGTTGTAAATTGTGCTGTAATGCATACTCATACTATCTTTCTCATTTTATCAGCAGCAAAAATGACAGGCTTCATGATGAGAAAGACATCATGTCCACCACAGCAAGCAGCTGTCCTGACTGAGAGCATCCTCAACATGATGGTCACTGACATGAGGCCTCTGTCGATGGTTGAATACGAAGGCTTCACTACAATGATCTTATTTACTCTGTCAGTCCAAATCTTCTATTTCCGAATAAAGCGGCGGAAATTAAAAATGTGTTCTTTTTTAAAAATCCGATTAATCAATTAATCGACAAAATAATCAGCCGATTAATCGATTATTAAAATAATCGTTAGTTGCAGCCTTAGTCCCTTTAAAATGAATGATGCTGAGGCAGGCTTATCACAGTTTATTTAGCATTTTTAAAATAAGACATGGTCAGTTTTATAACTGGATACCAGGTCCCAGCCTTCACAAAGAATCCGAAGCAGCCCTCCCAGCTGGTTGGTCGCTGTAGATGTTGAGATGAAGGGCAGAGGAGAAATGGACGCTACACTGGAGGAAGGTGCTGAGTTAGAGAAAGTTTCTCTGCAGATGGGATTTAAACATTTCAGCAGTTCACCTGAAGACAGAATAAGAGTACAAGTGACAAAAAAAATCTGCTAATGGTGAAAGCAGCCAATAATAGTATGAAAGTCCCATTATAGTTATAGCCCCTAAACATGAATGGTTTCTATTAAACAGCTCTATTGAAACTGTTACAGTGTGGGAGAAAATGTGAACCCAAAGTGAGAGCAAATGACAGGTAGACTGTAAATAAACAGGTCTTTATTCACAATAACACAAACCTACTACTAACAGCACCTAAGACCAGAATTCACTATGGGTGAGGGAGGGGGGAGGTAGGATCCTGGGGATCGGTAGTTGGGGTCGATAGTGGCGATCGGTAGTGGGGATCGGTAGTTGGGATCGATAGTGGGGATCTGTAGTGGGGATTGTTAGTGGGGATTGGTAGTGGGGATCGGTAGTGGGGATCGGTAGGGGGGATCGGTAGGGGGATCTGTAGTGGGGATCGGTAGTGGGGATCGGTAGTTGGGATCAATAGTGGGGATCGGTAGGGGGGATCGGTAGTTGGGATCAATAGTGGGGATCGGTAGGGGGGATCGGTAGTGGGGATCGGTAGTTGGGATCAATAGTGGGGATCGGTAGTGGGGATCGGTAGTTGGGGTTGATAGTGGGGATCGGTAGTTGTGATCGATAAGTGGGGATCAATAGTGGGGATCGGTAGTGGGGATCGGTAGTTGGGATCGATAGTGGGGATCGGTAGTGGGGATTGGTAGGGGGGATTGGTAGGGGTATCTGTAGTGGGGATCGGTAGTTGGGATCAATAGTGGGGATCAGTAGTGGGGATCGGTAGTGGGGATCGGTAGTTGGGATCAATAGTGGGGATCGGTAGGGGGGATCGGTAGTGGGGATCGGTAGTTGGGATCAATAGTGGGGATCGGTAGGGGGGATCGGTAGGGCGATCTGTAGTGGGGATCGGTAGTTGGGATCGATAGTGGGGATCGGTAGTTGGGATCGGTAGTGGGGATTGGTAGGGGGATTGGTAGTGGGGATCGGTAGGGGGATCGGTAGTTGGAACCGATAGTGGGGATCGGTAGTGGGGATCGGTAGTTGGGATCAATAGTGGGGATTGGTAGGGGGGATCGGTAGGGGGATCTGTAGTTGGGATCGGTAGTTGGGATCGGTAGGGGGATCGGTAGGGGGATCGGTAGTTGGAACCGATAGTGGGGATCGGTAGTTGGGATCGATAGTGGGGATCGGTAGTGGGGATCGGTAGTGGGGATCGGTAGTTGGAACCGATAGTGGGAATCGGTAGTGGGGATCGGTAGTGGGGATCGGTAGTGGGGATCGGTAGTGGGGATCGGTAGTTGGAACCGATAGTGGGAATCGGTAGTGGGGATCGGTAGTGGGGATTAGGGGGCAGGCAAACAAGTTCAGTTTCAACAGTAGCTTATTATGCCTCAGTTCATCATTTACACATGCATTGTAACTGCCAGATAACAGTTTATCTACCAAAACACCAAACATTCAGTCACAGGTATCTGGAACTGAACAATCTAGTATTTTACGTCATGATCAGAACAACTTGTCAAGTTCTAGAAATTATTTTAAATTTACAATTTTACAAATTTACAATTTACAGTTAATGTTGTAATTTTTATCATTTGTAAAGTCGTCCCACGGGCCGAAATGGACCGTCTGGTGGGCCGGTTTTGGCCCGCAGGCCGTATGTTTGACATTGCTGGTAAAAATAATCGGAGATGAGCCGAGTACATGACGTGATCAAGTACGCTGGTGTTCCGACTGCACATTAACGATGCGTTCTCTCGTTCTCAGGAGTCTGTACTTCGGAGTCTGAACGGCCAGTGCATATACCATAGATATATATAGAAGATCATTATTATTATTATTATTATTATTATTTATATCTATGGCATATACAGTCTATGGGCCAGCACAATTTCAGTATTGTTGTACGCCGCGAAAAACAGGCCGACGTTAAAACAATAGTTCAGCTAATTAGTTCTGTGTTGAAGGACCTTTTCCTCCCAGTTGCCTGCGACCCCCTGACATGCCTCTGTGCCCCCCCAGGGGGGCGCGCCCCACTGTTTGAGAAACACTGGTCCAGAGACAGAAGATCTCCAGCAGTGGGCCGTGAGCTGGAATCTGCTGCTGTAGATGTGTCTCTAACATCTCTGCTGGCTCATACTAACAGCTGTGACATCTGATCACACATAGAAATAACTGTTTTTACAGAATTCAGCTCTCACACCTGCAGTCGTGATGTCAGAAGAAGTGTTTCAATATTTTAGGAGCAGTTTGGTGTCACACTTTTACAAATATCTGTGCTCCCAGCTTGTGAAGAGCACTGAGCTGACTATCCTCTGCCTTACTATGGGATGTATCTGGAGCTGTGTGGTACACTGCTCTCTTTTTAAAACTCCATTAAACTCCAAGCCGATTTCATGGCCGATCTCTGTTTCCCCACTCATTTTAGTTTATTTCACTCTTGCTGCTCCTCTCTCTATCGCTCTTTATATTAGAGTGTGATGGCGCTTTATGTGAAATGAGTTTGTGGTCTAATTTATTTTGAGACTGTTTTGAATTCATTTGGAACATCTTTGACATGTATTTCCTTCAAGGAGTAATGCGGTAAAGGTACAGTTTTGGCCTAAAACCATCCAAATATGGGTTTAGGTACAAGCAGTTTTAGTATACAAGTTGTTAATTGTCTGTGGGAATGGATTGTGTCTCAGTGTACAGATGTTATTAGTTATTATTAATGCAGCATTGGACACATTATTTTATTATGATGATAGCAGTGATTCTAAACACGCTCCATGTTTAATGCTAATAGAGAGTTTATTGTTTCTTTTAATTAGTAATGGATGTCATCTTTGATTGAATTTGAACCAGTAATTAGGATTCCTCCCAGTGGAGTTCTCATGGAAGCAATCGTTGTGTTTTGTGCTCAGATACAGTGAACAGGTTTCCTTCTGGATGCAGATGATGGAGCTCCTGCTGTGTCTGCTGCTCCTCAGCTCAGTGGTCCTGGAGGAGGCTGTTGGTAAGTCGTACTTTACACCTGGATGTGTTGCTGTGTCAGTGTTTAGGTTTAAGGCTGTGGTTTTACCATGTCTTTAAAACCCCAGAGCTCTCTCTAATACAGTTCATCTTCAGCTTTCTAGTATCTGAAGTCCAGCAGCTCCTTCACTGTTCCTCTCCCTCTGTCCTGGTGTTACACACATCTGAGCTAGGGCTGATGGAAACTAAGCATGAACTCTGTTAAGAACATCAGTATTTATAGAGGACTGCTTCCCTTTTACAGTACAAACAGCCCTGTGCAGTGTTACCTGGTTGTCAAATTATTCTAAACTGTATCACCTTCCAGCGAGCATTATTTCCACGTTAAACAGTATTTTCTCTGATATCACATTCAGCACAGTTTCGATTTCATATATTCCAAGTACAGAACCCACAGTAGGAACAGAACACCTTTCATTCCTTAGTTTCACATCTTTTATTTTGTTGTCCTGCATGTCTGCCTTATTTTTGATGAGAGACTCAAACCTTCTCAAAATGGAGGATATCAGTGTTGCATACATTTAAGATAACATCTACTTTATTCATCTCAGAGAAAATTATTAGTACAATAAACAATAAACAAAGGTTAGTGGAGTATACACAATTACACAGAGGTTAGTAGTAAAAAAGAAATAAAAAATAACAAAGTATTTCTGGAGAGATTTTCTGTCACGCTTTGAGACTATTTTCTTGAGCTGCTGTTTGCCAGAAGGCATTCTTAGTGTGGTCATAGTGTTACCTTTTTTCTTATTTAGAAACTCTGGAGGAATTTTGGTACATTCACATGAATTCATGTAGCATCAGTAAATACCATCTTCAACACTTTTTGAACTCATGCAGCCCCGTGTCAGTCCTTTCCCTCCGCTGTCTATCAGTAATATGCTTTCATGTTTGTCAGGTTTACACCAACCCTGCCATGACCTTTCTGAGCCTAACAGTTTATCCTGGTGTCATCTGACTAAAGAACGTCCCCCCAGTGTTCATCAGGCTTTCGTCATATTGTTGGGAAAGTTCTGTCTTGCAGTTGTGTTCTGAAGAGCAGACTAGATCTTTTTTCTTGGACTCCCTCTGTTCAGGTTGATACGGTGGCTGAGAGGTGCAAACCAAATTTACATAATGCAAAACACTTTTACAACCTCCAAGACAAATTAACAAGCGACAAAACACTTTTACAAGTCCAAAAACACTTTTACAAATCCAAATTTAACCGGAAAGGGAATGTCCCAACTCCGGCGTTGAACCGGAAGTGACAACGAGGAGCGGCTAATGCACTCTGTCGGCCTGATCTGCGCCATTTAAACACTCTAAAGACCGACCACACGAAAACCAAAACCGCGTCAATCGGTTCGTATGTTACCCACAAAACGGGCAAAACATCACCCGCTCGCTTGGTTCACCATTAACAACAACCAAAAGTTGCATTAGCCGCTCCTCGTCACTTCCGGTTCAACCCCGGAGTTGGGACATTCTCTTTCCGGTTACATTTGGATTTGTAAAAGTGTTTTTTGATTTACAAGCGACAAAACTAGAAACTGTTTTATCAGCAAAAACCAATCAATAAAAATGTCTGCTTCATATCAGTGATTTCAACATCCATCCATCCATCATCCATCCATCCATCCATCATCCATCCATCCATTCATCATCCATCCATCCATCATCCATCCATCCATCCATCATCCATCCATCCATCCATCCATCATACATCCATCCATCATCCATCCATCCATCCATCCATTCATCCATCCATCCATCTTCCATCCATCCATCCATCATCCAGCCATCATCCATCCATCCATCCATCATCCATCCATCCATCCATCCATCCATCCATCCATCCATCCATCCATCCATCCATCCATCCATCCATCCATCAATTACTCATATTGCCACTATTTAAACTTATTAACATAGAACTTCCTGTCTGACGTTTCAAAACAAAACACTCTTGATATATAAACATTATACTGAAACCGGAAGTGATGCTATCTGTGCACAGCGCAGCAGCAACTTAACACTCATAACGTCAGACTGAGAAAATTAACTTCTTCTCATCACATTCCTGAGTTCATAAAGTACAGTTCAGTTACAGTTTGAGCCAAAGAATAAACGAAGAATATGAACATGACAACAGCATTAATTAGACACAACATCACACATATTCCTTAGAAAATACTCACTCTCTCATTCTAACAGAGGGTTTCTCTGCAGACTGTTGACTCACTAATCACCCATTCCTCTGTCTACGTCACTACGTGACGTCACTCCTCACGCCTGTCTCAGATGGGCGACGCCCCTGAAAGTCCACAAAGACAATAAATCTGACAGAAAGGAAATCTAACATGATGTTAACATGAACTATAACCTTAATATTTATAACTTTGGGGCATTTTCTACACAGCGGATCATTCATGTAGTTTGTTCCAGGCTCATGAATTCAAACAGATAATATTGTAAAGTATTTATTGTGGATCTGTAGGTTTGATTCAATGATCATCTCTTGAAAGGTCAGAGTTTACCTGCAGGTATGTAGGAAATAAGTCTACAAGCTCAAACTATCTCAACACACGCCACCAAATGATGGGAATATTTCATCTGGTTTCTCGTTAAAAGAATAATTTAAATAGTTACCACCAAAAATGTGTGTGCTCGTTTGTAAGAGATGGAGAGTTGAATACGATGGCGTGTTCATCTGCTGGCTAAAGGCCTGATTAATATCTGATGATTGTTGTGGGAGACAGTCTGTGGAAAGGATTCCATTTTTCACTAGAAGAACCTTTCTTTTCTCTGAGCCCAGGCACTGAAATAAAGGCTGGTCGTAATGAATGATAGATGGTGATCCAGGGTAAGTCATGTTGGAATTAACACGCTCTGCCAGTGTAGTGAAATGTGTGGTCACGCGTGTTCAGTCCCTCTGAAAGACAAAACATTCTGCAGAAAACAGCCTGTTCAGTGGTGAGCTGAATAACGTAATACTCTCACATGGATGTGTCTTCAAGGCTGTCAGTTTAAACAAATGCATGGATGTAGGTAAGCTAAATAAACCTAAGCTTTTATTATGTACAAGCATATATACACACGCACACACACACACACACACACACACACACACACACACACACACACACATTTTATTTGCATTTTCATTTGTTTGCAACAGCAGACTAATGTAAGATAAGACCTAGGACTGAACTGTGTTGTTATTGAACAGACTACAACAGAATGCAGTCTCTGCATATCCCTGCTTAAGAGGCTGAGGTTGCAGCTCAGGGTCAGCCTCATTATGAGCACCCTGGAGCCTTTCTGCCACTTCCTAACAGCTCCGTTCCACTTTCAACATGGCACAGGTCTGACCTGCATGGCATCACATTAGTCAGTAAATAAGGAAACTTGTACAGTTGTTGAGTGAAGCGATTGAGGTAACACCTTCCAGCTCCAGTATTGGTCCAAAACATCCCAGAGCTCCAAGACACAGTTTGCTCCCAAACTCATACCTTTATATATTTCTTCTTCACTTTGCTCTACAATTTCACATCTATTGCAAACTGAAACATCCATAAAAGTAAAACTTAACTGGGATGAAAACAGAAACTAACAGCTGAGATTCATGAGATTTACCAATAGTGAATAATAATGAATGCAGTCAAGGTTTACAGGAGATGAAATTTAGATGTTTGTTAGTTTGCAGGAGTCTTTCCTGTGAGTTCATTAAATCCCTACAGCATCAGACAGCAGCAGCTTCATTAATTATTTCTAATTATAAATTATTCTGACACGAAGACAAGGATCAGGATCTGACAGAAAGTCACACAGGATGCTTTTCATCACATCAGACAGATGAGCTGTCATAGAGCCTCACTATACAAGCTGCTGGTAAATCATCTGTTAGGTGTCCTGAGCTCTGTGTTTCAGTGATTCAGTGACAGGAAATTCAGTTGTCCACACACACACACACACTATACATATATATATATATATATATATATATATATATATATATATATATATATATATATATATATATATATATATATATATATATATATATATATATATATATATTATATATATATATATATATATATATATATATATATATATATATGGGGCTGCACAGTGGCGTAGTGGTTAGCACTTTCGCCTTGCAGCGAGAAGGTCCCTGGTTCGCGTCCCGGCTTTCCCGGGATCTTTCTGCATGGAGTTTGCATGTTCTCCCTGTGCATGCGTGGGTTTTCTCCGGGTACTCCGGCTTCCTCCCACAGTCCAAAAACATGCTGAGGTTAATTGATTACTCTAAATTGCCCGTAGGTGTGAATGCGAGAGTGATTGTTTGTCTTTGTGTGTAGCCCTGCGACAGACTGGTGACCTGTCTAGGGTGTCCCCTGCCTTCGCCCGAGTCAGCTGGGATAGGCTCCAGCCCCTCCCGCGACCCTAGTGAGGATTAAGCGGTGTATAGATAATGGATGGATGGATATATATATATATATATATATATATATATATATATATATATATTAGAGGTAGACCGATATATCGGCCGGCCGATATTTTGGGCCGATATATGGACTTTTTTCAATATCAGCTATCGGCTGAACTATTGGCTCTCATCTGCGGGCACACTATGAGCGGATCCTCTACCCATATAACCTCTTTCAGACTGGAGCCAATCTGCCCAAGGCCACATTGACCAATGATACTAAAGATAAGGAGTACACCCCTCATGACCTGCCGCAGCGGCAGTCTGTCCAGCCCCAGGAGACCTGCAGCATTGCTCGCTGAGCTAAACGAATGAGATCTGAAAGAGGCTGTGTCAAAAGTGAACGTGGAGAAGTTTGTGAGAATGGGCCCAAATTGAGGAGGAGAATGGGAACGTATGTTGGCAATACAATAGATTTCAATAACCGATGTAAAGGAACAGAAAAACAAGCTGTGATGAGCTCAACACAAATCGTGTTGAGCTTTGTCAGGCATCCTTGTGCTGTCGGACTGAAGCCTACAGAGACCTGGAGGCGTGAATGTAATACATAAAACTAGTTTGAAGACAAATCTGGATATTCTTAAGGTCTGAAAGACAATATCCATACAACCAAGACAAATAAAAAGCCGATTTGTGATCAGGCACCCGTACGGGCAGCTGCCGCGACAGCTTTTCCCTTAGAAGGACACCCGGCACTCAGAGAGTGGAGCATGAGCGGAGCAAGTGAGCCAGGCAACAACAAGCCTAACCCTAACCACTTTCAGGTTACTTTTTAATTATATTTTTTGTAAACTTTAAGTATTTTTTTTATGTTATTGTACTTTTTCACTTTTTGTGTTCAATAAATGTTAGAGTTCTACTAGTGTATTTAATTTGTGATATATACATGTATATACTTTTAGTGTTTAAATTGCCTTTTGTAATCGATGTGCTTAAAAAAAAAAAGATATCGGCCTTAAAAATCGGCTTCTACAATTGGCTTTAGATATCGGCCATCGGCTGATAATTTTTTTAAAAATCGGTATCGGCATCGGCCTTTGAAAATCCCATATCGGTCAACCTCTAATATATATGTGTATATATATATATATATATATATATATATATATATATATATATATATATATATATATATATATATATATATATATATATATATATATATATATATTCAATTCAATTCAGTTTTATTTATATAGCGCCAATTACAGTCAAATTGTCTCGAGACGCTTTCCAGAACCCATATGCCTGAACCCCCAGAGCAAGCCAAAAGGAGACAGTGGCAGGAAAACACCCTTTTAACAGGGAAAAAAACCTCAAGCAGAACCCGGCTCTAATGTGGGGGGACCCATCTGCTGCTGGCCGGACGGGTTGAGAGGGACAGAAGAGGTAGAGAGATAGAGATAGAGGGATAGAGGTAGAGGGATAGAGGTAGAGGGGTAGAGGTAGAGATAGAGGGGGGGGGGGACAAGGACCATAAAACACACAGTATAATACATGCATGATAAGACAGATGATACATGCAAAGTACAACTAACATGGAAACTAATTATAGTTTACTGCTATGGTGTACAGCTCTGGCATTAAATATACTACATCTATAGCTGGTGGTAAATTCAAAAATATGTAGATGAGCAAATCAAGTATAGTAAGGGCAATGCAGAGTAGATCGGTGGAAATGGGCAGCTGGAGGTGGGAGAACAACCACACATCTGAAGCATCCAGCTCTGGGACCAGGGACACTCGGAGAAAGGACACAGAAAGAAACAGAGTGAGTGTAATGCAATAATGGTATATATAGTAAATACATTGGTAGTTAGAGAAGGGCTCAGTGCATCAAGAGAGGTCCCCCAACAGCCTAGGCCTATAGCAGCAGAACTAGGGGCAGAACTAAGGGATGTCAAGCGGGGAAGTCAGTTGTGCAAATGAAAACACCAGCTCACCCCGTCAGGGTCCCCCAGTCAGTCCTAACTATAAGCTTTGTCAAAAAGGAAGGTTTTAAGCCTGGTCTTAAAATTAGAGAGGGTGTCCACCTCCAGAACCCAAACTGGGAGCTGGTTCCACAGGAGAGGAGCTGATAACTGAAGGCTCTGCCTCCCATTCTACTTTTAGAGATTCTAGGAACAAGTAAGCCTGCAGTCTGAGAGCGAAGAATTCTGCTAGGATAATATGGTACTATCAGGTCTTTAAGATATGATGGAGATTGGTTGTTAAGAGCTTTATATGTCAGAAGAAGGATTTTGAATTCTATTCTAGATTTAACAGGAAGCCAATGAAGAGAAACCAGTATAGGAGAAATATGATCTCTCTTGCTAACTCCTGTCAGTACTCTGGCTGCAGCGTTTTGGATCAGCTGTAGATGTTTCAGAGAGCTTTTGGGACAACCTGATAATAAGGAATTACAGTAGTCAAGCCTAGAAGTAACAAATATATGGACTAGTTTTTCTGCATCACTCTGAGACAGGATGTTCCTGATTTTCACAATATTTCTCAGGTGGAAAAAGGAAGTCCTACAGATTTGTTTTATGTGTGAGTTAAAGGACATGTCCTGGTCAAAGATAACACCGAGGTTCCTCACAGTAGTACTGGAGGCCAATGTAATGCCATCCAGAGTAACTATATGCTTTGAAAGCAATTCTCTAAGATGTTTGGGGCCAAATACAATGACTTCGGTCTTGTCTGAATTTAGTAGTAAGAAATTAAAGGTCATCCAGGACTTTATGTCCTTAAGACAATCTTGCAGTCTGGCTAGCTGATTAGTTTCATTTGGCTTCATAGATAAAAAACAATTGAGTGTTGTCAGCATAACAATGGAAATTAATACAGTGCTTCCTAATAATATTGCCTAAGGGAAGTATGTGGAACTAGTTGAGGAGTGGAGCGGATGAATACATCGTCACATGGCGCTATCAGACGGCTTTGTTTCCATTCTCTGGTTGTACGTGATGAAGAAAATAGCACACCTTTTGATACTAGTGTCACATGTCACCCCCTGCATCTATCTTTGTTTACTGTTACTGTCTGTCAGACACCCACCCCTTAACTTTTGCTGTCACACCTTCCATTTGTATGCCAGATCCTTTGACTGAATTGCTCCTTGTTCTTTTTGTCTTACTGTCTGTTAACCAACTATATGCAAATTAACCACTATTCATCCTTGTGTTTACATACGGCCTCCTCCCTACCCTCTGATCCACCTTCTGACATCCCTATAAAAAGAGTACTCTCAGAATGCTCTGGGTTGGCTTCCTTTCACAGACTCATGCTCTGTATTGGTAAGCCCACCGTATACCGGAATACCAATAAACACCCCACTACAGCAAACTCTGCAGAACTAAGAGTGAAATTTCTTCAACATACGCCACCGACGAACATGGGTCACGTTGTAAAAACAGGTCAACATATTGTAGCGACCCTCTGTGATGAATGAGTGAGACTTTATCTGCTTCTCTGCTGGTTTATTGAACCTTCACACAGGCTACTGTGGACCGTAGCCAACGCCAGAAGAACTAGAAAAACCCCATAACTTAGCTCCAGAATTAGCCGCCGTTCCCAGCTCTCTCTACTGCTGACTCTCAGCCAATCAGAGGTGAGCTAACTAAACATGGCACGTTCACTGACATTAGGTAAATCTGGAACTGAACAATAAACATTGAAACATCAATATCAACAATATCAGTCCGTTACAATATTCTGTTATCTTCTAGTAAAATGATTCATACATGCATGAAAGTCTTTGGTATTCAGGACTTCATGAAGAAATGATCGATATCTTGATGCACGGAAGGTGAACGGAACAGAACAGAACCTTAAAAAAACGTGGGCTACAACAATCCGTTTCAGAGAAGAGATGAACTGAGGGACTCTATGAGACACCAGGAAAAGATCATTATTCTTAAATCATGCAAATATTTCAGTGGAACCTCAGACTAAAAGTGTAATTGTAAACTGTGCATCATTTTCCTTTTAAAACTACTTTTTCCAGGTGGAGATGTGTGTGTGTCCGGACATGACAGTGGGCCAGTGTTTGAAGAACAGCCCAGCAGCTTAATTTATCCTGAAGGCCTGACGGAAGGAAAGGTGACCCTGAGCTGTCAGGCCAGAGCCAGTCCAGCTGCTTCCTACAGGTAGGTCACACATCTCTCTATGAACAACACTTAACCAGAGTCCAGACAATGGTGAATCACAGAGAGCAAAACACGTCAGGACAGTTTACCGGGTTCATAAGTTCCTCTAAAATTATAAACAACCAAACCACCTTTTCTTCCAGCTCAGAGCACGATCCTACCAGAGACATGAGAGAACAAAACAGGATATGTAAACAGGAATATCAGGCATTAAACTGCCACATAATAAATGTTCCCCTTGTCCCATTTTCAACCTAAACCTAACCTCACCTGGTAAAGAACACATCATGCAGCTGGAGAACACCTCAACACACTTCAGTACAGAGAGATTCTAAACTGTGTCACCTTTCAATGACTGCATTACTTTAAATGATGAAATTTAACAAAGGTCTTTTACTAAACAGACAAGAAGCCACGCAGAGGCAGCAAATCTACTGAACCTTATTCAGATCTAAACTAAGCTAAAAAAAAAAAAAAAGAAGGAAAATTACTGAACTAAAAGACATGAGAGGAACCCCCAAGAAAACTACAGCAAACATAAACTAAACTAGCAACAAAAACGGGGTACTCACAGGGCAGATAACTAGGCTAGGGGGCAGACAGGCTCGGGGTATTAGCGTCTGGGGCAGGAAGCAGGCAGGTGATGGTAGCCAGCAGCCACATCTCGTTTAGACAGACTGGCAGAGTCCACAAGTGTGGTCAAAGAAAATTCACGGCTTAAAACGAATGATCAAAAACACCCGAGACCAGCTCACAACAGACTCCTGTCTGACGCTACGATCTGGTGGCGAGTGCAGGGATGAGCTGTGCTGTATTGGTGCAGTGATGAGATGCAGGTACGCCGACTCCTCAGCTGCTTCTAATGCGCCAGGATTACATGCAGTGGCCAGGGAAGAACAACCAATCAGGAGGGAGAACAGGAAGATGAGAGACAGAGCAGTGGGAGAGAGGGACAGAAAGAAAGAAAAATAGACAGAAAGGGATCTTGACAACATTTGTCATTTCCAGTCAGATTAACTGATGAAAATGATTCTGAAATGAGCTTGATCTGAAGACCTTGCTCAGTTTTGAACCTCGTAAAATTAATTTGCAGGGGATCTGGAAAATCTGATTGTGAGACTTTCCAAAGATGCAAAGGGATACAAAAGAGTTAGTGACCAACTAATCATCAGGCAAAACAGTCGCCACAGTAATGAGGAAGAACAGAAGGAGCCATACCACTAATCAGGGTATCGTTTTCTGACACCACGGGCAGTACACCGTCACTGACTGACTGTTACTGTCTCTTGCCTTTGGCTTCTCCATATCTCTTTTCTTTCTGCAACTGGTAGCAAACTTTTGTCAAACAGGCATCTCTGAAATGAGAAATATGAGAAATGCAGCTAAACATTGAACAGGAGCTTAGTTTCTGTTGTCTTCACCCTGAGCTCTGGCTGACCACTCTGAACATCTGCTCTCCATGGCTACCATCATGTGCTCACAGCAATAAAAACTATTAGTATGAACTTTATTTGTATGGCACATTGTGCTTTACAACAAAACTAATGCTACATTAGTTTTAAGGAAAACAAGTTCACACAACTCATTACGTTCTTAAACATGCAATTTAATGTAGTCACATTATTACTTTTATTTATTTATTTTTATTTAATTAGTTTTTTTGGCAGGCTGCACAGTGGCGTAGTGGTTAGCACTTTTGCCTTGCAGCGAGAAGATCCCTGGTTCACGTCCCAGCTCGGACCTGGGATCTTTCTGCATGGAGTTTGCATGTTCTCCCTGTGCATGCGTGGGTTTTCTCCGGGTACTCCGGCTTCCTCCCACAGTTCAAAAATATGCTGAGGTTAATTGATTATTATAAATTGCCCGTAGGTGTGAATGAGAGAGTGATTGTTTGTCTATATATGTAGCCCTTCGACAGACTGGCGACCTGTCTAGGGTGTCCCCTGCCTTCGCCGGAGTCAGCTGGGATAGGCTCCAGCCCCCCCGCGACCCTAGTGAGGATTAAGCGGTGTATAGATGATGGATGGATGGATAGTTTTTTTGGCCTTTTGTTTGCTATACTGGACATGTTAGTAGAGAGACAGATAGGAAAGTAGCGAAAGACCTGCAGTAAAGGGCCATGAGCTGGAATCAAACCCATGACCACTGCATCTGGGACTATAGCTCCTGTTTATGGGACTATAGCTCCTGTTTATGGGACTATAGACCCTGTTTATGGGACTATAGACCCTGTTTATGGGACTATAGACCCTGTTTATGGGACTATAGACCCTGTTTATGGGACTATAGCTCCTTTTTATGGGACTATAGACCCTGTTTATGGGACTAGAGTTCCTGTTTATTGGACTATAAACCCTGTTTATGAGACTATAGCTCTTGTTTATGAGACTATAGCTCATGTTTATGGGACTATAGACCCTGTTTCTGAGGGTGCTTTCACACCTGTTAGTCCGCTAGAGTGGTTCGTTTGGACCCAAAAGTTGTTACAATGTTGCTATTTTCAACTGGTTCGGTTCGCATTCACACCAGTGTTTTCGCAGTTGAACCTACTTCAATTAATGTTATATCTCCCCCCAGTCGTTTGGCGGCGCTGTTTACAAAACAAGGCGTTTACGATGACGTAGGTGTACGCTGATTGGCGTAAAATTCCC
>CM049571.1:203842-426342 GCA_027123335.1 Amphiprion clarkii | reverse complement strand
TAGATAATACCTGGATAGGTCTGAAATGATTTAGCGGTGATACAGAACTGCATTAAAATGGCCTGTAGACAGAGATTTATCAAAGACTGCATACCAGTTCAGGCTGACAGTCCCAGCTGCAATCCTCCAAATGGTTTTAAACTAAAGCTAAACCCAACAGAAACCATGTTAGCTTCAGAGCTTCCTGCCATAGACTGGAGTGAAGTGCAGCATCTGAATAGTCCAAAGATACAGCCTCATTTATTTTGATAGTGGTGTGAGAAGTTCTGTCTAGTATTTCTTTAGGTGGAAAAGACCATACTATAGACAGTCATGTGAAAAAAGAAGTACATCCCATTGGAACTTTTTCAGCATATCTGTGCCGCTAAACTATCCCTGGTGGAGGTCAGAGGTCAGAGGGTGGAGGTTAGGTGTTGGTGTCACAGTCTACAGTCAGAGAGATGCTGCACACATTTAACCTGCGTGGGAGGCCTGCTGTCCAAAAAAACACAAGAAAAGCAAAATTACAGTTTGTAAATTAACACAGAGGTGAAAAGCAGATGTTTTCAGGAGAACCTCAGACCAGCTTTAATCACTGTGGTGGAAATGGTTTGAGGTTCCTTCACTGCCTCAGTGACTGGACAGCCTGCAGTCATTGATTCTACTGTGAATTCTCGTGGATTCCTTTTGTACTTTATTGTGAAGCAGCGTCTGGTTTCCACACCCACAAATCTCAACAACTGGGAGCTAGAAATGAAATGTTATCTCACTCAAAGTTCACTTGAACAACAGAAGTTGTGAATAAACAGAATAATCTTCTCAGGCACTGATTTAACGAAGAGTTGTACTAATACAGAAATGTCTGAAGGTCAGTGGATGAAACCTGCACAGCAGCTGGGATTATGTGGTGAAAAAAGAGTCCAGGATGGAATAGAAGGAATTAGTGGGATTGTGAACTATGAAGGTTAATGTCACAGCACATGGATGGTGGGCATCCTGACAGGAACACATAAACAACACAAAAGCATCACAGTAGTTCTTCCACAAGCACTACTTTTGAAGATCAGATTTTATCAACAATAAGTCAACACTGATTGTATTTAAAGACATAGTGAATAAAGTTTTATTGGACTGCATTACCTGATAGTTCTACTGTGTTCCATCCATGCACTGATTGATAGCAGGACTGCTGTCACTCCTGACCTTGTGCACACTCATGTCTTCTCAGAGTGACAGTAACTCCAGACGGCATCTTGTGGATCCACAACATCAGCAGAGCAGATGAAGGGAAATACACCTGCTTTGCTGAGAACTACCTGGGAAAAGCCAACAGCACTGGACACCTGTCAGTCAGAGGTACACCCACCCACTCAACCACCCACTCACTCACTCACCCACTCAACCACCCACTCACTCACTCACTCACTCACTCACTCACTCACTCACTCACTCACTCACTCACTCACTCACTCACTCACTCACTCACTCACTCACTCACTCACTCACTCACTCACCCACTCACTCACTCACCAACATCATATCCCAGAAGCTTTGTGGTCTGGAGAGTTGAAGTATTAATCTACAGACAAACATACAGTCAAGTCTGACGCCGTTGATAGTTTTTTCACTGTTTTCTTCTTCAGAAACTCTTGTGTGATATTGTGACTTTGTATTGTTATGCTGGAATATTCATCTACTGCTGATCTTCTACAGACTGGGAGTGATCTTGTCAGCCTGTATTTTGGTATATGCACAGGAATTTATGGTGCCATCTGTCATTGTCAACCTGCCAACAGCTTTTGCACTCATGCAGCCTCATATCATCACACTCCCACCTCTGTGCTTCACTGTTGGAATAAGTATTCACTGTGGTGGTTCTGACCAGGTTTATGCCAACAACTAGAACCCATCTGAGCTGAACAAATTCTGATCAAAGAATATCCATCCATCCATCCATCTTCTACCGCTGGTCCGGGTTGGGTCGCGGGGGCAGCAGCTTTAGGAGGGAAGCCCAGACCTCCCTCTCCCCGGCCACATCATCTAGCTCCTCCGGGGGGACCCCAAGGAGTTCCCAGGCCAGCTAAGAGACATAGTCTCTCCAGCGTGTCCAGGGTCTTCCCCGGGGTCTCCTCCCAGTGGGACGTGCCCTAAACACCTCACCGGGGAGGCGTCCGGGGGGCATCCTAATTAGATGCCCGAGCCACCTCATCTGGCTCCTCTCTACGCGGAGGAGCAGCGGCTCTACTCTGAGATCCTCCCGGATGGCCGAGCTTCTCACCCTATCTCTAAGGGAGAGCCCAGCCACCCTGCGGAGGAAACTCATTTCAGCCGCTTGTACCCGCGGTCTTGTTCTTTCGGTCACTACATCAAAGAATATGATCCTAATATTTACGCTACTTTTTCCCGTGTTCTGTAGGGAAATTTAATGTTGCATTTTGGTGCCAAAGAGCAGTTTTTCTTGTACATGGTCCTTCTAGATTGACGTTATGAACTGTCCTTCATGTTGTCTGAAATGGCATCAAACATGGTATGTTTATTCCTCTGATGACAGAAAGTGTGATTATGCATATGGACTGTGGAATCTGTGGAAAGAAAAATGAGACTTTAGATTTATCTAAACTTAGGATTAAAGTTTCTGTGTGTCTTTCATGGGTTTCACAGAGAGAAGCGGGGTAGTTGTGTTTCATGTGTTTCCTCCTCCACAAACACTGAAGTTGTGAAGTTCTTCTTCAGTACCGGTCCTGGTCACCTGGTGTCATAGATTAAGTCCAGACTTTGGGATCATCACTCTGGTAATGTTAGAGTGCCTTTATTGTTCCGTTTTGAAAGTGATTACTTCATTCCACCATAGAAAGGTCTTAGTGTAAGGAGAAGAAGAAGGTCAGGAGGTCACTGTGAAGTATGCGATCTCTTCCCCAGAGCTGTGGTGTTCCTCTGAATGACACGTTGTGTTATGAGGTGCATGGTGGCTCGGTGGTTAGCACTGTCACCTCACAGTTAGAAGATCCAGGTCTTTGTGGAGTCTCCATGTTCTCCCTCTGCCTGCATGGGTTTTCTCCAGGTTCTCCAGCTTCCTCCCACAGTCCAGAGACTGAGGTTACTTAATGATTCTAAACTGTTGGTTTCAGTGTTCTTGGTTGTTTGTCTCTTGTGTGATCCGATAGACTGGCGTCCAGCATGAACCCTGCCTAAGTCAGCTGGGATAGACTCCAGCTCCCCGCGACCCTACAGAGGATTTAACCCCTTGACACTTATTGTCGCGAATTTGCATCATACCACATTCATTCAGACTGCAGCATAGATAGCGTATCGATTCCCCCAATGCCAGTTTGTGCATATTCAATACATACCTCAGAACCTTTGAAAGTACTGGTTTCTGGTAGGACTGGTCAGTGAGATCTAAATGATTATATATATCTGTTATTATTATTATATATCTGTTCTATGTATAATAGACAAAATAACCATCTCCACATATTTTAGCATCAGCTGGAAAGCAAAAACACACAAAAAAAGTTTTTTTATTTAATTGTAAATAAATGCAGGCGACTTGTCATGAATGAACTTGTCAAGGTGGTTCACTACTACTCCAAAGCTCTCTGCTTGGCTGCCCATAGTCAGGGACACCTCCTTGGGTTGCTCCAGTATTAAATATGAATAAGCTCCACCTGGTGGCACCACTAAGTACTACAGCTAATCTTCAATACATGCTCCGACATGCATCTCCTATGTTTTTAACCAGGTAAACAATTAACTATTAATCGTGAACATCTCTAGTACTAAATTAGTCTTTTTACTTTATGCTAAGGGTCATTCAAATTTGTCCTCATATTCTAGGACTTTTCAGACAAATAATTTGGCATTTGCAAGAAGTGACATCAGCATATCAAAACCAGTCTCATATGCGAGACTGAAGGAGTGGTTGTTTCAGCTTAGCATAAAACTTTCCATAAGGCTCACTAATAAACATTTATCAGGTTTATTAAATTAGCACATAGAAAGAATATAACAAGAGTCATTTTACATATCTGATAATAAATGCATAAACATGATCCATCACATTACTTTGGGACATTTAGAGGAGCTGTATGTTGTTTGAACTGAGCTATTCCAGAAGTTCTCCTCTCTCTTTAGTGTTGTGCTAAGCTAACTGCCCCTGTTCTGTCACCATTTTTAATGCACGGGCGTGAGAATGGTATTGATCTCATCCAACAACAATGCAGATGAACGCATTTTCCAAATGTTAGGCTCTTCATTTAGTCTTTGTATCTGAAGACATCTAGCCTGCTTTCATGTGGACTGCTTCCTCTCCTGCAGATGCTACTAAGATCACGCTGGCGCCCTCCAACGCTGACATTAATCAGGGAGAGAATGTGACCCTGCAGTGCCATGCCTCCCATGACCCCACCATGGACCTGACCTTCACCTGGGCCCTCAATGGAGTCCTGCTGGACTTGGAGAACTCTGCTGGGCCATACCACCGGGTGGAGGGGGTGAGTTCTGTCACGCATGATGAAGAGAAGGTTGTTCCGATGATTCTTTGTGTGTATCCTGGAAGACCAACAGTTCCATTTGTTCTGCAGGAAGTTTGCAGTGGGTTTCAGCAGGTTGGTGACCAGTGGTATGAAGGTTCTGTTATCTGCTTTTCAGATCCATTAAGGATTTGAAACATCAGAGAAGACTTGTTGAGCTTTAGCAGTACTGATGTCATCTTGGAGGTCAGCTTTAAGGGTCGTTATTGGAAGTAATTCTCAATAAAAGACTGAAACAGCTTTGGTACAGCAGGTTCAAAAGGTTCCCGAGCAGGGAATGAAACAACACCAGCATGAACGTTTTAAAAATGCTTTTATTCACAACAAGAAACTCAATACAGGAACCGGAACTACAATCTTAGACAAAGAAGAACAAAACTACTACTAGAACTAAAAAACAAAAACAATCTAGAGGTACGGAGGAATAACTACATGAACATGGAAACTGAAACCAAGGTTAATCCACATATGATAACACCAAGAAACAAGTGAAAATACAAAACTAACCCAGCCTAGACTACCAGTAATTATGAATTATGAAACCCCAGATTAAAACTATCCTATGCAAAGGATAAAATACATCAAGTTAAATACAGAACGCTGATTATTTAATTCGATGTATTAACAATACAAAGAGTCTGGTGATACTAGGACTTGGAGACTTAGCTGATAAGCTGAAAACAGTCCTTTTGGTTTGACTTCATCTAGAACTCTCCCTCCTGGTGTTCACCATGTGCTTGGTAAGTTGGTGTCAGTAGAACCCAGTCGTGGCAGATGTTTCTAGAGAAAGTCCTCTTTCCAGGTGTACGTTGATGTTCCCAGGTTAAGCTGGTGACAGGTGGAGATCCTCCGGAGAAGAAGGCAGAATCCGTGGTAGGGCAGAAACCAGCAGACAAAGGAACCCAGGCAACTCAGCAGGCAGGAATCATCTTTCTAAACACAGAAAACAGAATTACTGGCAATTCTAGGCTGGTGGCAAAGACAGTTCTACTCCCAGCACTAACTGGAGATTAGACGACAGTCCAGCTTTGAATGACGGGTGCCATCTGCTTTTATGGAGACGCCCAGAGACCTGTCACTCAGCTCCACCTGCAGCTCGTCTGCTGATTACAATGCAGCACACCTGCTGCCAGGTTCACCAACACACACCTAGGAGAGAGAGAACAGGAAGACCTACCACAGTCCACAGCCTTAAGCTGTGGCTGGGACAACCTTACTGCTTCTTTAATCTCCTTTTTCTATCTGACTCTCAACAGAAATAAACACCATGGGGATTTTTGTGATCTTATGTTTCATTTTAGTTTTTCCACCAAATTTAGAAATCAAATTGTTTTTGCTCAAAGTTCAATCCAGCAGTTTTACAAAGAACTTTCTTGATTCCAGTAGGTTTAGTGATTGCCTGTTGCCTCCTCCAACCTGGGAAGCTCAGAAAACCGTCTTCCAACAGCATGAATGGATGTGCTATTCCAGAGAAGCTGAACTACTAATGCAACCTGAACACTTCATGCTAGCAGCAGCTATCAGGGAATTAGCTAAATGTAAACCTGAAGTGAAATCAGTCGAGGAGAGAGAATGGTCTGTTGCCTCCACCCCTTCCATTTTAGGGGGCTGTTTTGCTGTTGCCCCCCTTGGCCACCTGCTGTCTCTTTGTTTGCAGCAGTGCAGGTGAAACTGACCCACAGTGGCTTTCACTTCCATACTGGACAGATCGATATCCCATGAATTTAACTGAATTGGTGTTTTACTGTAATGATTGTTTTTGTGTATTTTCAGCACTGAACTGCTGCTTTTGGGGCAGGAGGACAGAATATGTGGAATGAAGTCAGAATGCGCTGCAGTGTTTGGTTGATGATGATGATGATGATGATGATGAGGAGGAGACTTCAGTCTGTTCAACAGAGTGGCTAATAAACATATCAGCCACTGCATGTTCGGAGGACACAATGCTAGAACAGTTGACAGCTTAACTTAGTTTGGGCTGTTTTTTGAATTGTACATGTTAAAAAGATATTTGGAATATCACTAGACTCTGCTTTGCTTTAATAGCTTTGGCCTAAGAAGTGTTTATGTACCAATGCAATGAAGTAAGGAAATAAGCTGCTGTGTATTAGTGTTGAACTGGTTGTGTTCAGGAGCTCCAACACAAAAAGCTTCTCATCTGATCTTTGTTTCTTCATCTTCTGAGTAGCTTTACGTCCTACTACAGTCTGGTAAAGGCTGCCGTGTTCACTAGTCTTACTCCTGCTCTGAAATGTTAGTATGGTTTCCTTGTATTTGTTTGCATTTGTGTTAGAATTTTTTAATAATTTTCTTAATCAAGAAATAAAGTACCGAAGGCAGCTCTAAATATGCAGAGAGCTAATGTTGACTCCAATCAGCAGACCTTGGTCTCATAAGAAGTCTGGCTCATTTTTTTTTTTTTTTTTTTTTTGAGCTGCTGTCAAAAACAAAAACGCCAAGCTTCCCAACATTTTCTTCATTAGATGGAGAACATTACCCACATCTACCTACAGGTTAGATATTTTATTTTAATTAGTTGATTTCAGCGTGGCAAATTAAACATTTCTCGCTCCATTAGCATAGAGCCAGGAGGGAATGTATTCCCTAGTAAACTGTCCATTTAATGTCCTTTATGTCTGAATCATTAATGCTACCATGATAAGACGTGGTTATTAGCTGGTTGTGGGCCTCACTGATAATTAGCTTCTGTAATCTGATGCTAGCTATTTCCACACTAAAGTTCTGCTGCAGCATGTGGCTGTTCTTCTGTGTTTACAATCAGTTTGGTTTAAAGATATTCCCAGTCCCTCTATGCACTAAACCATTTAGAAGAAAACAATCTTGTTGTATTCTGACTGTTATATTGACTAACAGTGTTTGACTCATTTGCTTTTCCTCTCCTTCATTCTGCCCTTCCAGAAGGAGAACATTGGCGACCTGTTAACGGTGAATGCTCAGCTGAGTCAGGCGGGGATGTACACCTGTACAGCTCAGACCGTGGTGGACAGCGCCTCTGCTTCAGCTAAGCTAGTGGTTCGAGGTGAGACGAGTCACACCCATCTGGTCATGTCATGTTCTCATGAATACTGCTGTCACTATCAAGTGAAGTCCTGGAATAGTGTAAAATTAAGGGAGAAAAAGATGAGCAGAGGTCAAAGTAGAGAAGATATGACATCAATGATTTCAGCTTTTCCCTCGCCATCCCTTCATATCTACAGTATGGACTCTGATGAAGAAAAATTCTGTCAGAAAGCCAACAAATGTAGTCAAACTGGAATAATTCTGTCAGAGGAGGGTCAAAGATGCAACCAGAAGCTTGTAGACGGCTACCAAAAACACCTGAGGAGAAAATGGCCAAGGGATGTTTAAAAACATTACCATGCTGTATTGGATTTTTTTCAACATTTAAAAGACCTTTAATAAATCTATGAAAAAAAGAGAAAATTCTGTTACAGGAGTCGTTGGACTGCCATGATATACACGGTCTTTACAAGTCTATGTAGACTTTAGTTCTTAACTGTAAATAACACATATAAATGTGGTTATTATCAGACTGACAGCCCATAATCAGACATTTCAGCCCTTCTGTTTCTATTGCAGCGTAGGACCCTATAGCTTCCCTCTCGATGTCAACTGTGCCAAACAACGATAAATACTAGTCACTGGACATAATTCTAGTTCTATGAGCAAAACAAAACAGTGAGGAGTTTTTATTGTTAGCCTAAATGGTAAATTTTATTCAATACATTACATTTTAAAAGCAGCTGAACACATCTAATCACATTCAGTGATTTTACAGTGCAGTTTGATTAGGTTATACATAAAATGACATTTCTGTCTCATAATAAAATAGATGTAGTGACTTGTAGCCTCTGTGTCTTCTGCTGTTGGTGTACTGAGTAGTGTTCTGTACAGGACTGGGCTGCTAGTTGTGAATGATTTAGTTATAAATACAGAAATGTTGCTGATTAAACTCCTACTATGTTAGTTCATAAATACACCCTGGCCTAAGGATTGTTAAATTACTTCACAGTAACTTGTCTCTACTGTGTCCAGGCCCCCCGGGACCTCCTGGAGGTCTACTGGTGAAGAACGTCGCTGAGACGTCGGTGGAGCTCCGATGGAGTCGTGGCTACGATAACCACAGTCCCATTGGAAAATATATCATCATGGGCAGATCAAGTCTCTCATCAGAGTGGAAGAAGATGAGGACAGGTGTGTAGCTGTGGCCTTAAACTAAATGACTAATTAGAAAAGTTGGCTTTCAGTGGATACAACCAGTAGACTGATATCCACTGACCTTTTTTGATTATTGCCTGTAAATGAACTCTTGTATCATCACATCAGATCCAGTGAACATTGAAGGGAACGCTGAGTCTTCTCGTGTGATGGGACTCATGCCCTGGATGGATTATGAGTTCCAGGTCATTGCCAGCAACATCCTGGGCAGCGGAGAGCCCAGCATGCCATCCCATATCATCCGCACACAGCAAGCAGGTGAGACACTACATCTAGACAGCTTTAAACTGAATGATCGCAAGAGATGCAGCAAAATTACTAAAGGAACTATGAAACTATTTTAATCCACACATGGTTTTCTACAACACTGTCAGTCACATTGACAGCTGAGCTCAACCAGCAGCTGTTCCAGGAGAATGAGGTGTGGTGCTGGTAGCAGCTGAGGGCTGGGCTTTCAGACGTCTGGCATGGTCATTGTTTCTGACTCTACCCAGCACATTTTCAGTCAACACTGACATGAGCTGACGACATTTATTGCTCATTATTTATTATAAATGTATTTATAATTATTACTTATTTATTGCTCTGGAATAATCTGTCTTCGATAAGAAGCTAAACAAAGTAGTAAGAGTCACAAGAATAATAGAGAAATTCTACAAACTCGTTATTCCTTCAGTTAAAACTGTTGAAATTCCACCACATAGTATAGTATTCTGATAATAATGTATAAAGCTCATAAAGAAACTCTGCCAGTCAATGTCCAGAAAAGGGAACAATCTAGACGAAGAATCAAAAGAATCTGAATCACAGCAAGATTTAAAATGTAATTAAAACCAGCATATTATTAAAATACAAAGAAATGAAGAGTTTCATATGAGATAAACTCTGATAGTGTCTGCAGGCCTCAGACTTTACAGTCATTTAGTTTGTTTTTATGCTCATTGTAACTTATTGTTTGTTATAAAGGGACTGATTTTAGAACTTTATTTTTCTTTCTGCTCCCTTTCATTCAGAAGTTGGAAACTTTTGCTTATGTTTATGTATTGAATTGTTTTTTGTTCTTTTTCTTTTGTCAGTGAATGAAATAAAAACTCCGTCTTTGTGTATTATATGGTGTAGATCATGTTTATCTGCTGTTTGTACCTTCAGCTCCCACGGTGGCCCCCAGTGGACTGGGAGGAGGAGGAGGAGACCGCCATGAGCTCATCATGACCTGGACGGTGAGTGGACAGCTCAGAGTCTGCTTTATGTCTTACATAACATTTAGAATCATTTTAATGTTAGTGCTGACTATGTTAAACTAATGCTTCATCTGGTTTTAAATTAACTTGACTTTTTCTGCTTTTTCACATTCATGTGGTCTTTTCTTCTCAGTTATTGTGTTTTAGTAGTTCAGGACTCCTTCCTGTCTGTCATGCTACAGATGTGTATTTTGTTCTAATTCACTTTAGGTTTCATTACACTGACTTATAATAACTCTTTCAGAAAGGTTGTGGTTGTTTAAGACACACATTTAAAATCCATCCATCCATCCATCCATCCATTATCTATACACCGCTTAATCCTCACTAGGGTCGTGGGGGGTGCTGGAGCCTATCCCAGCTGACTCGGGCGAAGGCAGGGGACACCCTAGACAGGTCGCCAGTCTGTCGCAGGGCTACATACAGAGACAAACAATCACTCTCACATTCACACCTACGGGCAATTTAGAGTGATCAATTAACCTCAGCATATTTTTGGACTGTGGGAGGAAGCCGGAGTACCCGGAGAAAACCCACGCATGCACAGGGAGAACATGCAAACTCCATGCAGAAAGGTCCCGGGAAAGCCGGGACGCGAACCAGGGACCTTCTCGCTGCAAGGCGAAAGTGCTAACCACTACGCCACTGTGCAGCCCACACATTTAAAATGAACTGTTAAAGTCAAAGCAGCCAAAATATCCCAGATTTTAATCCTTAACATGGAAAAACATACATGTAGCTCTGCAAACACCAGTGATTCAGCTCCAGGGAGACTTTTACTAGAGCTCCATGTCAAACATTTTACCTCCACACTGAGGGATTTCAACCGATACTTCTGATTGGTCCAGTACTTTAATGGTTTTCTTATTGGTACTTTTTGTACTGATGTTTTGTTGCTTTGTTTTGTTTTTTAAAGAGAAAAAACTACACAAAATAAGAACAGAATAAAGACTGCTTCATTTTCTCTTTTGCACTGTATTTACATTAAAAGATGGTCACAGTTCTGTGGACAGTTTCACAAGTTTTACCCCCAAAATCAAATATTCTGCAGTGAGTTTCATTAAACTGTCCAACAGTATATCAGAATTTAAAGCTCCACCTTGAACACGTCAGGTAAATGTCAGTACATTGTGCTGATAGAACCTCTTCATTTTTGAATATAAAAAGAATACAGGACTTGGTCAGTATTTTTACTGTGTGATTTTAATACTTTAATGAAGAAAACAGTTGAAGTACTTCTACCTCCACCACCAGCACTCAGTCAGAGAAACAGTGAAAATAAAGTCAGAGTTTGTCTCAGGTCACTAACTCCTGCTGCTCTGTGCAGAAACTAAAATTCTGAACAACAGTTCAGATGATATTCTGAAAACTGAATTTATGAACACAGTTTAACAAACGGTTGGAGAATACTTACTTTTAATCCGTAGCCTATGTTCTGTAGCTTTCATAGCACCAGGGGTTAGTGAGGGATGAACTGAGGAGTCAAACGGAGCGCTCCTCCGTCTGGATGTGAAGAACTTTTACTGAAAGTTTCCACAGATTGATAGTGTTGCTGCTCTGACATGCTGACATTTTCTGTATCAGCTGTAGTGAACTTTAATCAGACTACTGAACATTGGTCACCTGTTTGTGCTGCAGGTGAGTGATGGAGAGGCTCCGCCCCTCACACACCAGGAGTTTTAGATTTAGAAAGCGACAGTGCATCATGGGCCCGTCAGACACATCTTCTGGAGATGAGACAGAATGTGCGTCACAACAATCCTCTTACTTTCTACAGCACCATCATCAATCTTCCAGTATTTAAAATATCATCCCGGGGCTCGGGACCCTGATCAAACCTCTATTTAAACCTGTTCAACTCCGTCTTTCACAGCCCAGACTGAGATTGCTGAAGCAATGTCACTTGATTTATCACCATTATGAAACAATGAAACATGTCAATTTTGTCTGACTCTTCACATAATCCCAGAATGAATTGGGACAGGTCAGATAATCTGATAATACTGCGTGATATATGAGAACCTAAATACCAGAAGTGCTTTTACTAGCAGTTCTCAAGTTGTAATCATATACAAACACCCTGGAACTGGATCATTAAAAGATGTCTGCAGCACTGACAGCAGTCCAGTTGGAACAGATGGCTTGTTGTACTAATACCTCCTCTACCTTACTGCACTGTACGTGATTGAAGACTAAAACAAGCCTTTAAATCAGTCACTATCTTCCACACTTACAGCCTTTTCTGAAACATGCATGACTGTTTCTTTGAAATATCACAAGTTGCACAATTTATTTCACTTAGGAGCAGCTTTAGATAAACCTTTGACAACTTTTTTTTGCAAACCATACCCTATGGATTTTGTCCCCAGTCACTTCCTCATGTAGTATTTGAGCACAGGACTACTGGACCACCAGCACAGACAGAAGCAATGACTCATATGAACCTGATGTTTTCTGGGAATCTTTCAACAATGTTTGCTTTAAGGAAGCTCAAAGTTTAATACAATGAGAAGTAATGTGTCAGAACATGGGGTCTGATTGGAAACGCTGTCTTCCACATTAATTCTCTCTTGTGTCCTCCAGCCCATGGCCAGAGAGTACCAGAATGGGGACGGCTTTGGCTACATCTTGGCATTCAGGAAGAAAGACACGTCATGGACAGAGGTGCGAATTCCCCACGTGGAGTCATCTCGATACGTCTACTACAACGACAGCCTGACGCCATACAGTCCGTTTGAAGTGAAGATTAAAGCTTACAACCGCAGAGGAGAAGGTCCGTTCAGTCAGATAGCTGTGGTCCACTCTGCAGAGGAAGGTGAGTCACTGGGACCTTTAATCAGGTTTTCACACAATAAACCACCCCCATTCTAAGCAAGATTCTCACCGCAAAATACAAAATACTATTAGTCAGTCTGCATTTTACCCTGTTTCTGCACTGACTTTTTAGAGATCCATAAATAAATGTAAAAAATCCAAACTCCTTAGCGTTAGCTTGTTGTGTCAGCTGGTCAGACAGCCTTCATTAGAAAGCCCATTCTGTTGCTAGGTAAAGCTGTCTAGAGCTGGTCAGCCTCACACTCCTTTTCTTGGCTGAGAAGAGAGAAACCTGGTAAGGTGTTCTGCTTTGGACTCCATTTAAATGGAAATGCTTGCTTTCCAACAAACATTCCACCAGATCAACTCCCTGCCTTTTTGCCATTTTTCTAACTAACTGTTCAACTTTGAAATAATGCAGTTATTGAGCGATGATACAACTTCATACAAACAGCATTTGACATGAAAGTGACATTGCATAAAGGTGCACTCACTTCTGTCCTGGATGTTAAGAAAGTACCACATAATAATGTCTGCGATCAAAAGCTCTTGTATGTAGAATATACAATAAAATGAACTGGATGACATACAGTACCGTTCAATGAAGATAACATTAAATGAATGATAAATCCAGCGTAGACATTGTTAATGTGGTAAATGACTATTGTAGCTGGAAACAGCTGATTTTTAATGGAATATCTCCATAGGGGTACAGAGGAACATTTCCAGCAACCATCACTCCTGTGTTCTAATGCTACATTGTGTTAGCTAATGGTGTTGAAAGGCTAATTGATGATTAGAAAACCCTTGTGCAGTTCTGTTAGCACATGGATAAAAGTGGGAGTTTTCATGGAAAACATGGAATTGTCTGGATGACCCCAAACTTCTGAATGGTAGTGTAGATAGCACATGTTGGTATTTACAGTAATGACAAAAACAATGTAGCAAAAGCAATCACTGCTGGATATCTAAGAGGGAATTCTACACGCTGTTTGAAGATTTCTACTCAGTGAAGCCACTGGACAAAGAGTGATATCGGTAGAAAGGCTTCTTATTACCCAGACACACTGACATGGATATTAATTAGTATTTTAAAGAACGTCCATCATCAGTCCATCTGCTGCTGGCAGTCAGACTGTGTCCACATCTGCAGTATTTTGTGTCTCCACTAGAGGACAACCTCAACGTACAGGAGACTGACCGTGTTCTGTCCCCTCATGAATGCACTGATGGTACACTGAACACTAATGACTAACCTCTGACCTCTGTCCACCTCCTCAGAGCCAACAGTGGGACCTCTAAACATCAACGCCACAGCGCTGTCCGCCTTTGAGATCCAGGTTTCATGGGAACCTGTCCAGCAGCTGAGTGCCAGCGGCATCCTCCGAGGATACGAGGTGATCAGCTGCACAGATACACATCTGCATGTTTGTTCAACAGCATTTAGTGGAAATAAAATAGATTTTCAGTAAAACTGAAAGGTGCTGTTGATGGAAAACTTTAATTTTTGCATTAGTAGCATCTTCAAACCAGAAAGCAGGATAACTGGAAGATTTTTTCAATAAATGGGCATTCAACTACTAAAATAAGGGAAGGGTGAAATGCACAGATAATGACATTTAATTCTCATTATTTTTGCTTCCTTAAAACAGACTTTATTATCTCAGATCCTACAGCTGATGACAAAGAAGTCCTGTGTTAAACTGTGGTCTCATTAGTAGTGTAATTTGAGTTTTTTTGTGGAGAGACTGTTAGAGTTGTGGTCATTTTATGAAAAGCCACAATAGTTCACATCATCAGCTTTATTGATTCTAATCCCTCAGAACAAGTGAATCACTTGATTAGTGGTGGGAAAGCTGATGTCACCATGTTGAAGTAGCTGATTAAGAGCTGAGATAGTCACTTTCATTGTTGATGAAGCTCATTAGACCACCATCAGGCAAACAGTTCATGTGTTGCTGTGTCTATGAGGAGGTCTGAACATCTTCATGTAGCAGACTGAGCCCGTACAGTTCTGCAGGGTTTCAGGTCTGTAAGTAGATGCCTTCCTGTGTGTTGTCAGATCCGGTATTGGAGACAGCATGAACGGGAAGCAGCAGCGGATCGAGTGAGGACAGCAGGACTGGAACCAACAGCCAGGGTGTCTGGACTGCGACCCAGTACTCGATACCATGTGGCTGTTCTGGCATACAACAACGCTGGCACCGGGCCGCCCTCACCACGCACCACCGTCACCACCAGGAAACCACGTATGACTGCAGAACCTTCACTACTCATATGTCTACTGAGTCCTTCACTAACCTCCATCCATCATTGATCTATTCATCCATCCATCAATTCATCCATCCATCCATCATCGATCTATTCATCCATCCATCAATTCATCATCCTTCATCCATCCATCCAACCTCCATCCATTCATCCATCCATCATCCATCCATCCATCCATCATCCATCAATCCATCCATCCATCCATCCATCATCCATCCATCACCCATCCATCCATCATCCATGCAACCTCCATCCATCATCCATCCATCCATCTATCCATCATCCAGCCATCCATCCAACCTCCATCCATCCATCATCCATCCATCATCCATCCATCCAACTGCCATCCATCCATCCATCATCCATCCATCCATCCATCCATCCATCCATTCATCCAGGCTAGTGTGAAAGCAGTAAACTGGTTTTGAATCCAACCATCAGGACCAGTTAATAAAGGAGGATCTCTGTCAGCCACCAAACAAACTCTTGCAGTCCAGAATGGAAATTGTTATTGTCAGTGCTCAGTATTCTTTATTATATATTTTTACCTCACCTACCAACAGAAGTATGTCTCACTGCAGCATTCTACTTTAATTTCAGCAAATTTTCCATTTTTTTATCCCTATTTATACACACGGCTGCACAGTGGAGTAGTGGTTAGCACTTTCGCCTTGCAGCGAGAAGATCCCTGGTTCATGTCCCGGCTTTCCCGGGATCTTTCTGCATGGAGTTTGCATGTTCTCCCTGTGCATGCGTGGGTTTTCTCCGGGTACTCTGGCTTCCTCCCACAGTCCAAAAACATGCTGAGGTTAATTGATTACTCTAAATTGCCCGTAGGTGTGAATGTGAGAGTGATTGTGTGTCTTTGTATGTGGCCCTGCGACAGACTGGCGACCTGTCTAGGGTGTCCCCTGCCTTCGCCCGAGTCAGCTGGGATAGGCTCCAGCCCCCCCGCGACCCTAGTGAGGATTAAGCGGTGTATAGATAATGGATGATGGATGGATGGATATTTATACACAGTATTTCCAGTTCTATACAGTTTCTTCAGTGGTTCCAACATACCACTGAATAAACTGTAAGGATTTTCCTGTAAGACTGAACAATAACTGAATATATGAATATGTTCCTTCGCTGAGCAGAACAATCATGTGATCACTGAGAGTAGTTCCTATAAATGAATTTTCCAGTTGGACATCACCTGATACGTGCCTTATTAGGCCCTCTGAGTGAAGATGGAACTTTACAGCTTCTTCCAGTGATGATAAATACACGGTTACAGCTACAGGTCATCAGTGGATCATTATGTTCCCCTGAAGAACTGAACTACAGGTGTGAACAGAGAGGGCAGATGGTGGAGTTTACTGAATCTGCATGTAAGGGATCAAAGTGAGCATCTTTGAAGCTATAATCATTTAAAACCTAAAACATATCTCTTCTCCTTCAGAGACTTAAAACACTGAATACACTGATGATTACTCTCTCAAACACTTTAACACTTGTAAGGCTGTTCCATGACTTTATGTCATTCATAGACTGCTGTAACCCTAAACAAGGATGTGAAACTCTTCAGGCATGTCCTGTATGAGGAACAGACTGAGGTTAGAGGACTCTATAGACCTCTTCTTTCCCTCCTCCAGGCAGAGATTATCTCTGTTAGCTGTAGGAAGGACAGTAGGTGTTTAGGTTCTGAATGTATTCAACAGAGGATTAGACACCACAACCTCTATTTCAGAGCCTGGAGCCACTTCATCATGTTCCAGACCTGTCCAATTCTAACCCATATATCAACATGAATCAATACTCCAGCACACATTATCTTACTAGAGAGATATTTGGGATTTTCAGTTCTATCCACCTTTAATGAAACAGTTTAGTGTGAAAGGTTTAATGATTCAGTTTTCTCTAATATACACACACAACATCCATCACCCTGTTTTCTTTGTATGTTATCAGTTTTAAAGTATTTGTTCAATGCCTGTGTTTCCCTTTTAGCTCCAAATCGCCCTCCTGGCAACGTGTCCTGGAAGGCTCATGGCTCCTGGGTCACAGTGAGGTGGGACCATGTGACCACCATGCACAACGAGTCAGCTGTTCTGGGCTACAAAGTGAGTGCTGTCAAACATTTTACCTCAACACAAGCTTGAGTCTGAATGGAGCAGCTCCAACATAAAACATGAAGAGAAGCTGATCTCCTCACAGACAGGCTGACCAGTTTCATGAAGCTGATCTCTGCCTGGACTTTAGTTTGTCCTCATGGACTGTTGGGTTTGTCATTCTCTGAAAGTGTCTTCTCCTCTAGTTCACTAAAGTGACAAGAAACCTGAGCTAATGACAGATTTTAGTGACAGAAAGTAAGACCTGAGTGGCTCTGAGAGAACTGACTTCCTTACAGTTATCACCAGGCAAGCTGCTTTACAGCACACTACGTAATTATCAGCTCTATTGGGACTGTGTGAAACCTCTATTTACACTTGAAGATAAATTGTTTATAAGCTCTACCTTCTCATTATCTTTCATTCAGAGACTATAGATTTGACTCAGCATCTCCTTGTGACTAATTATCCTTGTTAATTTTTCATTCTTGAGTGCTCATGTCCCTGATATTTTCATTACATGAGTCTCATCATGACACGTGTAATCTCCTCTCCATGGAAGATATGAGAAGCACTAAAAAGGCTGTATAACAAAATCAAAGATCATGTTTATACGGTTTGCGTCAGCTTATTTATGAGGAGAACAGAATTATCAGAAGATAGATTAGTTTATCTAAACTAATAGTACCATGACGTAAGTCTCTTGATGTGTCTAAAACAATAGACCTGCTGTCTTCTGTGTCCTCAGGTCCTGTACAAACACGAGGACCAGGCAGCTCTGAAGTTTCTGGACAAGGCGAAGTCTTCAGTGACCCTGCCGCTGCCCAAAGACAACGGCTATGTCGTGTTGGAGATCCGGTCCTGGGGCGAGGGGGGGGACGGACCAGCTCATGAGATTATTGTGTCCCGAGACTCAGGTGAGGAATCAGCCAATATCAGCGACTTCCTGTCTGACAGAGGAATTTTAGCGTAATACTGCTTATTAATTCACCTTTGGCCGTTACGCTGTACGATCTACAATCCCATGATCCACCAGTCCTACAGACAGGATCCACACTGGAACCAACACATCCAACAATATCTTCCTCATGCCAGGATCATATAGAGGAACACTCAACTTTAATATACCAACATAAACAACTATATATAACCAGCATAGTCTAAACACTAGTCCTAAACCTCTAAAGAGGGCTCGTAGTCCTTCTGTTCTGCCACAGGGTGGAGGTAACAACCATGAGCCACATGGTCCCAGCTTCTTCTGCTCAGGAACGTTCCCTGCAGTTAAAACAGTGATTGTGATGCCAATGTCTAGTACTCTGCAAAGTGTTTCCGCACTTTTACTCACTGCAGGACATTTGGTCAGATCAGAATGAGAAACAGCCCAAACACACGGCCAGAGTAACAGTACGACTAACCCAACTACCTTAAATCCACAGAAGACCTGTAGAAGGTTCCATAGGGAGCTCAGTGACCTTCCTGCCAAGTACCTTAAAAACAGCTGACAGTACTGAGGAGAACTGGTACTACTTTAAAGGCAATGTCTGCTCACACCAGGTACTGATCTGATTTGGAGTTCTTGTCTTTACTGCGCTGTGTGTGAAGTTATCTGATAACTTAAAAATGTAAAAGCATTTTCACTGCCTGACGGTGCCTGAAGCTTGTATACACCGATCAGATGGAGATGTCCTGTGGACTCGGTGGGTCCTGTGGGTTCTGTGGGTCCTGTGGGTTACAGGGGGGACCTACCTAGATCAGGCTGATCCGGGACCATCCCACAGATGCTCAATAAGATCTGGATCTCGGAAGTGAGGAACCTGGGTGAACAGCTGAGCTCCTCATGTTCCCCGGGTTCTCCTGAGCAGGTTTTGTGGTGTGTCGGGGTTTGTTGTCCTGCTGAGGGTGGAACCTGGCTTCAAGGACTGCTGGTACCATGAGGGAAAGGGGGGTTGCTCTACCTGCATTGTTTAGGTGGGGGGTACATGTCAAACATCCATGTTTTGAAAGCCCAGAAAGACTGCGTAGTTTTAGTCATTCTAATAAATTAAAAATGTTCAGATACTTTCACTAGTCCTGTTCATCAGCAGCTGTTCTGATCTGAAACATTAGCAGAGAGAATGAGAAATACTAGAGTGTAGATGGGACACCACTGATCACTGTTAGATTTCCATTTGATTCTGACCCACAGTATGACCCTCATGGGTGTCTGAAAAGAACAGGAACAAAGTTTTCCTGTCTGTGAAGTCCAGTGTTCACCGAGGCTGTTATGGTAGAGATAAGAACAGTGTGGTATTCATTAGATTGATCATAAACATGTCAACAGTGTCTAAACTAGTGCAGGACACTGAGATTCATGTGGTTCATAATGTGAAATAATTTGAGTTGGCTGGTTATAAAGAGGAGGTCAAACATTTAAAGGTCATCTGAGAGGCTGACAATGTCTTTGTAAAATGAATTAAAGACAGAAGCATTAAACAAACCTGATAAACTAAACACTGCAGCGTCACTAGACACAATGATGGGAGTATTACAAACATTACATTTCATTTTAAGCCTCCGTACAGAACTTTATCATAGGAGTTTTGGTTCTTACATCAAAATGATGATTTTTAATACCTTATGTTGTAAAATATTCACTAAATGTTTGTTCATTTAGTTTTCTCTTTCCATTTAATGAAAGAAACAAATGATTTCTGAACATGAACGCATGTAGAGCTGTGCCTGAATAAATGACATTAAAACTGGTCCAGTATTCATTTCAGTCAGAAACTATCTGACCGTCTGACATCTTAATGAACTACAGATTCATTAAGCTGATGTTGTTATCGATGCTTTTCTATAGACTCCAGATGTGTTCAGTCTGCTGGGAGTATTTCTGTTCTACTCTGTCTGTGTGCCTCACAGGAACCGGTATGATGGTCCAGAAGGATTCCTCCTCCACTCCGTCCAGTCATCCTCTCCTCCTCCTCGCTGGCTGGGCTCTCCTCACCATCTCGTCGCTGGCAGGCCTGTGATCTCAGCCGGTCTGTGGACTCTTTAACGGTGGCTGGAGTTTGAAGCTCTCCTGTGTCTCAGCTGGTGTTGTGGGTCAGGACGGGGTTCGGTGCAGGGACTGGGGGGGTTGGGAATGAGTTTCTGTTTTTTTATAATAAGAACAAAGAGGTGTTTTTTTATAAATGTCAGAGTGGGTTGAAGGGGAACAGCATTAGTGTTCCGTTGTCAGTATAAACCATGCCTTATGGGGACCATCACATCATTCCTGTCTTCTCCAAAGTGTAGCTGGAGAGACACGGGCTTCAGGTGTAGATTACTCATAGAATCAGCGGTGTGTATAGCCTGTACAGATCCACATGTGATGTGTGTGTTCACACTGGGAGCAACCTGAACTCTACTGTCTTGTTATAATGAATGCCAGTTGGTCCATGTGTTACTTCCTTTGTGGAGGAATTTCTTTCACAAAAATGAGTAGAAAGTAGAATTGTCCACAGCAGAGTTTCAGGAGCCAGAAATCACCAGCCAGAAACAGACATTCATATTATTAAGTTTTCGATGCTTGGTCACACCTCACAGCTGTCCATGAACACTAGGGAGTAGAATCACAGCCGAACGCCTCATTCTAACTATCTCTGTGTAGATTTAACTGGGAGTCCAATCCTTCATTTGGAAATTAGTTACATTTCTCTCAGGTACGTTGAAAGTTTTGCAGTGGTTTCTGGACAGACCAGCTGGTGTCTCAGAGGTTGGAAAACTAATTTATTAACAGACTCTTCAGCTGCTTGACTGTTGATGTGCAAACACTGCAGAAGTCTAATCAACAGGAACTAGTTTAGTCAGTTTGCCACATGCTAGCTGTGTAACATACATCCCAGAATATCCCACTAAACCCCTCACTTATTCCTCAGCATGTACAGTGCTTGTTTGTGTCTCAGTAGTGCCCCATGTGGATTTTCCATAAAATTGGACAGTAAGAACCCACATAACTACCCTCTCTCCCATCATGACTGTTTCTATCATTCATAAAGAAATTCATTTCCTTCCTTGAATAACAGGGAGCAGAGTCAGTAAATGACACTAAACTATGGAAATCAAACCAAACTGTGTAGGCGAAGGACAACAAGTAGGAAACAAATTCTGCCACTATTTTCTTAAACTGTTCATCTGTGCAACTAGCAGATAAATGGGTTGTTTTTAATGAGACCCTGTGGCGTGAACTCCCAAAGTGGAACGCTGCTGTTCCTAAAACCAAATAATTAAAGTCATAGTTGAAGTTTACCACTTAACCATCAGCATTTTTACTAAAAGTGTCTGTTCAGTAAAAACAGTCTACAGAACACAGTGATTCTACAAATATATGTCTCGACAGAAAAGGAAAAAAATACCACTTTTAGTAAGGAACTATTGTTGCTTTAACTTCTTAAAACAGTTTATCCTGTATGAGGCTCTGTGCTTCTGTTAAAGGAGGAAGGTTTCATTTAAGTCCATTAATAAAACAACCATAAAATGTCAGTGACCTCAGAGATTTCCTTGATTGTATTCACAGACTGCATCAGGTTGCATCAGCAGTTTCTTCTACATGAACCAGTTTGTCACCAGTCAGATGTGACTGCTGCAGTTCTCCTGTTGGTCCTCTGCCTTACTGGAACAGGTTCTGACTGCTGGTCTTGTTGCTCACAGTGTGAACGCAGAAGATCACTAAACATCTGACTTCAGTAAACTTGCAGCTGTAATTAGAGCAAATGTCAGAACCGCGTCACTGCTCCCAACAAATGTTTCCATTTTTTGTTTGTTTCATTTTGAGGGAGGTGAAATTGGATTGATAGACTGGAGTTTTACATGATTAGTTTACATTATTTGTGCCTGTTTCCATTGAAAGGTTTTGCCAGCGTATAAAAAATTCTTGTGTTTATTGGATTTTTGTAGCTGCTTTTCTGCTGATGGGCTGATATGAAAAGAAACCTGATAGACGTGGAAGAGGCAAAGTTCTCAGAGTGCAGTAAACCGATATCAGGATCTGTCAGCTCTTATCTAACATCCCTGCTTCACTCCAGTTCCAGGAAGGATGTCTGTAATTTCTGTTATTCATAAGTACAGACAGTAGGCATCAAGTGCTTACAAATCAGTGTTACTTTGTGTTGCCTTATTTATTGTGTGCTTGTTGTTGATGGAGCTGGTTTCTGTAACTCACTTATGTTTAAAGTGGAGCTGATGCTTTGGGTTCAGGTTGGTGTCTAAGAGGCAGGAGCTGTTTTTAGATTTCTATAATTACAATAAACCCACAAATTACACCCCCCCTGTCTATTTTCCATTCAGCTATTACTGTATGCTATTCTATTCTCAGTTCATGTTGGTGCTACAGAGCTTTGGCAATGTAGTAAACATCCATCCATCCATCATCTATACACCTTAAAACCTTTATTAGGAGGCTGGAGTCTATCCCAGCTGACTGAGGGTGAAGACAGGACACACCTGGACAGGTAACAGTCTATCACAGGGCTACACACACAGACAAACACATTGTTCTTGTTGGAGGTAAATGAATGTTTTTAGTGACAGTCATGGTGGTGATGATAAAGATCTTCCTCTCCTGTTCTAATAGACCAGATTATTTTCTGGATTTCATCTTTTTCTGACCTGAACCCTCTTGTGCTGTACTTTTATTGACCTCAGTCTTTGCCAAACCTTCTCAAAGTAAGCAGGAAATATGACTTGTTCATTTAATTAGGGACACTAACTAGCATTCAGTCACATGTTTCTCCCTCCATGACATGGATCAGGTACTAATCACTGCTAGTCTGTCACTAAAGGCCTTCCTAGCTTCTTACTCAGCAGTAGTTCTTTTCCAAACAGTGACTTACTAAGTTTGTCCACTCCGTTCAAACACAGCGATGGTCTGGCAGCTGTGGTAATGTTTAAGCCAGTTACTAATAATGACTGAGTCCAATCAGATGGCATTTCATAGTTTGAACTCTGAGGACAAAAAGATCTCCTCTAGAGATCATTTGTCTGACGTGTTTTCAAGCATTACTTCCTGATTAGTAATCCTGTTCACGATTGAATCAATGATAAAAGATCCTGTTGTTGTGTTTAAGGAATGAGCACAGTGTGGGTTCATGTCAGCTCTATATGAAGGTACAATAACAGTCATTAGTAGAGAGAATAACACTAAACTCTGTATGAAAGTAAGTCCAGTCTAGTCACCGTTCCATGCAGTGTGCAGACTTCTTTCTCAGGATATTGTACTTTGAGTTTAGGCTGTCCCATCCAGTAGCATGAAAGCTGTCTTTTGTGGTTCCTCCATGGACATTTATAATCAGAAGAGAAGCCGTGATGTATGGAACCAAACCGAGCAGAGGCTGGAGGACCTGAATGACCAGAAACAACCCCTGGAGGCCACTCAGTGGAACTACGGCTCATAATAAGCTGCTGGAACAAACCACTCATGTTTTATAGAGACCACGCTCATGTGAGGACAGTCCCACTCTCAGCTTCTTAGACATTTCCAAACCCAAAGCATCGCAGGTTAGTGAGCGACAGGAAACTGCAGAATGAATCCTTTATTTATACAGATTCACCATTCTGTTGCCTGGTCAGCATGGATGTGTTTTCTACACACACAAATAAAAACTACAAAAAAAGAAAAAACAGAAGACTAAGTACTATAGGAGTGTTTAAAAGAGAATCTGTGTGGGTTTGAGAAAGATGACTGAAGTTGAATCTAACTGGTTGGATCCAAATGAACGTTTCTTCTGTTACTGATTGAATTTTAAAGTTTGCTTTATTGTATTGGAATATTTGAATGGTCTGGACAACCAAAACATTTCTGTGTTAACGGTTTCCTTTGCAGGTGGTTGAATGATAGACCACTTGATTTTACAGGGGTGTGTTTTTTATTTATATGTCATTCATATTTTACACCCAAATGCTCTTCCTTTATCATCAGACTTTATTTAGTTTGGGTTTGGAGAACCGAGGTCGAGGGTAAACTTCAGTAAACACAGTTAGTCTGGAAATCACTGAGTCCACACATGTTGAATTCACTCTGTAGGCAGATAGCTGTAGATATTATCTTTACTGTTCACATCCTAACATTCTGGAGGCTCATATCCTGGTTTAATCCCCCTTTAAAAACACAACTGTCACCATCTTTCACTAACATGTTAAACATCACAGCGCTGTTTATTTCTGGACATGCTTTCAGAACCACTGAATGACGTCCTGGTTTGTGTTCTTGTGCTTTATTCTGTACAAAGTGTTCTCTCGACGCCTTCAGTGTTCCCTGCAGAGCATCTGTTCCCCATCACTCAGTGTTCATCAGTGTTCTGTCAGATTCACATCTACTGCTAGACTCTCAGATTCATCCCTCCATCAGGTGGAGCCAGCGAGTCCGTGGTTCATGTGGACTGAAATGTGACAGATCATGTTGCAGACGTGATTAAATGGAAACGGAGGGATGCTGAGTGTAAATATGATTTCAAATAAACACCTTTTGATTGTATTTCAATAACGTGTGCAATTACTGAGTCTACACTAAAACATCATTTGTTGGATTTATTTCATACAGTTTTGCCAACAGTCTCCAGTAAACTGAGCTGTGTTGGATCTAATTTAGTAATAGCATTAATGTGACAAGAACTACATTATGTCAAATTAACAAGATGGCACTGAATCATTTCAACATACTTAACAGGTCTGTGTTTAGAAAACTAAACTGGCAAACACAAATTCAACATCATGCTGTTTCTTTTGTCTATTAATACCAACATGAAGACATTTTGTTGCACCAACTGAACTCACTTCAATCAATATAAACTAACTGTTGGACCTCTCAGACATATTAAACCACACCTTGTAGTTCCAACTTAGCTGTCTTAAATAAGTGGCATTATGTTTTATTTAATTGGCTTTCATGGTTATAATGACAGTAATTTAAAGCAGGTTTGCTAAACCTGATGATGTCAACAACTTCCACACAGTGCAGTTAATTAAATCCACATTAAAATGCTGTGAAAAATCACATTTATTATGAATGAATCCAAACATCCATCATGTTTACTGACTGACACACAGAGATCACAGTCATGCTGTTATTTGATCATGTAGAACTTCTGATACCACTGAAAATGAATAAATGGAATTATTTATTCATTTGCTCCAGAGACTAAGTAGTGTTTTAGAAAAGTGTTGCTGTTTTCTTCAGAGGGTCATTAGCATGGAGCCTATGAATATCACCAGTACTTTAGTTCCACTTTAAACACTAATTAAAAGCAGGTTTGTATACATTAATGCTAAAATCTAATAAACAGCTCAGCAACAGCAAGACTAACTGTATTACAGAAGTCCTTTAATGAAGGTTGTGTTGATTTAATAGTGTGAAGACTGGAGCTGACTGGTGCTGTTATAATTGTGTTATCATTGTGTTATTATTGTGTTATTATTGGTTGTTATTGTGTTATTATTGTGTTATTATTGAGTCACATACCTCCGTCCTTTATTTGATCATCACTGATATAAATATTGTGGGTCAAATAATAGAAATAGCTGTTAATAAAAAAGCTGTTTGACTGTAAAACTGCGTCTTCCTAAATAAAGTGAAGTGATTGAACACCTCTAAAAGCTAAACAGAGCACACTGAGCGTCATGTTGCACATTAACTCTGTTATTACTGTGTGTTAGTTCTGTACAGGTGTTCCTAATAAACTGATCTGTACCTGTAGTGGAACCATGTTAGATTTTTATTTAGTTCTTCTTTTCAGTATGGCAGCAATAGACACTATTTTCCCTCAATATGATGCACAAAGGCTTAAAAATAGAATGTAACATATAAGTTAAAGGTTCTGTCAGTAAGAAAAAGAATTTTTTAAAGGTCAATAACTCATCTGTCAACATTTTGAAACTTCATCACCAAGCTGAATGACCACATGGTTTTCTGGTTGTCTGAACTCTACTGGATTTATTCTCTCCATTGTGGTTGAAAATCCAGATAATAACACCATTCATAGCCTGCATTACTGGAGCCACTGCTGTCCTTTGATTATTACTAACATATTCCCTTTCTAGTCACCAACATGAACTATCAGTTGACTTCAACCCGTTAGTGAGCAGAGAGCAGGTCTTCTAAAGCCCTGATCAGGTGTTTTATACGCAGCAGTATTTTGGTTTAATAACAAAGACTCTTCTGGATCAAAGATGTGCTGACAGCTTGTAGAAAACATAACTGGGATGTTAACCTGATCATCAGCAGTAAACTCATGTTCATGGAAACACTCACAGCTCTAAGAGATCATCAGCAGCAGGACTGATCCCAGACCAGAGCAGAACTCCTGTTCACACCATGGATCCAAACAGTGAACAGAACCCAGGAGGTTCTTTGGATGCATCAGTTCCAGGTTTTTTATGTAGCTACAGTGAAGAATCAGCCTTGGAGCCAGGACAGTTACCTTAAAGTGAGCTATGCTTGGAGTTTCTTAGTCTTGGATCCACATAATTAATGTTTACATGCATGTCCTCAGTAAGCTGAGATCCTGACTTCCATTAGTTGGGGTTCAAATCCAGATTACCGACAGAAAGCTGGTCCATGCAGGCTGTCTACATCTGTTGCCTCCTTATTTAATAGTCATTATTTCCTGTTATTAACAACTCTGTCTACACTGATAGCCCTTATCACTGCAGGCCCTTAAACTGATATGATCGCTTATTTCCCAGCAGGTCCAGTTCTTTCCTGGTGTCACATTGAAGTCGGATTATTAGGTACGTCAACCAGACCCCCGCCACACTGAGCCTTATCAGCTGCACTTTGCCACCATCTATTAGTCATTAATGAGTCGAATATAAATCTGAGCCACCTCCAGGGTGCTCTGGAGTCTGCTTCTGTTCCTCTTGAAGAAAGGTAATGAGTTCATCTCTAGTATGGACTGATATTTACACAGCATTTACTTTACAGGGGCTTCATGAGCAATCAGAGGATGTTTGTTTACTATATTGTACAATATTGCAGTATTCAGTGAATTGTTTTGATTACAGGAGAGGCGACTTAAAGTTTAATTCTGTCTGTACCTAAACGTTTTCAGTTTCCTGCCATATGAAAGGCAGAAAAATGTGAATAAAATCAGCATCATTTAGATTCTAGTTGACTAGCTCAGGAGTGGAACTAATGCCAGCAGCAGTAGTGGCGGCATTACATCTACTGTTGTTCTAAGTGTATATTAAATGTTCTAAAGTGACTGTTTGATGATCATTCAGAGGTTCTTTTCTGCAGCGGGGCATTGGTCAACTCTCCAGACAGCAAAATGGCAAAACTCCTCACAGGTAAATACTCTCTGTTCAGTCAATTATTCAGTCATTCATTTGCTCATTATTTACTTCAGAAAAACTACAGGAAACTGAGTCTATTGCAGACATCTTAGCAAGGATTTATTATTATTATTATTATTATTATTATTATTATTATTATTATTATTATTATTATTATTATTATTATTATTATTATTATTATGCTGCACAGTGGCGTAGTGGTTAGCACTTTCGCCTTGCAGCAAGAAGATCCCTGGTTCGCGTCCCGGCTTTCCCGGGATCTTTCTGCATGGAGTTTGCATGTTCTCCCTGTGCATGCGTGGGTTTTCTCCGGGTACTCCGACTTCCTCCCACAGTCCAAAAATATGCTGAGGTTAATTGATTATTCTAAATTGCCCGTAGGTGTGAATGTGAGAGTGATTGTTTGTCCCTGTATGTAGCCCTGCGACAGACTGGCGACCTGTCTAGGGTGTCCCCTGCCTTCGCCCGAGTCAGCTGGGATAGGCTCCACCCCCCCCGCGACCCTAGTGAGGATTAAGCGGTGTATAGATAATGGATGGATGGATTATTATTATTATTATTACACTATAATATGCATACCAATACTGCTACTACCACTAAAAATAATAATACATTTTTAGTGGTAGTAGTACAACGCCTGGCCAAATAAAGTCTCCACCTGGATTTAACTCAGCAGATAGGGCAGATCCTTCCACTGGATAATTACTGCAGGGATCACAACAACTTCTTTAACCCTAGCTGATGCAGGGAGGAGCTGCTCATTTCCTAAACAACCATGTCCGAAGACAGATCCTGTGGTCATGGAAAGGATGGTAATCTGTCCCAGAAGGGTCAAATTATTGGTCTGCGTCAAGCAAAGAAAACAACTAAGGAGATTTCTGAAACTACTAAAATCCAGTTAAGAAGCGTCCAACGCATCATTAAAACCTGAAGGATAGTCGAGAACCATCACCTTCAGGAACTAATGTGGTCTGATGAGTCCAGATTTACCCTGTTCCAGAGTGATGGGGGCATCAGGGTAAGAAGAGAGGCAGATGAAGTGATGCCCTCATCATGGCTAGTGGGGGTTAGGGTTATGATCTGGAGTTGGTCAGATTCACCAACGTTATGTTCCCAAAGAATGAGGTCAGCTGACTACCTGAAGATACTGAATGACTGATAACCTTTGGGATGTTCTGGAGAAGACTTTGTCCGACTCTCCCATTATTATCAATATAAGATCTTGGTAGAAAATGAATGCAACTCTGGACAGAAATAAATGCTGTGAGATTGCAGAAGCTTATTGAAACGATGCCACAGTGGATGGCTGCCATAATCAGAGCTAAAGGCAGTCCCATCAAATATTAGAGTGTGCGACTTTTTTTTTTTGGACAGGCAGTGTATATTTATATTGTACAACTATGCAGTTTTCACAACCAATATGCCGATGTGTTAATAACTGATATCAGACTCTTCTTTATGTCTCTCAGTAAGGTTATCTTGGTTTTACAGTCACTGAACACCAGGTGGTGGCTCATCCTGTTCTTATTTCTGTTTCATGCCATTGTTTCTTCTTTCTTCATGTTCTGTTTTCTCTGTTTTTTTTGTGCAGCTCTCGGTGTTCTGCTCGTTCTTCACCTCGGTACGTTTCTGCTCTGACAGACTCTTCTTCACACAAACACCTGCAGAATGAATACAAGCTATCTCTGCCGCTCACTCTCCGTCTTCTCTCAGCTTCCTCCAGTAAGCTGGTGTGCCACATGACCAACTGGGCCCAGTACAGACCCAGCACTGGCAAATTCACCCCACAGAACATCGACCCCTTCCTGTGCACCCATGTCATCTACGCCCTGGCCACCATTAACAGCTTCAACCAGATCAGCCCCGTGGAGTGGAATGATGAGCAGCACTACAGCACCCTCAACAACCTCAAGAACATGTGAGTTTACAGCCACAATGATCAGCTGTTCACCACCAGAATTCAGGTTTAAAATACATTCATTTCTAGGTAATAGTGGTCTACACCCATTTGGAAACCAGGTTCACATTCAGCATTTCATTCAAAGCTGTGTTTAGCTTTTAGAACAATATGTAGAACTAGAAGGATTTGTGTCCATCCTGGTATTTCTGAGTTCATAATGTGTGGCTTAAAATATCTCATTTAATCATATAACTTCTAAAAGGGCAAAGGAAGAAATAATACATTTACAACATTTTCAAATTTTATCAGATTATCAGAGTCCAAACATTACATTCTGCTGCTAGGAATCCAAGACAAGAACCAAAAATCAGACTGGACAGTGTTTGTTATGGCATTAAAAATGGTGTATCTATGTGTAGGAACTAAAAATTTTGTATTGTTTTATGATACAGGCTGATTGAACCAACAAATAATAAGGACAAATGAGTGTTGTACCCAAAAAAAAGCCCAGGATGTAATATCTGCCGTATAGAAGCATTAAGTATGGACAGAGTTACGTTGAGCTCAGAGCTGTCTGAAAAGGAAATATCCCCAAGAGTCTGTTTTTTCTCAGCTACTTTGAGAAATGTTTGCAACAGCGAAGAACCATTTGGATCTTGGAACTACAAGAACCAACTAAGAATAATTAAAAATTACCTAGCCAGCCAGTGAAGTGGTAAAATACAGAGTTTTGTCTTCAGCATATGTTTGGCTGTTAAGTTATTCAAAGTTACGTCTATGTTATCTCTCTCTGCTTCTAGCAATCCTGCACTGAAGACTCTGTTGTCCGTTGGAGGCACAACCAATGGACTGAGCCCGTAAGTCCAGCTTTACTATCCTTAAACATTCAACTCAGAAGTGGAACATCTTCCTCTGCCACTGCTTTGCCAGAACAGGGGTCACACTTTAATGTTTTTCCTGTCCCACCAGGTTCATCGCCATGGTCGCCAAACCTGAGAGCCGTGCAGCCTTCATCAGGTCTGCCATCAGCTTCCTGCACACTCATAACTTTGATGGGCTGAACCTGGCCTGGGAATATCCTGGACAAAATGGCAGCCCAGTGGAGGACAGGGAGAGGTTCACTCTGCTGGTTCAGGTAAGGGTGGATCAATGCAGCATCAAATCTTAGTGTTTTCTCTACAGTCTTATTCCTAAAGAAGGATTTTTCACAACCTTCTAACAACAAAAATAGAATAAAATAAAAAATAAAAACTGCTGTAATGTGGTGTACTGCGATGTTACAAATGTATTGCAAGCTTTTGTTTCTGGAAAAGTTACACATCTCCAGTAAAATGATACAGTACTTGCAGCTTTAATTGTAGCTCCACACGTGTTCACTGCCAAGAGACCTAAAAATATCCAACCCTCACCAAAGTATTCCATAAAAACATGGGACTCTTTCAGTAATAAAGAATGACCGAAGATACTGCAGTGAGATGAATCATTCCCAGTCCTGAAGTAGGAAAAAAGAGAGAGTTCTGTTCTCCAGGTCCAGTGTCTGGTGCAGATGGGAGAATAGAAGACCAACATCAGCAGAGTGGAGGGGGGCTGGGAGTGTGCCAGTGTAGGAGTTCAGTCAGGCAGGAGGTTGTGGAGAGCTTTGTAGGTGATGAGAGGGATTCTGAAGTGGATTGACTGTGGGATGGGATAGGGTGTGGGAGTGGGAGTGGGTGAGCAGGCAAGCAGCAGGATTGTTGATGTGATGAAGTTTGTTGAACCTGTGGTGTGTTGGTCTGTTGTGCCTACAGGAACTATTCACGGCCTTTGAGGACGATGCCAGAGAGAACAGGAGGACACAGCTGTTGCTGTCAGCCAATGTTGCTGGATTACAACAAACCATTGACCAAGCATACGAAGTCAACAAGATTTCACCGTAAGTAAAAAAATAAAATAAAGGTTGTATATATTCTGTTCCTTGCAATAATACAATATAAAATATAAAATAAAATATTCTAACTCAACAGTCACTTTGACTTCATCAATGTCATGACCTATGACTTCCATGGACACTGGGAGGCAGTGACTGGACACAACAGCCCACTGTACCAGAGCCCCGTGGACACCGGCTCACAAGCTCATCACAACATAGTAAGAACCAAACCAACACATCTCTACCACTCCAAATATCAGAAAACTACACTCTGTCCGACTCATCTCCTCATTCTTTTCCAGAACTCTTCTATATCCTACTGGCTGTCTTTGGGAGCTGAGCCTGACAAGCTGCTGTTGGGTTTTCCTACATATGGAAGAACCTTTCGTCTCAGCAGTGGTTCTAATGGCCTGGGGTCTCCAGCCAATGGCCCTGCAGATGCAGGACCCTACACTCGCACTGCCGGTTTCTGGGCTTTCTATGAGGTAGACCACCATCATAGAAAGCTCAGCTTAGTCTGTAGTAATTCCCCTGATGTTCTAGTAAAGTCTCACTGATCACTAGATCCATGGGGCCAAAAGTCCAAGAAACACCAAATTCAGAACAGAAAATGTCTTGCAGTTACTGCTGCTTTTACCATCTAACATAGAAAATGACTTGTGGTCATGAACATTTATTCACAAAGAACATGTCTCTGAACAGCTCAGTGGATCCAGAATCAGAAATATAAAAATCAGAGTGGAGTTAGTAGAGATAGTAAACTGATCTGTTTATGTTTCTGTGTATCCAGATCTGTGATTTCATCACCAGTGCTACTCTTGGATGGATCCCTTCACAGCAGGTTCCATTTGCCACCTATGGTAGTTCCTGGGTGGGCTACGATGACAGGGCCAGCTATTCCTCCAAGGTGACCAAGAGCTGCAGGAACAAGACAAGTTTTACTTTATCTGGTCTATTCCATAGAGTTGTAGTTATTATAACATTTTAATCATATTGTTATCTCTGTGGTTGTCCTGTAGATCCAGTGGATGACTGCCAACAAACTGGGAGGAGCTCATGTGTGGACGATGGACATGGATGACTTTAGTGGATCCTTCTGCTCAGCTGGAGCTTATCCTCTCATCAACCACCTCAGGATGTCGATGGGTAAATACTGCAGTTCAGCCAACTCCATCCTCTGTAGTCAGTTTTCCTTTCTCATTTTGTCGTCCCACTGAGAGTGAAGACAGGTCAAAGTGGATTTCAGTGTGTAATAAGTGTTAATAGAAATGTGGATTTCAGTGTGTAATAAGTGTTAATAGAAATATGGATTTCCATGTTGGTGCACCTTTTTGTGACATGCCAGGAAATGTTAGTTTAGCCTGTATTTATTCTGTGAATAACTTTTATTTCTTCATGTCTGATCACACAGGCTTCGCTCCAAAGCCCACCACCACTGCAGCCCCCACCACCACCCCAGACCCCATAGCTTCGTTCTGCCGGGGACGCCCCGATGGGTTGTATGAGAACCTTGCTGATAAGACCACCTACTTCCAGTGCTTCCAGGGAAACACCTACCTGCACCACTGCCAGCCTGGACTCATCTACTGGGACTCCTGCAAGTGCTGCAACTGGCCCTGACCACAGAAACATGAACGCCAAAAATACAGCGAGTCCATGCACGTATGAGACGGAATTATGTTTCAGATCAATCTTTTCACAGCTTTCCTTGGTTAACCTTTGTCTGTCTGGAAAGCACTTTGGTCTTCTTTTATGTTGTTGAAAAGTGCTCTACAAATACATTTTTGATTGATTGATTGATTGATTGATTTGTTACAACAATAACTCTGTTAGCTAGCTCACTGCTCTCTTTACCACAATAAAAATAAAACTTACTGACATTGATTACTTGTACCTTTACCTTGTTTCAGAGAAAAAGTGGAAAGTTCCTCTACATATTTGTTGTATATTGAACATTAAACTTTACATTACCAAAAGAATTCCTAATTAGTCCAGTTTCAAGTGAATGTTGCTGGTGTGTTTCCATCCCCTGCATCCAAAATAATGCAATGTATCGCTATGTTTTCGTATGCCCTGTATGTCTCTCCATAGACCATAATAACATAAGAGCCCATGTAAAGGAGATATTAGGAAGTATCTTGGTTTCAGCACTGGTTCTGGTTCACCAGATCCACACAGGGAGTGTTGGCCAGAACACCACTTGAGGCCAGTTTCTCCAGAGAATAGGAAGAAAAAAGCAGAGACTTGGTTAATTGTTATTTACTTGCAGTTGTGGTTGTGATTTTTCCGTAAGGAAAGGAAATAATAAACATATCTTAATAAACTTAAATCTAAATATTCAGTCTTCCTCCAGTAAGACAAATATTACAAACAGAAATGTCAATAAAATGCTCTACAATCATGAGCTTATCCATAAACACCATCAATTACTCATATTGCCGCTATTTGACATATATTAACATAGAACTTCCTGTCTTACATTTCAAAATAAAACACTCTTAATATATAAACATGGACACACTCTTATTCTGAAACTGGAAGTTATGCTAACTGCACACAGTGGAGCAGCAACTTAATACTCATAACGTCAGATGGAGAAAATTTACTTATTCTCATCACATTCCTGACTTACTAACATCACTAATCATCAATTCCTCTGTCAGCATCACTACATGACGTCACTAATCACCCATTCCTCTGTCAGCATCACTACATGATGTCACTAATCACCCATTCCTCTGTCACGCTGCCCAGGTGTCATAAGAAGGGCTTAGAGGAGGCTGAATAGCAGCATAACAAACATGCTCTTGTGCTGCTGACCTGATGCATCGTCCTCAGTCTTGGAGTGCTGTTTGGTCTCTGGTCGTAGCTGGAAACCCAGCTCTTGTCACCAGTGATGATCCTTAACATGAAGGTTTGTTCAGCTTGACACAGAATGTGATGTTTGCTCTCTGTGAGAGCTGTAGTGAAATTGCAGATGTGCAGCTACAAGTGTTCAGAATGGGGCTTCCAGAGAGCGTTGGAAACATGCAGGAAGTGGTGGAATGGCGTGTTGCTGCACAAAAATACCTGCTTCAAAGGGGAGACCAGCCAAACTAATATCATGTGCGGTTTTTGTTCTTTATCAGCACAGTCCCTGGACTTTTTAATCGCACTTCGTTTGTTTTGGGGGGAAAAAAATCCTCACAAAGGTGCAAAATTTAGTGAGAATGACATGCTCCAAACTTACATAGCTAACTTCTGCAACCAGCTTAGTGACCTCAGGGCAGGTCTTCAGGTTCCACAACAGAGACTCAATCTGATAAAAAACATGAATCAAGAAACCATAGTTGTAGTTCACTTACCTGAACAATGATAACGTTGATGCTTTCCTGTTTTTGGATGATTTCCAAAGACTACAACAATGTTGATATGTTGAATGTTGTGTCCCTTAAAGCCAGATAATGTCTGATAATATAGAGGAGTGGTTTAGAACAAAGTTGACAGCAAACTCAGCCACTCTACTGAGTCAGTTTTTTATATATATATATATATATATATATATATATATATATATTATATATATATATATATATATATATATATTATATATATATATATATATATATATATATATATATATATATATATATGTAACTTTAATTTATATAGCACATTCAAGTCAAAATGCTTTACAGGGCAAGCAACAGATAGATAAATGTTAGATATTTATTTTAATGTGCATCCGTGATCATGCTACTGGTGGGACAGAATTGTACCGGATTTCAGCTGAAGGCTGCTGTTGTGTCCCAACTGTCATGAGACATTGACATTTTTACTGTGATATACCCTCCATTGTTGTTAGCTATTGTTTCAATAAATTGTTTGAGATGAGGAAATCACTATTGCATGCTTCGACTTAAATGCCCTACTTTCATGATATAATATCACTATAGCATGAACTTTTTACATTTTCCATAAATTTCAACTGAAAGTTGATTAACTTCTTGTGAGCAGTGTACGTAGACATGTCATGTAAGCACACTTCAGTAATGTATCTGCTGCATTAGCAGTTTATCTATCTAGCTTGGTGTGACAGTAAAAAAAACAACATATGCTGCTGATATGTTTAAGACAAAGAATCTGGTTGAAAAGCACAACTGATTATCTGTCAAAATCAAAATGTGCATACATAGAAGTGTGCACTAAACACTGAATAAAGTCTCTGTAGATTATAGACAAAATGTTGTGGTAAAGGGGGATTTGAACCCAAAGTGAGAGTTGCACTGAACAGACGACAGGCAGACTGTAAATAAACAGGTCTTTATTCACAATAACACAAACCTACTACTAACACCACCTAAGACCAGAATTCACTACAGGTGAGGGAGGGGAGAGGTAGGCTCCTGGGGATCATTAGTAGAGACCAGTAGTGGGGATCGTTAGTGGGGATCGGTAGTGGAGATCGGCAGTGGGGATCGTTAGTGGGGATCGGTAGTGGAGATCGGTATTGGGGATCGGTAGTGGGGATCGTTAGTGGGGATCGGTAGTGGAGATCGGTAGTGGGGATCGTTAGTGGGGATCGGTAGTGGAGATTGGTAGTGAGGATCGGTAGTGGGGATCGGGGGGGAGGCACAAGCCGGTGCTTACGGCATCCAGCGGAGATGCCGGGGATGATGCCGGGGCTGGGTCGACCGGAGCAGTCGGGGATCCACGTCCTCTATCTAGAGGACGGCTACGAAGTCCTCTCCCCTCTCCCTTCTCAGAGGATTCAGGTCCTCTATTCAGAGGACTTCTGGGGAAAAAAGACAAGCTGCTCCGGGAGTACAGAGTCACACCGTGGTTGCAAGCTGTGGCAACAGGCAGGATGATTCGACATCGACTGCCGTGTGAAGACGGTCTTTATAGTCGATGGTGGTGATGGGATGAGCTGCACTCAATCCGCTGATCAGCAGCTGTGGAGAGCTGCACAGACTGGAGACACACCGGCAGAGGAGTGGACAGCCGGAAGGGAGCGGGGCTACACAGAGGCAGTGACAGAAACATGCATCACTCATCACAAATTTATTTTTATTCACCCAAAGCGCAAGTGTAAAAATACAAAACAGGTGAAGTTAAGTTACTAAAAAGTAAAAGAATTTACAAATAATAAGCATTATTTCTAGAAAAGATCAAAAGTAGTGGACAATGCAGTTTATTTCTGGGACAGTCGCTCCACCACCTACACCGTACGTCCCATCAGTCCAACCAAGGTCCTCTGGATGTTCTGGAGCATAGCAGAGGTCAGGTCTTGGTGTCTTCTGATCTGTTCCAAGAACCATTCCTCTGACCTCTCCAGATACTGCAGCAGATCCACAGCAGGATCCTGCTTCCTGTAGAGAGGATGAGCTGCAGAATGGGACCAGCGAGCTGCAGAGTAGCGGACCTGGTAACTGGACATCATCATCCAAGGCCAACAACTCTCTCCATGCTTGGTGTGACACACATAGACACACAACACAAAGGCTGAGTCAACTTTTATACATTCTAACTGCCTTCAGATGTGATTTCTAGATTGCCAGCACCTGTTACTGCCACAGGTGAATTTAAACAAGCATCACATGCTTGAAATAAAATGATTTACCCACAGTTTTAAAAGGGTGCCAACAATTTTGTCCAGCCCATTTTTTGAGTTTTGTGTAAAATTGTCATTTTGGTTTTTTCTTCTGCTATTTTGTGTTTTTCCCAATGCACATCAAGGAAATAAACATGTGTATACCAAAAACATTTGTATTTGCAACAATTTCTGGGAGAAATGGTGTATTTCCTGGAAAAAAAAAATGTTAACAGAGAGAGAGAAAGAGACAAAGAGACAGAGACAGAGGAGGTCGGGTGGCAGCTACTTAATCAAGGATCCTTTAAAGCTTTAAACATCAAACAGAAAAACATCTGAACAATGACCTGCTGTACTGTTCTAACCCTTTAGATAAGGGTTTATGAGGCATAAAAGGCTTCTGCAGTATCAGTGATAAGATGAGATGTTTTGTTTATTTCTAAATGAACTGACTCAAGCACTTTAGTGGCTTGTCGTTGTGAAACACTTCTGAACACTGTTAGGTATGTCAATCATTTGGTGTTCTCAGTCAGTCCAAGCATGCACAAATTTGAATTATGTAAGTATATTATCAATACAGAGATAACTAACATATCTGTGCTCCAGTGCATTATCAGACATGGAGCAACATTTGCTAATAACAAAGCTTGTTAATGATCCGTCTGCCTTTGACAACCTTGGAGAGATAAAGTATACTTAGTGTTAGCGCAAAATTATACACTTCAGCAGTTTTATTCACAATGAATTAGTTTGTGTAGAGAGTGATCATAAGATAAATTATCTACATGTCCTTGGACAGTCCAGTTTCTATTCATCTCCATGGAAGAAGAGCTGCAGGTGGAAAATTCATTAAAGAAATTGGTGACATTTTGGAAAATGTGTTTATTCGCTTTCCTCCCAAGAGAAAGATGAGAATATCAATACCTATCTAATGTCCATGCCTAAGGTATGAAGCTAGAGACCTGAGGAAATTAGGCTAATGTAACATGTTGTATGGTGTTTGGTAAGTAGTGCATCAACATGAACAGGAAGTTCAACCTAAATGACATGCTTGCTCAGATCCAGATATAAATACCTGGAAATAAAAGCTGAAATGTTGATCTCTTGTCTCACATTCATCAATGTCAACCCCAAATGTTTTCAGTCTACAGCAAAAATGAAGGAAATGGCCTCAGTGTTCCAATACTTTTGGAAGGGAGTGTATATGCAGTGCAGCACCAAAATGGAACCCTCAGGGTTCCATTTTGGGCCCGATTTTATTTGCTATTTATTTGCTGCCCCTGGGATCTATTTTAAGGAGGTACAACATTTCATTTCATTGCTTTGCAGATGATTTACAAATATATGTCCCATTGAGACCAAACTCGACATCCATTGAATCTCTGCAAAATTGTCTGAGAGAAATGAAGGATTGGTTGGCTCTAAATTCCCTGTGCCTAAATCAACAAAAAACTGAAATTGTTGTTTTTGGTGACTTGTCTCTTCTAGAGGGTGTGGATAGTGCACTTGGTCCTTTGTCCTCTTTCAGTAGACCATTTGTGAAAGATCTTGGTGTGTACTTAGATTCTGGCTTTACTCTGGAAAAACAGATCAATGCCGTAGTCAAAAACAGTTTTTTTCAGCTACGTCTGCTTGCTAAAGTCAAATCATATTTGCCTCCAGGAGACTTTGAGAGAGTGATGCACATGTTTATTACAGTACGCTTGGACTACTGTAATTCTCTTTATGTTGGTTTGGGCCAAGCCTCAATTCATAGGCTACAGATGGTCCAAAACGCTGCTGCCCGTTTACTGACTGGAACCAAACGGTACCAACACATCACTCCAGTCTTGTCATCATTGCACTGGCTCCCAGTTCGCCAGAGAATTGATTTTAAAACTGCTCTCATGGTTTTCAAATGTCTAAATGGCCTGACGCCTTCTTATTTGTGTGACTTACTGTCCATTCACAAACCTGCGAGAACTCTGAGGTTCTCATCCCAGCTACTCTTGGATGTTCCCAGGACCAAATTTCAGAAAAGCAGAGGTCAGCGAGCCTTTTCTTTTGTCGGTCCTACTCTGTGGAATAGTTTACCTCCACATGTCAGAGCTGCTGAGTCACTTGAGCACTTTAAATCTCTTGTTAAGACGCACCTTTTCTCCCTGGCTTTTTAATCATCAGATGTGCTGAATATGTTATTTTATTTGCATAGTATAATTTATGTTTTTATTCCAATTTTATGACTTTGCTAATTTTAAAGTTACGTGTCATCTTTTAGTGTATTTTATTGTTGTGAAGCACTTTGGGCTTTTTTAGTTGTAAATGTGCTATATAAATAAAGCTGACATTGACATTGACATTGACTGTGTACAGTCCTGATGTTTTCCTCACACTTAAATGTTCCAGATCATCAAACTAATATTCGGATTTATTTCATTTTAAACTGAAATAACCCACTAAAATCAAATTGCAATATTTAAATGATGATTAATGAAAATTTATTGAAAACCTATATAATCCCTCTAAAAAGGTAATTGCCCCCCTGAACCTGATGACTGGTTAGACCACTCATGGCAGCAACGACTGCAGTTAAATGATTGTTCCAGCTTGTGATCAGTCTTTTACATCATCATGGATGAATTTTGGTCCACTCTTCTTTGCAGAAAAGTTTTAATTCAGTCACATTTGATGGTTTTCATTCTTGAACTGCCTTTTGAAGGTCTTGTCACAGCATCTCAGTTGGATTGAAGTGCAGACTTTGACTCTGTCACTACTGTGAGGAACCTCGGAGTTATCTTTGACCAGGACATGTCCTTTAACTCACACATAAAACAAATCTGTAGGACTTCCTTTTTCCACCTGAGAAATATTGTGAAAATCAGGAACATCCTGTCTCAGAGGGATGCAGAAAAACTAGTCCATGCATTTTGTTACTTCCAGGCTTGACTACTGTAATTCCTTATTATCAGGATATCCCCTAGTTCTGCTGCTATAGGACCTCTCTGGATGCACTGAGCCCTTCTGTCTACCTTTATATTTAATATATATACCGTTATTGCATTACACGCACTCTGTTTCTCCCTGTGTCCATCCTCCGAGTGTCCTTGGTCCCAGAGCTGGATGCTTCAGATCTGTGGTTGTTCTCCCACCAACTGGCCTAATCTCCATCTGTGGGATGCTGCTGCTGACCTTCCTCCAGTCCACTGCTTCCAGCTGCCCATTTCCATCAATCTACTCTGCATCACCCTTACTATACTTGATATGCTCATCTACTTACTGTTTGAATTTTACTACCAGCTATATATGTAGTATATTTAATGCCAGAGCTGTACATCATAGCACTAAACTATGAATCAGTTTCCATGTTAGCTTCTACTTTGTATGTATTATGTCTTATCATGCATGTATGCAACTGTATGTTATATGTTCCTTGTTCCCCCCCACCTCTCTATCTCTACCTCTTCCCCTCTACCTCTATCTCTCTACCTCTTCCCCTCTATCTCTATCCCTCTATCTCTACCTCTCTACCTCTTCTGTCCCTTTCAACCCGCCCGGCCGGCAGCAGATGGGTCCCCCACATAAAGAGCCGGGTTCTGCACGAGGTTTTTTCCCTGTTAAAAGGGTGTTTTTCTTGCCACTGTCACCTTAGGGCTGCTCTGGGGGCCAGGCATATGGGTGCTGTCAAGCATCTTGAGACAATTTGACTGTAATTGGCGCTATATAAATAAAATTGAATTGAACTGAAATTGAATTATGGTGAGAAATTAGTTTGGAGGAGAGAAGGTGAGGCCTTCAACCCGTGGAATGCCAAACCTACTATCAAGCATGGTGTTGGTAGTATTCTACTCTGGGGCTGTTTAACTGCCAGTGGAACTGATGCTTTACACAAAATAAAGAGAATAAAGTAGGAGGACTACCGCCACATTCTTCAGGAAAACCAAAAATTATCAGCCACAAGGTTGGTTCTTGGAGGCAGTTGGGTGTTCCCACAACACAACGACCTCAAACACACATCAAAACTGATAAAGAAACAACAAAATCAGGCTACAATGAAGGTTTTTGGCTGATTTTCCCAAATTATCGACTTCAACCACATCAACAACCTGTGACTGTGATGAACAAACAAATCTGTATCAGAAAGGCAACAAGTTTAGATGAACTGCATCAATTCTGTCAACTGTGTATAACTGTATCAGTTTTATATGAACATCAGAGAAGAGAAACAAATAAAGAATCAGCTCTAGACGTGTTGGAGTGAACTGGACTGAACTGTTTGATTCAGACTCATGCCATGAGCCAGATATTGAAATATGTTCTTTTCTTCCACAGTCTTTATACCATATAGTGCAGCTTATCACTGTCTGTTAGTACTTATCTTGTTCCTTTTTCTATCTACATTATACTTAATGAGTCAGTACTGCCCCCCTCCCTTTGACTTTTTGACAGTGAGCTGATGTATAAATGACGCTGGGGAACTCATCCACATTTGTTCCATCTAAGGTCCCAAGGTAAGCTTGTTCTGGCAATTCTGCAGGTCTTTTCACTTTTTCTCCTCTTGTGATGTCCAGAGCTACTTGACTGTAGATTGGAGAGATTTGGCTCTGAAGTGTTTGATTTAGTTTCCTCTGGGGCTGTTATTTTCCTAAGAAATAAAATTTGGTGAATGCATTCACAGTGTGTCTTGTAAGTTTGTATAAAGTGCTGTACTTGGATTTAGAGCTGGATTGGAAAATCAAAACATAAGTGTCAGTATCCTAAAGTATGTTGTTGCTGAAACAATAAGTAACAGCTTAGTCCAAGCAGGGGTAGAGTATAGAATAGATATTTTAAGGCAGAGGAACATAAATGGAGTCACTGTTGAATAGTTTTATAGGTCATATCCTTTCAGTTCATCATGATTTCAACTAAGTAATGAGTTTGAATTATTTGTCTTTGCTTTATTTCTTGTTTATTTCTTCAGGAAAAGAAGCAGAAAAACTGAGCTTCAAAATCAGCATGACCAAGCTCACTATTTTAGCAGGTAACTTTCTTCACATGCCAGTCCTTTGCGTTTCCATGATGCTTCAATAGCATGATACATTAAACCACATAAAGATTTGATGCTATCCCTTCCAAGTGTACAGCATTAGTCATTGATTTTGTCCTCTCTTTAGGCTTGTGCCTGGTGATGTGCCAGCTGGGTAAGCTGCTCTTTGAATTTTATACTGTTAGTGAGTTTAAAAAGACGGATTAAACCCAATGCTAACCACAGACTTTTTTTCTGTCTAATTTCCAGCAACTGCTTCTCAGATGGTGTGCTACTTCACCAACTGGTCCCAGTACAGACCCGGGACTGGGAAATACATGCCCCAAAATGTGGATCCCTTCTTGTGCACCCATTTGATTTATGCTTTCTCCATCATTAACAACAACAATGAGTTGGTCACCTATGAATGGAATGATGAGACCCTGTACAAGACCTTCAATGGCCTAAAGAGCAAGTAAGAGCCTCCATTTCTGTTGTGTCAAACAGTGTCTTCTGTGTGTATTTCATCAAAATCAAAACAGAAATGTGGGGTGTATATATATATATATATATATATATATATATATATATATATATATATATATATATATATATATATATATATATATATATATATATATATATATATATTTATTTAAAAAAATAAATATAATGATTATTATATATTTTTATCCGTATCAGCTATATACATATACCATTTTTTAACCAAGCTTTTGCCAACTCAAGTATTCTTTACTATGCAAATTATAAAGCCACATCATTGTCTTAAAAGGAACCCTGATCTGAAGACCTTGCTTGCTGTTGGTGGATGGAACTTTGGCTCAGCTCAGTAAGTGCAAATTGAAACTGGTCCATTTTAAAAATATCTCAAATACTGAATATAGAATGACAGGATAATATGGATGACATTTTAGGATGATACTAAGTCCTACTAAATACTAAACTAATTTCCTTAGGTTCTCCATCATGGTGTCCACTCCTGCTAACCGTCAGAAGTTCATCCAGTCTACGATCAAATTCCTGAGGACTCATGGATTTGATGGTCTGGATCTAGACTGGGAGTACCCTGGATCTCGTGGAAGTCCTCCAGAGGACAAGAGGAGGTTCAGTTTGCTCTGCAAGGTAGCCAGGGACTCATGAGCCAATGGGAAAAGACGTCATTATTTGATGCCAGTATTATTAAAGAAATGTCTTTTCAATTGTTATCATTTGTAGGAACTTGTTGAAGCCTATGCTGCTGAGGCCAAGTCCACCGGCAGACCTCAGCTCATGCTGACTGCTGCAGTGTCTGCTGGAAAAGGAACCATCGATGCCGGATATGAGATTGCTGAGATTGCCAAGTATGGCTGGTATTTTTGTACATGCTGATATTCAAAGTCAGTCTCGTTTTTTGATTATAGGGTGGCCCAGTAGTTACCTCGGTTTGACAGTTTTAATCAGTATTTTATATCCATTTACAGACATCTGGACTTCATCAATGTGATGACCTATGACTTCCATGGAGCTTGGGAACGTTTTACAGGACACAACAGTCCTCTGTATCGCGGATCACATGACACTGGAGACCTCATTTACTTCAACACTGTAAGCAGTCTGTGAGAAAATTACATTTGAAGGTATGTATTTTCAAAAATCTTACTTCATTTTTTCCATGAACTTCTCCAGGACTTTGCTATGAAGTACTGGAGAGACAACGGCACCCCAGTGGAGAAGCTGAGGATGGGATTTGCTGCTTATGGTCGTACCTTCCGTCTGACATCATCAAACACTGGAGTTGGAGCCCCAGCTAGTGGACCTGCATCAGCTGGACAATTCACACGTGAAGCTGGATTCTGGTCCTACTATGAGGTAAAGTCTCAGCAACATGACATGCATCCTGACACAAAATGTAGAAGGGCTTGGACCTAGCATTTCATTCTTCTGGTGTTTCAGATCTGCACCTTCCTGAAGGGAACCACCATTCAGTGGATCAATGACCAGAAAGTTCCTTATGCCAGCAAGAACAATGAGTGGGTGGGATTCGACAGCAGAGAGAGCTATGAGATCAAGGTAGGTGGGACATCAACAAATAGGATTTAAGAATGGCAGGTGGTGTACAGGGTAGTATTCAAGAGATATAAGTCATTCTTCATTCCTTTGGATGACTGATCTTCCGGATCAATCCACAGGTCCAGTACATGAAGGACATGAAGTATGGTGGTGCCTTTGTGTGGGCTTTGGACCTGGATGACTTCAAAGGAGAGTTCTGTGGAGAGGGAAGTCATCCTCTTCTGTCACATCTGCGTAAACTCATTGATGTTGGTAAGTCTTGCTTCTCATCTGTTCAATAAACCAATAAGTTTGCAACTTGTCAAGGCAGGATGAGAAGAATGAAATGATCAGTGTTACAACTTGGGAGGTTTATTGGAACTAGAATGACACTCTTTATTAAAACTGTATGCTTCCACATCCAACCTGTACCTTCCACTTCACACAGAGATGCCACCTCTTCCAACGACCACAACCAAGAGACCTGCTGTTTCTACCACAGCAGCTTCAACAACTAGAACCCCTAAACCTGTCGTTACCACTGGTAAACCAGTCTTCACCACCACACCCAAACCTGGCGGTACAACCACTGCTCCATCCACAAAGACCACCATCCCTATTCCAGGAAGAGGCTTCTGTAAAGACAAACCAGACGGCACGTACGCCAACCCGGATGACCACACCAGCTTCTACGTCTGTGCAGGTGGCCGAACATACCTGAGGAAATGTGGAAACGGCACTGTCTTCCAAGACAGCTGCAAGTGCTGTGTGTGGCCCTAATAGTTTACTACGAGGTGACCATTTGTGAATTATGCTCAGTCTGCCTCTACAAGCTGGATGCCTTAAAAACACATGTTTTTGTTCTTTTCATTGTGATGTTCAGAAATAGACTTGTAAAGCAGAAATGAAGTGAAATAAAAAAAAATGTAAATCTCTTTGTTCCATGAGAATAAAAACTTATTGACGGATCCCCATTTTCTTTGACAAATAATTAGACAAAATACTTATCTTACCCACAGATGATAAATGGTAAATGGTCTGTATTTATATAGCGCTTTACTATACCGGAAGCGCTTTACATTATACATCACATTCACCCATTCACACACACATTCACACACTGATGGTGGAAGCTGCCATGCAAGGCACTAACCATGACCCTTCAGGAGCAGTTAGGGGTTCGGTGTCTTGCTCAGGGACACCTGGACATGAGCTCTCCAGGCCAGGATCGAACCGGCAACCCTCCAGGTACAAGACGGCCACTCTACCCACTGAGCACAGAATTCCACCACGAGAATAAATGTTGGTAGCAATGCAGATAAAGACCGTGCATGCTGTCTTTCAGTGTTCCAACTGGATTTAAATGGCCTCTTCTGGTTTGGAAATGTAGTAAGATTTACCCGACCCCATTGGGTGCTGTCATTCTGAGGTCATCTAATCTAAGTAGCCATAAAATGTTGAAAGACTGGCCCAGTTTTCCAGTTTGCAAGGTGACTGAGGATGCAACTGGTGACCTCTTTTTGAGCACCCTCAAGTAGTGATACATCACATAGTGAGCAGTTACTCAGTTCTCTCATATTTCAGGATTACCTCACTATTGCCTACCATGATTGCTCGCTCTCAAGTAAAGTGAAGCATCGTACTTAAGAGTTATTATATAGTTCCTTATTACTTGTTAGGAGAATTATGTGGTAGGATCAGTGATGACTAACTATAAAGTCTACATAGGTCTCAGGTCAAATCTTTCAGCGTAAACTGGCACAACCTATGTCACTCATGCTCTTTCACTGGCCAACAGCAAGTGGAAAGAAACAGCAATGTTTAGTGAAAGGTGTTAAAGAAGAAGCATGCTAGCTGGCTACCATCCAGGTAAATAGTACAGGTTCCCAAAAATTCCAGAAATTTTTTGTAAATATTTTATGAGAAAGAAGATGATTTTTTAAAAGCAGTTTTTAGCATCTGTTTTCCTCTAAAATATTGGATGTGAGGATACAACTGTTCAAATTTTAGAGATACCTTTTTGAAATGAAACCTGGAAACAAAAAGCAAATTCAAACTCTTTTTCAGCCATCATTGTGTTCTCTTCCAGATTCAAGGTTAGTGTAACCATGCAATATCAGTCACAGTGGGACTTTTCCCTATTGTTCCCTTTTCTTATGTCTTTACCTGAAGACATTTATTTTCAGCCAGATGATAGGGGTGTGTCGGCAACAAAACCTCAGAGTCTGTGTAGCACTGCAGGATGTTTTTGCCGATGGCGATGGTGACAGCAGCTCTCCTCCTGGCTCCTGCAGAATGTGTTGCTTCATATTTGGCTTTAGTCGTCACATCACACATGCCCTTCTACCTTTCATGAATAACATGGACCGAGGAACTGGTAGTGATAATACAATAATAATTAAATAATTAAACAGAGAGATGGTTGCTTCCACTGACCCCTTCACAGTTTCACTAACTGCTTTCAGTCAGTCATCCACTGAGGTTTAAGCAGAGTTTTAATAAAAGGCATCTATATGGTTCGTACGAAGAGGACTGACTGTGGGAAGAAGCTCTTTTCAAACACATGCTTCACTAAAGGAACACAGAGAGTTAAAGTTTTTCCTAAGCCAATAGTCCACTCTGCCATGATATGTACGTTTGTAAAATTTGACAAAACACAAAATGGGGTCTAAGTAAGAGTTAGATTTTGATGGACCAAATATTGGTCAATTCCTGTTTGGCAGCTCTGTCCCTGATTTTATTTGGCTATGACGATTGAAATAAATGTGTTGCGTGCAACATTACACACATCAGATGCAACTCCAATTTCAAGCCAGTTAGCTTGAGGCGCACAAAACTAAATTTTATGTGTTCTTCCTTTAGCCAAGCCCCACCTCTCCACAAGTTTTCATCAAAATCAGCACAGTGACAGACAAACAGTAATGAAAGTGTAACTTCTTCCACAAACTGGGCATGCAGTTTTATTCAGCAATACCACAGATTGTTGCACCCGCATGCTAACAGGCTCTGCTTTCAGATGAACTGCTCTCTGCACCATAAGGATAAGACTACATTATGTGGTATAGAGGTCAGATGTGGTCAGATGATTTAGAGTTACACTGGCACTGAGACTGTCATAGTGTGCTCCTTTGCATTGTGTCCAGAAGGAAAGAACATTCCTTTTACAATTTCCTATTTCCTCTACATACTCCTTTGTTCACACAGTTGCTGCAAAACTGCTCACATTTCCATCTGTATCAATCTAACCAAACATACAACCAATTCTGGCACTTTATGTTTTACACATACACACACCCTACACACACACACACACAGAGACACACACACACACACACACACACACACACACACACACACACACACACACACACACACACACACACACACACATACACACACACACACATATATAGGTCAGTATCCACCACAGTTCTGAGCAGCACAGATAAGGATCTGAAAACATTTAAAAACATGTACCCACTTTGGCAGATGTTAGTGCTCTGATAATGATGTGACCTGCTTGTGATCCTGAACTGGCCTGCATGTGCAAAATTGCACAAGGGTTTTCTAATCATCAATGAGCCTTTCAACACCATTAGCTAACACAGTGTAGCATTAGAACACAGGAGTGATGGTTGCTGGAAATCCCTATGGAGATATTCCATTAAAAACCAGCTGTTTCCAGCTACAATAGTCATTTACCACATTAACAATGTCTACACTGGATTTATCATTCATTTACTGTTATCTTTATTGAAAAAAACTGCTTCTCTTTCAAAAATAAGGACATTTCTAAGTGACAGCAAACAAGCTGTGTCTTGTCCCAGCCAGCTGTGAGTCTGCTGAGGATTGTTGTTGAGGGTGGGAGAACAAGCGGCCGGCTGTGAAACATGTTGATGGTCAATGGTCACGGCCAGAGCTCAGATAACATAATCAAAGCTGTTAATCTGAAAGTGGAATGTCACCAGTTATTTCATAATGCTTCTTAGTTTATGTGCATCTGTTTTTATAATTATGATGTAATGTGCCACAACATATTTGGGATCATACATTTCAGTGCACACCTTCTATTGTGCATCATGTTTTATGTTAGGTTTTATTACTTTAGCACTAAATGCAGGAACAGGAATGTTAATATTGGAGCTTTACACTAGAAAAGTTAACTAAACAGTCAACCTTTTTTGCTTTTCTTTTAAAATTGAATTGCTTGCTTTAAACTAATGTTGATTTGTCTGATACCCAACTATTAACTCTTTGTGGTAGTTTCCTATTTTCAGTATTTCATTCTCAGTTTTTATTGATGGTATATGACATGTCCATTGAACAGTACAGTACAGTACTGCTTGTCTACATATGGCTTTACATGAGCTTATCAAAACAGGTCCTAATAATCTTTAAATTTATTGCCCTGATTTATCAGAGACTGCTACACCCCTTCCTTTCTCTCTGCGCAGTTAAGTGTATAAAAGGCTGAACTCTACTGGAGCTATGTGGATATTTCATTAGTCCCAAGGTGAGTTTACAAGGGGAAGCAAGGGCTCCGTTTTACTTTCTGATATCTTACCGATGGACACTTTCTTGTGTCTCTTCAGTTGTAAACCCTGATCTTGTTTATGTCTTCTAGTCATCCAGTGAATTCAAGATGACCAGGCTCACAATTCTAGCAGGTACTTAAAGATTCTAGTGAATTCTTCATCAACAGATTCATGCTTTTTTATATTATGCTTATTATTGTAATATATGATATGTGTTTTTATTTCTCTCACTTGCTTTACTATTTCCCTAAGGCTTATGTCTGGTGATATGCCAGCTGGGTAAGTTGTAATACCTTCCATCATTTGGATTTTCATTTTTATATCAAGAGTCAGTGCATCTCTGATGTTCCTGTGCTTCTAACCAGGATCTGCCACCCAGATGGTGTGCTACTTCACCAACTGGTCCCAGTACAGGCCAGGTGAGGGGAAGTTCATGCCCCAAAATGTGGACCCCTTCCTGTGTACCCATCTGATTTATGCCTTCTCCATCATCAACTCAAACAACGAGCTGGCTACCTACGAGTGGAATGATGACGTCCTCTACAAGTCCTTCAATTCTCTGAAGACAAAGTAAGTAGTCAGTGTCTGGATACTCCTCAGTACCTCTAGAGGTAGGTCAGTATCCATGAACATTGTTCTAGTAACTAATAACAAGGATACAGAAATTTAAAGTAGTCTGAGTTACTCTTTCTGCCATCCAGGAATCCTCACCTGAAAACTCTGCTGGCTGTTGGAGGATGGAACTTTGGCTCATCACAGTAAGATTTTAAATCGTAAACACAAATGTGTCACTTCCAATGCTGTAAAAATGGGACAAAGTAATTTAAAAGCAGTTCATTTATTTTACAGATTTTTTTTTTTAAGTAAACTATTAGGGAAATAAACTGTGAATGTACTTGTCTAATTTAAAGAGCATCAAAAACTTATAACTGAATAACCTCAAAAATTCTACATTTTTCATAAAATATAACTTTTTTCCCATAAAAAATACCCATTAAAATATATTCTCAGAATTTACTTTATTTTTTCATTTTGTGTTAATACTTTCTTCTCATACATAGACGTAACAGTTAAATCTAAATTTCTATCCAAGCTGTCTCTAAAATGAAATACAGTTAGTGACAATGAACACTAAAAGAAGTATTGGTTCTGTTATTTTACATGGATGTATTTGTTAAATGAGAGATATCTTGTATAATTCCCAAAGTTTTCACAGCAAAAATGTTGAATGAATGTGATTTATTCAGCGCATGATGTCTATAAGCATTGATTTTCCATCAAAATACAGTTTTTACTATTGAAGACAGTGATAATTACACTGTCCATCATGCAGATCGACTATGAGAGATTAATAACGTTACAGCTTAGTTTAGTGCTGCATCTTGTTTGCTGTGTCCTTGGCAGTTCTGTTTTGGCAAGTAAAAAAAATGTTGTGTTGTATTTGTATTTTAATAGTTGTGGATGGGTGAGCTTGTTATGGGTGTTGTTTAGCCGCGGGGCCTCCAATGGGCCCCCAACTGGCCTCCAATGGGCCACCAACTGGCCTCCAATGGGCCACCAATTGCAGATTGACCCTAACATGCTTCTTGGTGTAAAATAATAACAAAACTAAATTTTTATTGAGGTTCTCCATCATGGTGTCCACCCCTGCTAACCGTCAGAAGTTCATCCAGTCTACGATCAAATTCCTGAGGACTCATGGATTTGATGGTCTGGATCTGGACTGGGAGTACCCTGGAGCCCGTGGAAGTCCTCCAGAGGACAAGCAAAGGTTCACTTTGCTCTGCAGGGTGGGTACAAATCTCCCTTGGTTCAGTTTTCTTTTGCAATGGACAGCTGTTGTTTTATGATTTTCATCTCATTGGGTTCATTCTTATTTTATTTGTGGTATACGTTCTCAGGAACTTGTTGAAGCTTACGCAGCTGAGGCCAAGTCCACCAGTAATCATCAGCTCATGCTGACTGCTGCAGTGTCTGCTGGAAAAGGAACCATTGATGGCGGATATGAAATCGCTGAGATTGCCAAGTTAGTGGTCTGTTTTGAAAGACTGTTTGCAGCAAGCTGGGAGTTGTGCAAAAGGCTTTTAAATGACTATTTCTGTTTTTTCCTTTTCTTCAGAGAACTGGACTTCATCAATGTGATGACCTACGACTTCCATGGAACTTGGGAGCAGTTCACAGGACACAACAGTCCTCTTTATCGTGGCTCAAAGGACAGCGGAGACCTCATTTACTTCAACACAGTAAGTAGACTGAGGACTGAAGAAAAACTAACTGGAGAGGTTATTTTTTGTGCAATTGTATTTCACCTCTTCCATGAACTTCTCCAGGACTTTGCTATGAAGTACTGGAGAGACAACGGCACCCCAGTGGAGAAGCTGAGGATGGGATTTGCTACTTATGGTCGTACCTTCCGTCTGACATCATCAGACACTGGAGTTGGAGCCCCAGCTAGCGGACCTGCATCAGCTGGACAATTCACACGTGAAGCTGGATTCTGGTCCTACTATGAGGTCTGTTTTACAGGATGGAGTAAACTAGTTACCATATAATTCACAATTTCAATTGCCTTTGCATGTAAAGAATAATATATATATATATATTATAAAGCTATATTAATGTTATCACACTGTCTTTTGTCCAGATCTGTGGCTTTTTGAAGGACACTACAGTTCAGTGGATTGAGGACCAGAAAGTCCCCTATGCTACTAAAAACAATGAGTGGGTGGGATTTGACACTCGGGAGAGTTTTGAGACCAAGGTGGGTGTGACACACGATATCATCTCTATATTTACAGCACAACAACAAGCTAGTTATACCAGTCTCTGTTTATTTTCGCTCCACTAGGTGCGCTACCTTCAGGAGCAGAAGTTTGGTGGTGCCTTTGTGTGGGCCCTGGATCTGGATGACTTTGCTGGAAAATTCTGTGGTCAGGGCAACCACCCTCTGATGGCTCATCTCCGCAAACTGCTTAATATTGGTAAGTCTGAGGCATATTTATACAGATGTGTTCCTTCGTATCCATGTTAAGGGCTTATGAACGTGATGATTGATGATATTGTGCAAAATTATCGTATTTTTTACAATTGTAACAACAAGCATGTTCCAAATAGTTCTGTGATAGTAATGCAATACTTTGGACTTTAATCATGCTGACCAGAAGCTTTGGCGTAATATAATAATCCAGAGCAATGTCCAAGTTATTGGTTAGGAGAATGACTATTATTACAGATATCTGACTCCTTCAAATCCCTTAAGTAACACACATTTCTTCCTTCTACCATTCAGAGCTTCCCCCACTGCCCCCAACCACCACCCCCAGACCTGGTGCTAGCACCACCTCTCGTCCCACCACCACCACCACCACAACCCATGCACCTGGACCAGGCTTTTGCAATGGCAAACCTGACGGACTGTACGCCAACCCAGATGACAGGAACAGCTTCTACATGTGTGCTGGTGGCATCACCCATCTGAGGTACTGTGGAACTGGATCTGTCTTTGATGACAGCTGCAAGTGCTGCGTCTGGCCCTGAATGTAAGCTATTAGACAATCAGCTGTTAAACAGACTGTAAAAATTGTCCTGTAATTAGTGTGTATGTAATAATTTACCTACATAGTCTATCACTGGCGAGGTACAAACTGACTGTATTATTTGTGAAGAATGTAAAATAGATTTTAGATTGTAAACAACATTAAAGTGCATTGGTTCAAACTGAGTGAGCTCTTATTAATTCAGTGGATTTCTTCTTGGTTATAAAAATATAAACATCCCTCTGAAAATGCATCCACCTATCATCCATTCATCCATCCAGTAGTATCAATTAGCTATACTCACTATATGCATTTATAAGGGTGCTGAAATATGTGTGTGTATATATACACACCCTACCGTTCAAAAGTCAAAAGTATGGGGTCACTTAGAAATGTCCTTATATTTGAAAGAAAAGCACCTTTTTCAATGAAGATAACATCAAATGAATGATAAATCCAGTGTAGACGTTGTTAATGTGGTAAATGACTATTCTAGCTGGAAACGGCTGATTTTTAATGGAATATCTCCATAGAGGTACAGAGGAACATTTCCAGCAACCATCACTCCTGTGTTCTAATGCTACATTGTGTTAGCTAATGCTGTTGAAAGGCTCATTGATGGTTAGAAAACCCTGCAGTTATGTTAGAATATGGATAAAAGTGGGAGTTTTCATGGAAAACATGTCCTTGTCATGTCCATGTCTGGCATCAAAACGTGCTCCAGCTTTTCTGTGGACATAAACACGATGATGCTGAAAGGAGAGTTCAGACTTGGACTCATCCATCCAGAGTACCTTCTTCCAGTCATCTGCAGTTCAGTGTTTGTGCTCCCTGGCAAATTTTAGGCTTTCTTCGATGTTTGAAGCCTCAATAATGTCTTCTCAGAATCTGTTCTTCCCTTTAAGTTTGTACCGCTCCCTGTAATCCAGTCCATGTTACTGACCACACTGTGAGAACATTTTATGTCTCAAAGACCATCCAGCATCATGAACGGCTTTGATTCAGGCTCTGTCTTTCTCAGTGAGTTCTCTACGCGTCACCATTTTGATTAGGAGTGAAGAATTTCAAACTGAATTTACATTTTTATACCCAAATTTGAGAAGAAGAATAACAGATAACCACTAAAGCAGATTTTCCTGTGTAGGAATGCAAGCAGATAGCTGTATTTAGGATTCTCAATCAAAAAATAATAATATGCTTTACTATTTGTTTCTGTTTTTTTGTAAAACAGTGAATTTGAAAACTCACGGACAGCAACAATAATTACATTTAAGCATTAAAGATATTATTTTGATTTAAGATCTTGGACATACTGGTGGATTAACCATTACAGAAAACAAAAAAAAATATGTTGGTAATCAGTAATACTGTTAATTTAGGGCAGTGGTGGCAAAAACCTTTCACTGGGTGGTGGTCTAAGATACATATACATATGGCATACATGCACATTGCAGCACGCAAACAGAGACACTGCATAAGTTCGGAAGATAAGTAAATATATCAAGGTAATGTTGGAAATCGGCCTATTCTGAAATTAATCATAAAAGAATAAAACAATGTGTCAGGCTGTTTCCTCTGGTTCTTTTGATGGAGTAGTCAGGAGAATTCAATTCAGGTTAAAAAGCGTCTTTATTTCACCAAGATTGAATGTGCAATACAGAGCTCTGGGTCCGAATGTCTTTCCCTAACAGACAACAAGTGTTCAGTCAGTTCGAGCAGAATCAGACTGGCTATTTCTCCCTGACCCAGTATTTTTATAATCTAACAGAGTTGTGTGACTATCTAAGCGTTGAGACGCAGGTGGCTGGGCTAGTTTAGGTTCCTCCTTTCTCTGATGTGCTGCTGACTCGCTCCCCTGGCCTTGGTTCTTCTTCTGTTTTCCTGTAAAACAAGGATACTCTGCACAGCAACAAAAGATACTTTTCTACTGCTGTTCAAAAAAATGTCAAGGGCACTCTATGTGTTAAAAATTAATCAATATCACTCAGTATAATAAGGATTGAATATCTGTTTAGCAAATACATCTTTCTGATTAACTATTATAAGCAATTTAGGAGTAAGCATCCAACATTATCAAACATTAATGAGTATATATTCCCACAGTAACCACTGACTTTTCTATACTAAAATCAGTCTGATGTCAGTGTATGACAGAAAAAAGTGACCGCTCCACGGTCTCCACAAGGCTGAAAGAAAAGAAAGAAGTTGAAAATAGCGACATGAAGCTCAGGTCGCACCGTGAGGCGTTTAAGACACTTCAGTCACAGAATGACTCTCTCAAATCACAGATAAACGAGGTGCATACCTCTCTAGAAAAACCTTTGGACTGCAACGTGGGACGCCATGAGCATCTTATCGCTGAAAACAAAGAGGAGCTGAAAGCGGAGATGGACGACAAAGTAAGGCAAATCCAAGACAATCTTAACCTGGATGTTGGGCAACTTTATACTAGAATGGAAAAGCTGGAAGCAAAGTTGCATCCGGCCTTCAGATTCCACTCTGATGTGTCAGTTATCATTGCCGGCCTTCCCCCTGCAAAGAGTGAAATCTTTCCTGTTGGAAGGATTACACTGTCACCCTGTACTGGAGATTGTTAATGCTGGGCGTATGAAGCTAAGAGGACGGGGGCCAAGTGTGATTAAAGTGGAGCTGCGATCCCAACAAGATAAAGTGGCTGTGCTTCGTCGGAAACAGAGTTTGAGGGAAAACGAAAGATTTAGCCGTATTTTCATTCACGCTGCAAAGACACACATAGAGAGGCTGATCAGTGACAATTTTAGAACTCTTCTCAGTGAGAAAGGAGTACTTCCTGACCAGGACTGGGAGGCTGAGGAGGTGTGAGCAGAAGGAGGCAGTGACAGTGGCAGCAGGAGAAGCAGGGCTTCAGGGACAGAGAGCCCGGAGAACTGAACGGGAGCTGCCCACAGCTGACAATGTGATTGGTCCAAATGTTGACACTCTTACAGTCGCACACTGAAATATTAACGGGTGGACTGTTTGGAACTGTGGATTAAAGAAAAAAATACTATTTGATCATAATCCTGATGTTATCTCACTGAATCAAACACATTTAAGACATAATGATGTCATTAAATTACAGGGTTATACTTAGTTTGGACATAATTGAAGGATCTGGGGGAGTTGGTTTTCTAGTTAAAAATGACTCGTTTGAGTTTTATGAAGTGAAAGTAAAGGACAAATCCATAAAAGGGATATTAGGATGTGTCGTGGTTTCTCTGATGTCCATGATGTGCAGGTGAAGAAGAAATGTTACTAGACACTGACTTTCTCAATAAGTTTTTATTATAAAGACGAACAGCATCGGTCAGACAGAGAGACTGCCTGGAAGGATTCAGCCGAATGATCCTCCCCGAACAATAACCGAAGGTCTCTTTTATATGCTTTGGACAGGTTTGAGGTCACAACATGTTTCCTAATTAGAAGACATCTGGTCATAAAGAGCCATTAGGGCCCCTGAGATCAATGATCATTACCTGGACATAATCACTCCCAATCTAATCACAGCAATGACTTCCTTCAGCAGAAGAACACATTCTATTCTGACAAGCAACATATATCTCAGATCAGATACTACAGATTGCAATTTAAGAACAGGTTTTCTGGATATTGTTTTGCATTCTTCACCTGTTTTTTACCCCCAGAAGGATCAACAAGATCATTCGGTTCTCATTCCTTTTTTGGACATTTAACTACACAGATATACAGTCTGTCAGATGTGGATGCTGTTTATTTATGTGAGGATTTCAACAGTCATATTGGTAATCTTGATGACAGTATAAGTGATGTGAATAACATACCTAATAGGAATAGTCTAGATAGCTTTGTTAATAACTATGGAGAAATGTTAATTAAATTTCTGAGAGATGTTAAATGTTGTATGCTCAATGATAGAATACTTTTGAGTAAGAACAACTTCACCTCAGTTTCTATTAAAGGGAAAGCCGTGGTAGACTATATTATTGCTCAATACGAAGGTTTAAGTAATTGTGTTCTAGGTTTTCACCCTAAGGAACTAATGGAGAGAGTACACTGAGAAAAATTTGACCAATGGTCACTTTAAAAAAATTGTGGCAACAAAGTGACACATAATATAATTGAATAGATTTTAAGTTCTACAATTTTGATTAAAAAGTACTGAATACATTAACTAAACTTAAACAAAAAAAATGAAGTACATGTTAATAAAAGCAACAGTTGAAATGTGTTGGATTTAGTAATAGCCTGCCAAATGATGAGTTATATCACTGTAACCTGCATAGAAATGCATGGCCACTAAAGGGTTAACTCCCTCACGTCGGGTTTGTTTGATCTTCTGCGCAGCCTTTCTGAGCAGACGCTGCTGCAGCGCGCGCAGATAGACACAGAGAGGAGAGGAGTAGCAGAAGCTAAGCCATGAAGAAATAGAATAGCAGGAAAGTAGAAATAAACCAGCTAAATTAGCTGACAAATTGAGTATGAAAGTTGATGGAAATCTACCGGTTCGGTTTACTTTTTGCCGGTGTGTTGCTCCGGTGGTAAACGAGTCGGGCGGTGTTTTCATCTATGGATGCTCCGGTGAGTTAAGTAGCTAACTAAGCTAATAGCGTAGCAAACCGCTAGCTTGTGCAGCGTAGCTATTACATGTCTGTGTGTATAGAGTTAAGATAAGCTAAAACCAGTTGGAATAAATTCCTGAAGCATTGAATGTTTTGTAATATTGTGTTTAAATGTCTTTACATAATGCTAATTCACGACAAGTGTATGTTAAAACAACTATTGTTGGTTTAGTGTTGTTTTGAAAGTTAAAATCATTCAATTCATGGAAAATGATTATTTCATGTTAAATATGATACAGTTATTCTTCTGTGAATTTAACATTGCAGAACAATGTATCTTTTGACTGGAATGCTCTTAAAATTGCACTGAAAGGCCTTAAACAGAATAGGGTTGAAAACAGTAGAGGTCGACCGATACGGGATTTTCAAAGGCTGATGCCGATACTGATTTTTTAAAAAATTTTCAGCCGATGGCCGATATCTAAAGCCGCTTGTAGAAGCCGATTTTTAAGGCCGATATCCTTTTTTTATTTAAAGCACATCGATTACAAAAGGCAATTTAAACACTAAAAGTATATACATGTATATATCACAAATTAAATACACTAGTAGAACTCTAACATTTATTGAACACAAAAAAGTGAAAAAGTATAATAACATAAAAAAATACAAAAAATACAATTAAAAAGTAACCTGAAAGTGCAATTGCTTGTTCAAGTATAAAAGATGAACATGATCACAAAATAAAAACTGTAACAAATGCTAATTAAATTAAATAATGTAGTGCAGTTAAACATTACAAATCTTTAGATAAACCACAAAATAAAACACAAAAGTTTGTGTCACTATTTTAGTCTTACAGTATGATAGTAATTGTAATATATAGTCAGTATTTAGCTTTTTTTCTCATATGAAATGTGAGCAATCTTGCACAACATACATTTTTTACACAGATTTTTCATAACCACTATATTCCATTTCAGGATCAAACTAAGACTAACTCATGTATAGTGCTAATATAGTACTTAGTTTTCTTAGCGAGGTGAAAGCGGGGCGGGGGGTTGCTGCTAGCATAATTAGATAATATAAACATACGGACGCTGGGTGTGCAGATGAGGGACATGCAGCAGCCTCGCTCTGGGCATAGGCGCGCAACACACACACACAGTGCAGCCACAGATTACAGTTACAACAAGTAGCCTACATCACTAATCGATCTAGTAATTAAATAATGTACTAGAACTGAACAATTAATCAAAATTTTATCAAAATCGCAATATAGCCTACTGTAGTTTTTAAATCACAGGAGGCACAATATCTCTTAAAGGAAAAATGTGTGTCAAAAATCATTTTAAATTAAATGTTTATGCTGAAGAGATGTCCTGGCCTACACATCATATTCTACAGACTTCAAAAAAACATCTGTTACAGATCCCTGCAAAAAATCACACCATAATCCAGGGGTGTCAAACTCATTTTGGTCCGGGGGCCGCATATGGCCTAGTTTGATCTCAAGGGGGCCGGACCAGTAAACTTATAGTGTAATTACTGAAAAGTAACAATAAGTCTAAGTTTTTCAGATGTTTTAATGCAAAGGAGAACAGGTATATTATAAAAATCTTTATATGTAGTGAACTGTCCTTTTAAAATATATATTATGAACAACCTGAGATTAAAGTAAGTGCAATTTCAACAATACTATGCCTCAGTTTAAAATTTATTTGTGTGCTTTGTGCATTACAACTGATCACAATGATTGTACAATGGCAATACATATTTAGTCACAAGTATGTGGAACTTAAAAACATAGTCCTGGAATTTAAAAAAAATCAAACTCATCAAAATATATACATTTTTTGAAGTCCATTTTCCACATCTGGAAAGTAATTCTGAACACCTAAATTAACTCTGCACACCTTTAAATCTTAAGTAGCAGCTATTTTATACAGACAATTAAGAAAATAAAGTTGTCACCTGCCTTGTTTATGTATAAAATGTATACATAAAAAACTATATACATAACATGGATGGCATACATTAGAGATAATATTCCACTCAACCAAACACTTTTGTAGTGAATCTGTTGACTAACACTGAATTTCACAGCATTTACGAGAGCAAGTTTTCATTTAGTAACTGTTTTTTTCATCATGCAAACAATGTTTAAAACAGCATTTTACAGGATTTATTCCTGCTTTGTATTTGCTCCTGAAACTTGACATCTTTTAGCCTGCACAAGTGCATCAATATCAGGCATCATGTCCTGAGTAGCAGCCAATTTCAGAATGTCAGTTAAGTGCTTATTCATGAGCTTTGTGCGCAGCTTTGTTTTATTAATGTTCATTACTGAGAAAACTTGCTCACAAACATAGGTCGTCCCAAACATGCACAACACTTTTGCAGCCAGTGCTGTTAATTTAGGGCAGCCTGGAAGGAGATGCTGATAAAATGTTTCCAAGCCCACGGAGGCAAATTTGTCCTTCAATTCTACATCACACTGCAAATCAATTATTTCAAGTTGCATGTCGGAGGGCACATCAGAAGCTTTTACTGTGAATGGTGAGCGAAAAACTGTGAATTCTGTCTGGAGTTTGCTAAAGACCCGAAATAGTTTTTCAAACTCCCACAGCAATCCCGTAATCTTGTCTTTGTACTGTCTCATGTCAGCATTGATGCTGGCTGCACATACATCTCTTAGACAGGGGAAATGAGCAGTGTCACCACTTGCAAGCTGCGTCTCCCACAATGTGAGCTTCAACTTGAATGCACGTATGCTGTCATAATACTGGGTGACAATTGTTTTGCGCCCTTGTAACATTTTGTTCAGATTATTCAAGTACTCTGTGATATCAACCATAAATGCAAGGTCCCGCAGCCATTGTGGGCTTTGTAATTCCACAACAAGTTTACCTTTTTTCTCCATGAACTGTCCGATGTCCTCACGAAGATGGAAGAAGCGCTTTAGCACAGCACCTCGGCTTAACCACCTTACTTCAGTGTGGTATGGCAGGCCATGGGTAATGTTACTGTCACTGAGAAGGCAGTCAAACTGACGATGATTCGGACCTCTGGCTCGAATGAAATTAACAGTTCGGACAACCACCTCCATGACGTGATCCATTTTTAACGACTTACAGCACAATGCCTCCTGATGCAAAATACAGTGGAATGTCCAAAAACAACTCCCTCCATCTGCGGCTTGTACTTTGTCTTTAAACTTTGCCACAACACCCGCCTTTTTCCTTGCCATTGATGGCGCACCATCTGTAGCCAGGCTGACAGCGCAGGACCAGTCCACTCCGACCCTGTCCAGCACACCAACGAGTGCTCGGAAAATGTCCTCGGCTGTTGTGGTGTCTAACATAGGCACCAACTAAAGAAACTCCTCTGTGACAGTCACAGTCTCATCAACTCCATGAATGAATACAGCCAGTAGAGCGACATCCGTAATATCAGTGCTCTCATCAATTGCAACAGAAAATGCCACAAATGACTCCACTTTGCATTTCAATTGGTTGTCCAAATCCGTCGATAGTTCTGAAATCCTGTCTGCCACGGTATTCCTCGTCAGGCTAATGTTGGCAAAAGCTTCTCGCTTCTCAGGACACACGATTTCTGCAGCCTTCAGCATGCAACTTTTAACAAACTCCCCGTCAGAGTACGGCTTTGATGCTAAAGCTATTTTGCAAGCAATTAGGTAGCTGGCTTTCACTGCAGCATCACTGACCTCATGGCTCTGGGTGAAAACAGACTGCTGTTTCCTCAAACCTGCCAAAAATTCATTTATCTTCTGTCTTCTCAGTTCTCCTTGCAAGTTGTATTTTTCGCCATGCCGAGTCTCATAGTGGCGCCGAAGATTAAATTCCTTGAGCACCGAAACTTGCTGCATACACACCAGGCACACAGGTTTCTCATTCACCTCAGTGAACAAATAGGAATTCGTCCATTTTTCTTGGAAAATCCTACACTTGATGTCCACTTTTCTCCTTTTTGACAAAGACATCTTGCTGATGAGTGTGTCAGGGCCAGCAGAAAAGCAGATAAAATTCCAATAGGCAAAATGCCGCTTACAGACCCAGATTCCGTATTGCTGCCATCTGCTGTAAGTTCTGAGTCACAGTGTTGTGTCATGTTGTCTACTCTGAATAAAACAGAGCGCCCCTAGCAGACAATATGGGAACTGCAGTTTTATCAAAAAATGTAGTTAATCATTTTTAGGTATTTTTTCATATTGTAGATTTATTCCATGGGCCGGATTGAACCCCCTGGCGGGCCAGTACCAGCCCACGGGCCGTATGTTTGACACCCCTGCCATAATCATTTTAATATTTTTCAATGAAAATGAGGACAGTGAGAAAAAAATTATAATTCCCTCTGGTATTGCAAATCATGTCGCAATTTCAATGTCACTGAAAACATAATCACAATCAGATACTTTTTTCAAAATCATTTAGCCCTGTAGTGTACCATTACATGTAAGAGATTTGGCACCTTTGATTTTAATATTTATTGTTTGGCATTTGTTGATGTGCATATTACCTTAGAACTGGTTTCATAAAGTTTTTGTCTGACATATTAAAGGGATAGTTCATTTTTTGAAGTGGGATTATATGAGGTATTTATCCATAGTTAGTGTCTTACCTGCAGTAGATTGCAATCTATGCGTCTCCAGTGTGGAGAAACAGACAAATATATTGCTCTAAAAAAAACTGAACTATCCCTTTAAGAATATCCACAATAAACTTTTTTGCTGTTCCATTATTACAAGACGAAAACATGATTAATTAGTGTTATGGGTTTGGAAAAGTATGTACAAACCATTAACTTAATTGTGTGTCTATGAGAAATCTGTGATCAGTATCTCTATATTTTCTGCTGCTTTAATTTCAAATTCAAGTTGGAACTACAGGTTTTGAACATCACTAACAATTTAAACTGTAGTTAATCTGCTTTTTTATGCAGCAAAAGTTGATACAAAAATGGTTATCAATTTCTACTGCAATACAAATGGTGTACAAACCTTTAAACATGTACTGTATGTGAAATGTTTTTTTATTGTTTTTTTTATGATCCCTTATTAATCCCACGGAAGGAAATTCTGATTTTCGCATTTCTCCCCAATTGGGGGAGAGCGACGGGTCAGCCGCGGTACAGCGCCCCTGGAGCAGGAAGGGCCTTAAGGGCCCAACAGTGGCTTGAACCTCTGAACTTCTGATCAGTAGTCCAGAGACTTAACCTTTGTGCCACCACTGCCCCCATAAATAAAAGGCCAGTGGTGGGTCTTGAACCGGCTACCTTCCAGTTGGTAGTCTGTCTTCTATCCCCTGAGCTACTCACTCAGATTTACATCACATGTGGTATCACAACATATGGTGTATTATGCATAATGTAAGTGTGATACATACCTGTTAAGAACTTTTAGTAACAGATTCTTTATGCATCTGGAAATAAATTCAGATCAGGATTTAATTAACACACATACACATAAAACAGGGAAGATATTAGTAGTAACTTAAACAATTGAAATTTACAAAATGCTTGTCCACATACTGCATGATGAAAATTTGAGTAAGAAGTTTACAAACATTGTCACTCAGGTACCTGAAAATATCAGTTTATCGTCCAAAGAGGGTTGAATCAAGGCAAATTGACTCGTTTTTAGATCTTGAAGACGTTTCACTTCTCATCCAAAAGACTTCTTGTTCTCAAAGAAACATCTTCAACATCTAAAAACAAGTCCACTGCATTCAGGTCTCTAATAATGAGGACAATAAGAGAACATTTGTTTAGGGGTACAAAGAAGAAAGAGGTCTATGATCTTAATTAAGAAAAGAACTGCATTTAAATAACCCAGCAACCTCTTAAAGACTAGACAGACACACTTAGATTTACTTCCATGAAAAAAACAAAAAAACAAGCAAATCATAAAAACTATGGCATAAAATAATTGTTGAAGCTTAATAACCTTTGTGGAACCTTTACATTAAGAGGACGCTAATAGCAGGAACACTGAAACATGTCATGCATTTAAGAATGAGGCAAAGAATGACCCTGACAAAGAAAATGTATAAAATCCAAAGATGTGACGTTCCATCATAAGTTGTCTTTCAAACCTACAAATGTGCATTCCCTTCTTCACTTTCACCTGACGAAGACTATCAGTGAATGAAACATTACAGGGCAAATTATTTATTTAAGGAAACGTATTGTGGTCCTAGGGCTGCACAGTGGCGTAGTGGTTAGCACTTTCGCCTTGCAGCGAGAAGATCCCTGGTTCGCGTTCCGGCTTTCCCGGATCTTTCTGCATGGAGTTTGCATGTTCTCCCTGTGCATGCGTGGGTTTTCTCCGGGTACTCCGGCTTCCTCCCACAGTCCAAAAACATGCTGAGGTTGATTGGTCATTCTAAATTGCCCGTAGGTGTGAATGTGAGAGTGCTTGTTTGTCTTTGTATGTAGCCCTGCGACAGACTGGCGACCTGTCTAAGGTGTCCCCTGCCTTCGCCCGAGTCAGCTGGGATAGGCTCCAGCCCCCCCCCCCCCCGCGACCCTAATGAGGATTAAGCGGTGTATAGATAATGGATGGATGGATAAATAAAACTCATAAGTTGATGACTCACCTTTGAGAGAAAAGATATCTGTCAATGAAATGTACCACGTCTCGTTATTTAAAGAGCTTCTTCCCACAAGCTGTGATGACTAAATAATGCACCTTGATTCTAACATGTTTTTTTTTATTTTCTTATGAACTATTTATTGGATCTTAGGACTTTATTCTTAAGTATTTTATGTGGCATCTGTTCTCTGTTCTTTTTACTGTCCTATTTTCTTCTGTATTTGTTGTTTTAGATGTTGACGGTGCACTTTGAGCTTCTTGCGCCTCTCTCCAATGTGGTTTTATACTGCAAATGGCAAACTGAACTGAATTGACTGAAGAATACATGAATAACAATAGGATATTACTCACTTCTTTCAGTACTTACAAGTTAGAAAGGTTCAGCAGCAGAAACCCAGTAAATGAGTGTGTACCATGAAAGGTTTTTATTACTGACAGATAGTTTTTGGAAAAGGTCAGTATATAAAAACATCATCAGTAACCTGCTGATCACTGAGTGGTTATCGCCTTCTTTAGACAGTCAGACCAGTAGGAAAAAGTCCCAGCATCAAAGGTGCAGTGGAGACTCCAGACAACATTATTAGCTGATACTAATTCTTCCGATCTAAAGAAAAACTAGTTTTTATGATTCATGACAGGAGCAACCTCAGCTTTGAATAACGTTAACATCTGCTCTCCTTGTAATTGTACCCTTTAACAACAGAATGCATCTTTAGACGCAACCCTGCAGGGATGAAATAACTTCAGACAAAGAGGACATAACTTGATATTTAAAATAACAAATATCAAAGAGTGCCACCAGACTCCTGGGAGATAAGAGAAGGTGTGAGGAGTTTAGCTTTGTTGTAATTCTTCTGAGTTCACTTCAGTCCCAAAGTGATCTACTTTGTCCAAAGAGCCTAAAGATAACAAAGATATTAACTGTTAATAAGAAAAGCTATTGGTGTGACTAGAGTCATTAATCACTCACCGCATTATTCTGTTTCAGTATGAAATATCTGCTTGATGCACCTGTAAACATCTTTGGGTTCTACAACCTTAGAGAGAGAAAACATTTCAAGCGACACTCCACTGCAGCAGACTGAGGGGCAGAACATTTCAGAGATCCTTACCCAAAGATGTAAGTTTGGTAAGAAACCATTTCAGAAGACATCTGACCCAAAACTCACATCCAAATGGAACATCTGCTGATCGGATGTTTACTACTAAAGCTTGTTTTATGCTTGCCGTGTCCACGAGGTCTGTGCAGATGAATTACGTCATTTTATCAGCTCCGCTCCCTCACACGGCCCTTCTCAAGTGGAAAATTTCCGTGTCGTGCACTTCCAAATTTCTCTAACTACCCAGATGGAGGCGTGCGGAAAACTGGTGAAGAACAGGAGCTCCTAGCAGCAGAAGTTTAGAAATCCAGGCACTTATACGATTCATCACACAGAGATCACCGTGGTAATGGGGTTATGAACAATTCATGGTGTTAAATTAAAACTAACTGCTGAAATGCAGCTATTCGGTAAAATGCCGTGTTGTAAGCGGTGTAAACAATGGCAAACTTCTTCTACTCTAGTACCAGAGTAGACCAGGTAGACGTGTGTTTGTGATACACTGCCCCCTGCAGGTTGGGAGCAGACGCCGCATGGAGTATAAACGCACAGACGGTCTCTCGAGTGGATTTCCAAGTGTCTGATTTCTGCGTGGCTTGTTTGTGTAGAAAGCATAACCCAGCCTTAAAGAACCACTAACTGCTCTCTTGGAGACAACAGGATGTCTCCTACCTCCAGCAGGCTCTGATAAGGGTCATGAAGGGTCAGCTGTGAGGAAAACTCTCCCCCTCCCTCTCTACCTCTTCTGTCCCTATCAACCCCCCTTCCAGTGCAGATGGGTCCCCCCACATAAAGATCTGGGTTCTGCTCAAGGTTTCTTTTTCCTTGCCACTGTCTCCTGAGGGCTGCTCTGGGGGGTCAGGCATCTGGGTTCTGTAAAGCGTTTTGAGACAATCTGACCCGTAATGGACACTATATAAATAAAATTGAATTGAAATGAATTGAATTGAACACCACACCTCTGGAGAAGAGGATTTACAAGCTTCATGGTGACCTCCAGACCTTTTCTCTCCAAAACACCCTGAACTTTCTTTACAACAATGAACTGAGAAGTTTTAAATCCTCAAAATAAAGAAATTCAGCTTTGCTGGACTGATGATCCCAACATCTGGACTCAGTCTCTGATACCAGGTTGATCAGGACCAGAATGGAAGAAGAACACATGAAGTCTGAAGCCAGATGACCTGGTGTCATAGAGTGTAGATGTAGGGATCCTGTCTTCAGTGATAGTGGATTTCCTTCATTTTAGGATTTAAAACTGTTCAGTTCATTCTTGTACAGAAAGGTCTTGGTGTGAGGAGGAGCAGCAGGCCAGGAGGTCACAGTGAAGGGTCCAACCTCCTCTTCTCCAGAGGTGGTTTTCCTCTGAACTCTTTGTGAGCAGTACCTGGTTCCTTGAGAGGGGTTTAGAGGAGGGCTGTGAGTGGTCATTATTCTGTAAACATCTGAGTTAGATGAAGGTTTTGAGTTAGCTGTCTCCTAAAATGTTCTCCCTCCAAATTTACAGTTGTGAGAAAGGCTCTGGTTTTTCTGTGTGCTGCTCTGTTCCTTAGAGACATTTTTTGTCTCACATGCACATTCCAGTTGTGAACAAAAGTTTACAGAAATGTGTAAAGACCATGTTTATCATGACAGTCTTTAAGTAATCAGTGACTCCTACAGCTCTGTGGGAGTGTTTGACCTGTTAACTTATTGTCAGTCATTGTGATCGACTACAGCGGCTGGCTCCTCTGAACTATTTAAAAGGGCCCATTTGATGCACTCATTAGACTCAGCCACAAACACTTAACAGTACATACATACTAAAGCATAAATTCAGCTCAAACTAAATACATACGTGATTTGTCTTAAGGAGTTAGAACTTGTAAGGAGACTAGTAAGCTTCTAGTGGTTCCTAAATACCAGGACTTGTTGACTCACTGTGTGCATGTTGAGAAATGAGTGCAGATATTTAAATATGTATATTCTTGTAGAAATATCTAAGATTCAATCAACCCTATATCATCAAAAATATGTTGCTATTTAAAGTAAAACTAATGGTAACCAGTTTACATCTTTGGTTCCATGAGAACATAAGAATTAAATGTATTTTATAAGACCTAAAAGTAAATATCCAAGCTTGCAGTATTGACTACAGCAATGAAAATCATCTAGTTATATGCAGTATATATTCACTGCACTTAGGTAAAGATCTGGCAGAGACAGTGGTCTGATTTATTTAGATTTTCTCTAGATCTTTTATTTCCTACACCATAGACAGGAGGATGGATGGTTGCTGGTGTGAAACCCAACCACCTCCTGCTTTAGAAAAATGTGGTGCTTCATTTATTCATTCATTCATTTAGTCATTCAATCAAAAAAACTACAACATGTTGATCTTGAACATAACCCTGCATGAGATTACACTGACCATAAACAGGAGAACTTACCAAACAGAAACTAACTTCTAGGAGACAGGGTTGGACTTAATATATCTCTCTGCCTCTTCTCAGAAAACATTCAGCTTTCATTTCATCAACGTCCTGACTTTTCTCACAGTATTACAGCCCACCGGTGAACATGAGGGAATTGACCGAAGCTCATCTCAACACAACAGGCCTGTAAACAGTGAAGCTGAATCCCAGACTGGAGCTGCTGGCTGTCACTCATCTGTTTCCTGACACTGACATCAATATAAAAGATGTGATCAGTGTTGTATCGTTAGTGTCATGGAGGAGACAGAATGAAGAGACAGAAATGTGTGATATAGCAGACGTGTCGCTGCAGATCTTCCACCACTTTTAGCCTTGAGCTGCTCAGCACTTGAGGATGTCTTTTGTCGTGCCAGTTAGCATCTGTCAGCCACTGTCAGCAGCAACATATCATCATGCTGATGGGTCTGAAAACATGCAGGGATGGTTTGGTCTCCAGTTTCTAATGTGGGTTAAATGTCAAAAATGCTTTAGGAAATCTAAAAGTGGGTCAGTGTAAAGAGAATCAAACATAAGGACTATCAGTGATCTGACCAAGCCCTTCCTGCAGGCACAAAGAGTGATATAAAATCAGCACTGACAACATTTCTATTCAGATCAAACTGTCTGTTTCCTCTAATTCCATTTTCACACATTTCACACTCAGCATAATTTTTTCATTTGCCAGTTAATGGTTGTTCATGCAACCTCACTCCAGAAAGTAATGTACTATTGTTAATTAAATGCACATTTCTATTGACTGACTCAGAAAAACATGTTGGAGATATAATTTTGATGGGTTGGGTTGACATAATGATGCTTGTGGATACATCAACTTAATATTGTGTGTTTAAACTAAAATGTGTGTTGATTGGGGGCTGGAGCCTATCCTAGCTGACTCGTGCGAAGGCAGGGGACACCCTAGACGGGTCGCCAGTCTGTCGCAGGGCTACATACAGAGACAAACAATCACTCACACATTCACACCTACGGGCAATTTAGAATGATCAATTAACCTCAGCATGTTTTTGGACTGTGGGAGGAAGCCGGAGTACCTGGAGAAAACCCACGCATGCACAGGGAGAACATGCAAACTCCATGCAGAAAGATCCCAGGAAAGCCGGGACGCGAACCAGGGATCTTCTCGCTGCAAGGCGAAAGTGCTAACCACTACGACACTGTGCAGCCCCCAATGTTAGACCATTCTGTAAAACACAAAACTTTGAACCTGTTTTCCTCAAAAACTACAGACAGTGGGTCAGATCACTCTGCCTCCAAACCCTTCATTTTTCCCATCCTCTACCTAATAAACATGTCTGGACCATTTCACAGGTGAGATTGTGTGTTAGAGGGCATGTAGGCTGAAAAAAATACACAGCTGCAGTTGAGATTTTTCTAAATGTTATTTACCAACAGTTGTGTCTGAATTAACTACTGAAGAAAGCAAACTGAAGAGACTATTCATGAAAGGTTTGTCAGTTTACTGTCATTGTGTTTATTTTGCTAATAATTAGTGAACTGGGAAATAAATTTGATTAAAGAGCAAAAGCTGATTTCCCTAACTCAGCGCAGTTTTTAGATGTTGGAAAGACTGATGCAGATTGTTGTGTTGTTTCTATTTTTGAGCTCAGTATATACTGATTATTCTTCATACTAGAAGCCCTTAGATCCTGTCTTCTGTTTTCTTTTGAGGCCAGGAACTTGTTGAAGTACCGCCATATATAAGTTGTGTGACTATATTTCTGGCATCATGAACAGATGATGTATGTTGTAACCTGCATTATACTCATGTAAGTTATAGCTCTATTTTAGGGTATGTTAAGAAGAGGTATTTAGAGCTTGAAAACTACACCATGTGACTCAGTAATGTGAGATGTATGACTGGATGACGTTACACTGCAAAGACTTTTTCTGTTTTTCCTCTCTGAGAGGTGAACACAATGGGAAACTCCCACTGGAAGGAGAGAACCAACAGCAGGGATGAATGCAGGGATAGCGAGCATAGCTGGTGATAATTTACCTATGTTACTATAAATACCATCATTTCACTGTTTTTCTAAATAGATCGCCTGACTTTAATGACTTCGTTTGATTTCCAGTGGTTCTGCAGCTCTGCATTCAGATCGGTAAGTAACACTTCAAAAACGTGAGGTCAGTAATCTTCAGGACTGCGTGAAAAAGCTTCTTTTTTTTCCCTTTGATCCAGCAACCACTACCAAATTGGTCTGCTATTTTACCAACTGGTCGCGGTACAGAACCGGTGTGGGGAGGTTCCTGCCGGAGAACGTGGACCCCTTCCTGTGCACTCACCTGGTCTATGCCTTCGCTGTCATCAACCATGCCAATGAGATCACAGAGTACGAGTGGAACGAGAAAAACCTCTACAGACCATTCACTGAACTGAAGGACAGGTATCAGCTGGTCCAGAGAAACTGTTTACCTGTAATGCTCTCTGGGATTTATAAAAGGATTTTTAATGTGTGTGCATCTAAACAGAAACCCCAGGCTGAAGCTGCTACTGTCCGTTAGAGAGGACAACGACAGACCTGCGTGAGTAGATTCCAAGTTCTTAACACTTATGAAAATCCTCCATACAGATTACAGAAGATTAGTCTTACTGTTGTCAAGTTGATTGTTCAGCTGAAAGAGTATTTCCAGTGCAGTAAACACGACTGAATTTCTGAAATTAGGAAATGTTAAGTGAAGGCATTTAATGCTATGGGGGCAGCAGTTTGCTTTTAGTTCTTGGTACTTCTCATGGGTAAATCTTTGACATTCTTTCACTACTGTGTCACAGTATATAAGATGAAATTACCGTCATTTAGCTCAGAACTTTAAATGGGCTTTTCTACTTCTATAGAACTGGCATTAATTATAGAAAACACACTGCATATATGCAGGTTCTCTGTTATGGTGTCCACTCCAGCCAGCCGTCAGACATTCATCCAGTCTACGGTCAGGTTCCTGAGGACTCATGGGTTTGATGGTTTGGATCTGGACTGGGAGAACCCTGGAACTGGAGGCAGTCCCCCTGAGGACAAGCACAGATTCACTCTGCTGTGTAAGGTACGCTGAATAACTTTCTATTTTCACCTATTCCCTGTTAAAGTTTTAGTCGTGTTCAGTTAAAAACAGCGGCTTGTTTCTGTGATCCAGAGTCTAAAAGTTACAGAACTAATGATGTTAACCTGAGAAACTGAGGTTTGGTGATCTAAAGCGGTTTGTTTTAGGACTTCTGATGTCTTTGCTGCTGTTGAGTGGAGGGTTAAGGAAGAAAACAAACAAAAAAGAAGGAATAATAGAACTGATTTATTTCTTTCTATCAGGGACTCCAGCAAAGATGGTAGTTCACATCCAATGAATTTTATTTAAGAAATTAAGGCACATGTTGAGAAGAAGTTTAAAATTGCCCCCATTATGTTTGCAATATTTTCAACGAGGAATCTTCAGTTACTCTTCCCTTACTAAAGGAAATATCTTTTTGCTCACTACATATAAAATATTTTCTGACTGTGAGGATTATGGTTTAGACCAGTGTTTCTCAAACAGTGGGCCGTGCCCCCCTGGGGGGACGCAGAGGCATGTCAAGGGGGGCGCAGGTGACTGGGAGGAAAAGGTCCGTCTACACCAGGGGTCACTAACTGGCGGACCGCGGTCCGGATCCAGACCCAGACCCCGTCTTATACGGACCCAGACTTGTAATCAGTAAATTGTAACAGGATTTAAATTTGACGAGTCGCTTCTATTTTACCGGCGCAGCTTTTCCAGTGTTTACGGCATTGGTTTATCAGCTCAGGAAACGCACAGACCAATTACGTAAGAGTTCAGCCATCCCACGTGACGCTACTCAGCCAATGAAGTCTCTGTATTACAGGCGCGGAACATCGCAGCTCTGTCTGCATTCCGATAACAGTTGAGAGGCGAGGGACAGACGAGAGGAGGACAAGCAGTAAAGAAAACGAAATAAAGTGACACCGAGAGGAAGACGAAGGGACGTGTGAGCCAGATAGGGATAGAGTAAAAGGCAAAGAAACTGGTGAGCCATAAAAAATTACAAATGTCTAAAAAAAGTGGACAGAGTCGTTTGTGTTCATTCTGCCCTCTGGGAGCACAAAACCTCTGTGTCTGATATGTTCAGAGACCGTGGCACTCATTAAAAGTGGCAATGTGAAACGCCACTATGAAACAAAACACAAAGATTTTGACCAATCATACCCCATCAAGTCTGAACTGAGGGCACAGAAAATAAGCAGCGTTAGAGCCCAGTATGATCAGTCCAGCAGGATCCTGACACATTCATTCACTGCCCAGCAACGTGCTAACGAATGTTCCCTCAGACTTGCTTGGATTCTGGGACAACACAAAAAACCATTTAGTGATGGGGAGGTTGTCAAGGAGTGCATGAGTGCAGTAGCTGAAACCTTCCTTGAGGCAAAACAAAAAGAAGAGCTTTGTAACAAAATAAAGCTAATACCTATGTCAGCATCATCAGCTCCAAAGAAAAGTGACATATTAACCAAAGATGTACTAGCTCAGCTAGACGAAGCTCTTCATAAAGCACCATGTGTAGCCTGGGCTGTAGATGAGTCCACTGATGTGACCGACGATGCTCAGTTGTTAGTTTATGTCAGGTTCTTCAACAAGGACAAGAACATTTTCTGTGAAGACCTGTTAGGTCTTACTCCCCTTCAGACCAGTACAAGAGGAGAGGACATCTACCTGGCCATTAAGGAAATGTTAATAAAGAGGGGAATAGAACCAAAACAAGTGGTTTCAGTGACTACAGATGGAGCCCCTGCCATGATAGGGAGAGAGAAAGGAGCTGTGGTGAGACTGAAGAAAGATAATCCTGAGCTCATTGCTTACCACCGTGTTATTCACCAGTCTGTCTTCTGCTCAACCCTGTCAGATGAGCATGCTGAGGTGATGAATACAATGATGAAAATGATAAACTTTCTCAGGGCATCCTCATCCTATCAGCATCGCATGCTTAAGAAATTCCTCAGAGAAGTTGAAGCAAATGCTGATGATCTTTTGCTGCACAGCAATGTGAGATGGCTCAGAAAAAGCAGGGTGTTGGAGCGGTTTTGGTCCATCAGAAGGGAGGTAGCAGCTTATTTGACAGAGCTGAAGAGTCAAAAGGCAACACAGTTTTATCTCTTTTTAAAAGATGAGAAAAAGATGGATAATGTGGCCTTTTTGGTTGATATCACCTCACATCTCATATCTCATATAAGGTGGTTCAAATTGTTCAGTCTTTTTTTCACATTCTGCACTTTATTTTCAGATGTACAGTTATGTCGAAAGTTATTTTTTAATAAATGTTGTCAAAATGATTTTGAACCATACTGAATTCATTTGATTTGATGGTCAGTTATTGATTACATGCGGACGCTAATAGAACTACTAGGTTACATCAACATACTGTATATCACACTAATTCAAGTTAGACATTATGATGTTCCGGACCTTTGCTTTAACAAATTATCTCTGACTGGACCTCTATGAATTTTAGTTGCATACCCCTGGTCTACATGAAACTAATTAGCTGAACTAATGTTTTATCGTCGCCCTGCTTGTTGCGGTGTACAATACTGAAATTGCGCTGGCCCATAGACTGTATATGCGCTGGCCGTTTGGACTCGGAAGTACAGACTCCAGAGAACAGGAGAACGCATCGTTAATGTGCAGTCGGAACACCAGCGTACTTGATCACGTCACGTACTTGGCTCATCTACTCAGATTATTTTTACCAGCGATGTCAAACATAGGGCCTGCACACCAAAACTGGCCCGTCAGACGGTCAATTTCGGCCCTCGGGACGACTTTACAAAGGGGAAAAATTGCGACATTAACCGTAAATTGTAAATTTGTAAAACTGTAAATCTAAAATAATTTCTAGACCTTGACAAGTAGTTTTGATCATGAAGTAAAATACTAGATTGTTCAGTTCCAGATACCTGTGACTGAATGTTGTGTGTTTTTGTAGATAAACTTTGATCTGGCAGGTACAATGCATGTGTAAATGATGAACTGAAGCATAATAGGCTACTGTTGAAATTGAACTTGTTTTCCGTAAGAAAAAGCGCGTGACGTCACGTCCAGCATCCAGACAGCAGGTCAGAGAGTCAGAGGAGTGTCGTCTTGGAAAATAGGGCAGCGACTTACCGGAGAAAAGTTATTAGCTTAACTCATTATATATTTTACAAGTTAGATAGATATTCACAAAATATTAATGTCCATTGTATTTTACCCTTCCTTTTTAAAGGAATAAGATAAGAAGTTTATTAATGTATGTGAAGCCACTCAAGGCCAAAACAAGCAGATGGTATTTTAAGATTTTGGTAGAAGGTTCAGGTTTTTCTTCATTTATTTATTTTAGTAATTTCTGAACAAGCTACCCTGTTTTTTTCCTTTAATTTAATCTTGTTATTTATGTGATGACTCCTGCATGCAGAGAACTATTGGAAATATAACAAGTTCTAGATTTAGGCATAAAAACATCTGAAGAGTGACCAGTATGAGCAGACTGATGCCGTAAGAGCAGCTTTATCCGTCATGATGAAACTTTTGCTAACTTTTTGCTACTCTAGAAGATATGTGTACTCTGCTTATTGTTTTCTGTGCTGTTTATTTCAGCTTTACACTAAAAATGTTACTTTTCGGAGGGGGCGCTCGTGCACAGTAATGGAGTAGACGTGCCTCGCTGGAGCTCCGTCCTGTTACCTCCATTTTGCCGTTTACCTACTGCACTGGTTCATGTTTCTTTGTTTCTTTGACGTGTAAGTGGCTCAGTGAGTCCTCAGTTATAGTTTTACACCATGCCACGGAAAGACGAGGCTTCTAAGGTGTCTTCTCCAGCCAACAACCCGCTAGCAACGACGCTATACTTACCGCCATTGCAAAGCAGGGCATTGAGGTGGCTAAAGTTACTTCACTCGCGGAGGACTTAAAGAAGTCAATGGAGGGACGCCTTGACTCCATTGAGTCGTGTCTCTCTGCACTTCAAAAGGGGAACCGTGAGGCCGAGCCATGTCTGAATGACGTGGACGGGGCCCTTTCCTCCGTCGACACCCGCATCACCACTTTGGAAGCTACGTGCAAGGATCTGCGGGATGCTAATAGCCTACTCAAAGCTATGGTGAATGAACTGGAGGGTCGCTCCCGCAGGCTCAACATTCGCATCGTGGGTGTTAAAGAGGGGGCAGAGGGTGCCCGCCCCAGCAAGTTTGTTTCACGTTTGATTCCTGAGCTGCTTGGCCAAGACAACTTCTCTAAGCCCGTCAAGATTAATCGAGCCCACCGCAGCCTGAAACCCAAACCGCATGCTAACGAGCGGCCACGGGTCATCATCGCCAGGGTCCATAACGAAAGCGTCCTCGTCAACATCTTTCGGCTCAGCAGGCAGATGGCTCCACTGACCTACCACGGAGAGAGAGTCTACATATTTCCTGATTACACCGCCGAGGTCGCGGCCCAGCAGCAGGCTTTCAATGCCGTGAGGAAGCGACTGATCGGCGCTGGTGCCAAGTATTCTCTACGGTTTCCAGCCAAGCTTCAAATAACTCATAACAATACGGTGAGCACCCTCACCTCTCCTGCTGAAACTGAACAGTTCGCTGACTCACTGACTAAGACAAGTTGACTGATGACATTTGCCGGACCATGATAATGTCATGACACTGCAGAATGTGTGTTTACTACACTATGTATGTTTACGATGTATACGGATACATGCATTCAAAGTGAGCTTGACTTCCTAATATTTGACTTTCCACTACTCTTTGACCAGTAGTGGTAGAGCAGGCAGGTGCAGCTGTCTTGGTCTAGTAATTATTCCTCTTTTTCTTTTGCTGGCCTGCCTGGTATACCACTCCACTCTTTATGTACGGCTATCGCTTTTTTGCTAAGCACATTTTGGTGCAGCTAACTTTGTAACATTGTACTTTGTACAATTTCTGCACTTTGGAGGTGCAGTCAGGGCTGCTGGTTTAGTTGTGGTTGTTATTTTTTTCCCTAGTTCTCCATTTGCGGGCTTTGTTACCCAGCGGCCTCCATGCTAGCTATAAAGATCTGCCGCACTGTTCTTTTTTTGCGGCTTGTTTTTTAGGGGTGTTTATTTTTCTGTGTGTGTTTGTTTGTTGCCAGTTCACTGCCACTGATATATCAGTCCTTACTCCTTGTGTGCAAGATGCATAAATACAGGATCTTATTCTGCTGGAATCAGGGATGAGTCACATTACTTTCACCACTTGGAACTGTAGGGGCCTTGGGAAAGCACTTAAAAGGGGTAAAGTATTTGCTCATTTAAAGGGTTTGTCATCTGACGTATTTTTGCAGGAGACTCACATCCAGCCAACTGAACAGAGACGTTTGTGTGTGGGTTTCCCAGGTGTATCAGTCCACTTTTACCTCAAGAGCTAGGGGGGTAGCCATCCTCATCCGCAAAACTGTCCCGTTTGTGTTTAATTCTGTGGTCACGGACCCAGGTGGGAGATACTTACTGGTCACTGGATCTATTAATGCAACACCACTCGCTCTCCTTAACATTTATGCCCCGAATTTTGACTGTCCAGACTTTTTCTGTAAAGTTTTTGATCTGCTCGCTGATTATAACAGTTATAATATTATTATCGGTGGGAATTTAATAGTTATCTCGATCCCCAGCTGGACAGGTCCTCTCTTAAAACTGCCCCAACTCTAAAATCTGTCCCGGTTATTAATAACCTTGTAAATTCGTTGAACCTGGCTGATGTCTGGAGGCTCCAGCACCCTCTCGATAGACAGTACTCCTTCTTCTCCCCTGTGCACGGCACCTTCTCCAGGATCGACTAGTTCCTGATCGATTCTAGATTGATTTCCAATACAACTAGCTCGACATACCATCGTATTTTAATATCTGATCATGCTCCCCTTACAATGGATATTAATTTCGACCTAAAAGCACCACGTTACAATTCGAAATTCAACCCTTCCCTAAATTCAGATAAATCCTTTTATCAGTACATATCATCAAAAATAGCAGATTTCCTTTCTTTTAATGATAATGGTGCTGTCTCAGATTGAGTCCTTTTGGAGTCCTTTAAGGCCGTACTTAGGGGCCACATCATTTCATTTCAGGCATCAGCAAAAAGGGCCAGGATAAGCCATTTGGCTAACATTAAGGCTAAGTTATCTGTACTAGAGGAATCCTATCGCACAGATAACTCTGGGGACACTCTTTTTTTTGTGACTTGTATTTTATTAAATTTTATAACACAAAAAGGGGGGTAACAACAAAATGGGTTGCACATTAGTTATTTTGCTTATACTTTGTCCATTTTGTCCATTTTTTGTTCATTTGTGGTTCTTGTCGTCTCAGTCGATGGGTTAGTCTCGCCATTGTAAATATCTCCTCAATTGTTGCCATCCACTGTTCCTTTGAAGGGACAACGGTTTGTCCCCATTTCCTTGTTATACATTTCTTTGCTGCAATTAACATTATCTTTACCAAATATTTATCACTTTCATAAATAGAACCATCAGTAAAGTTGCACAAATACAACAAATCCGGTTTCAATGGTATTACATAACCCAACACTTTAAATAAAACATTACAGATATTTTTCCAAAATTCTGAAAGTTTCGGACATTTCCAAAAGATATGTGAATGGTCAGCATCTACAGTTGTCCTCAAAATTATTCATACCCCATGAAATATAACATTGTTTTTCAGATTGTGCATTTGCAATAGGTATTATATTTATATTTCCTCAATATAATTTTTCTTCTTGTTGATGTGTGTAAATTCACACAGGAGTGTCCAAATTTTACTCACATATAGTAATAGATATGGCCAAAAGTTAGTTTTCATGGATGTTCAGAATTATTCATACCCCTGGAAACGTCTCAGAAAAATGTCTTTTATTGGTTTAAATTCCTAATAATTTACTCATTTTTGGCCTAAACTTATTTCAATATGATCAGTAGAATATTAAACTCCTTGTTTTTGGTGACCAGTGGCATCTTTTCCGAAGAGTATAAATAGGGGCAACATATTCTAGTTATTCTCAAATTCTGAACAGTATGGCCAAGAAGAAGGAGCTCAGTGAGGATCTGCGACAACGTCTTGTATGTGCCCACAGTAAAGGAAAGGGTTGCAAGGCCATTTCCAAGCAATATGATGTCCCTGTGTCAACCGTCCAGAGCATAATTAACAAGCACAAGAAGTTTAACACTGTTAAAAATCTCAGTGGGCGTGGCAGGAAGTGCAAGGTGTCACCCAAACTTGCCCAGAAAATCTGCCGAGAGGTCAGCAACAACCCCCGGACAACAACCAAGGCCCTGATTGAATCACTTGACCAGGCAGGGACAAATGTGTCACGGTCCACCATTGAACGGGTCCTGCACAGAGGTGGCCTCCATGGGCGTCGGCCTCGAAAGACACCACTGCTTAAGAAAAAACACCTTGAGGCTCGTTTGGCTTTTGCTAGAGGTCATCTGAAGCAAGATCCAAGTTTTTGGTCAAACATCTTGTGGTCTGATGAGACAAAGTTAGAATTATTTGGCCATATGGATGTTCAGTACGTCTGGAGGAGAAAAGGGGACGCATACAACCCAAAGAACACTGTGCCCACTGTCAAGCATGGTGGTGGAAATATAATGCTTTGGGGATGCTTCTCTTCCAGTGGCACAGGGAACCTTGTCAAGGTCCAAGGAATTATGAGAAAGGAGGATTACATCAAAATCCTTCAAGAAAACGTGAAGGATTCTGCTAGGAAACTCCACCTTGGCCGCAGATGGAAGTACCAACAGGACAATGACCCCAAACATACGGCCAAGGTAGTCACAAAATGGTTCAAGGACAATGGTGTCAACGTCCTAGAATGGCCTAGTCAGAGTCCGTATCTTAATCCGATTGAAAACTTGTGGCGAGAGTTAAAGACCAGAGTGATGGCTAGGAAGCCTAGCAACCTGACCGAGCTTGAAGCTTTCGCCAAGGAAGAATGGGCCAACATCCCACAGGAGACATGCAGGAAGCTTGTGGACACATACAGGAATCGCTTAGAGGCGGTTATAAAGAACAAAGGCTATGCTATTGACTATTCAAGAAGGTCATTGGACTTAGCAAAACTAGGGTATGAATAATTTTGAACATGGATTATTTTGAAAGCCAATGAAATAAATACATCTGAAATAAAGATTTTCATAAATTTTGTATTTTTGTTATTCCTTTACTTGTTGGGGACCTATAACTCATAAACAAACTTGCCAAAATGTCTTCATTCCATCACAAAAATAAAAAATCACAAAAGTTACCAAGGGTATGAATAATTTTGAGGACAACTGTATTTCCCCACATTCTCTCCAGCAATTCTGATGCCTCTTTAACTGTTTACTTTTAGACTTTGGCGTAATAAAAAATCGTATAAGATTTTTCCAGGCAAACTCCCTCCACATCCGAGAGCTTGTGGTTGTATGATGAAAACTCCACATGTTCAACCACTCATTTTCTTGGATTGTTATATTAAATTCTTTTTCCCACTTTGCTTTTACTTTATGTGTTGTGTGTTTATTGATTTTTATTAGGGCTTTATATAGAATTGAGATTATCCTAACATTACTGTCTTTATAGGCTTTAGTCATTATTTGAACAATATCACTCTCTTCCATGGAGGGAATCACCTGGATTTCTTTATTATGATAATCTCTCATTTGAAGATAACGAAAGAAATTATATTTTCCAAGATCAAACCTTTGTTCCAAATTCCAGAAGCTCTCCAGCTTCCCATTGTTTTCCAGAACACACCAAGCTGTATCTCCTTTTGTTGCCCAGTTTTTATAAGTTTGGTCAAACTTAGCTGGTGCAAATTTATCATCATGACCGATCCATTTCAATTTTTTAGTTTGTCTTTTAATTCTGTGTATCTTAATTATTTTAAACCAAACATTGAAAGTATGATTAGTTATTGGATCTAAATGTATTTTATTTTTGTCATACATTTCTTTGTCTCCAAGGAGGCTTTGGATTGGTTGTTTTAGTGATCCAGTCTCATGTCTTTCTATCTACTACAGTAGAATGGATTGCACCAGCAATATATGTATTTTAATTTTGCAGCCTGATAGTATTCTTTCAACTTTGGTAACGTCCTCCCTCCTTTCTCTTTGGGAAGCTGGAGAGTACCATACTTGACCCTTGGTCTCTTACTATCCCAAACAAACCTGGATATTAATTTATCCCATGCTGTAAATTGAGTTTGGGTGACCTCTACTGGTAAGGCTTGAAACAAAAACAGGAATCTAGGTAAAATGTTCATTTTTACAGTTTTAACTCTGTAACTTAAATTTCTTGAACTTGTAAATAGTTCTTTTTATTTAAATCTTGAAAATTTTGTGTCATTTCAATTCCTAAGTATTTAATTGATTGCATTTTCCAATTAAATTTATAAGTTTTTAAAAATATTTTTAGAGGGTTCATAGTTAAAGGTTAATATTTGAGTTTTTAAAATATTTATTTTATATCCCGACAAATATTTAAATGTTTCTAATAACTTCATCAATGCAGGTAACGATATATCAGGTTGTTCGAGGAATACTATACAGAGATGAAAGTTTTCCGGGTTTTCCCGGAAATCCGGGATTTCAAATTTTCTGAGTTCATTTCCGGGAATCTGGGAAATTGATCGAAGTTTTCAGTGAAAATCAGAATTTGATTGATAGTATTCCATCCATCCATTATCTATACACCGCTTAATCCTCACTAGGGTCGCGGGGGGGGGCTGGAGCCTATCCCAGCTGACTCGGGTGAAGGCAGGGGACACCCTAGACAGGTCGCCAGTCTGTCGCAGGGCCACACACAAAGACAAACAAGCACTCACACACTCACACCTACGGGCAATTTAGAATAGTCAATTAACCTCAGCATATTTTTGGACTGTGGGAGGAAGCCGAAGTACCCGGAGAAAACCCACGCATGCACAGGGAGAACATGCAAACTCCATGCAGAAAGATCCCAGGTCCGAGCTGGGATGTGAACCGGGGATCTTCTCGCTGCAAGGCGAAAGTGCTAACCACTACGCCACTGTGCAGCCCCGATTGATAGTATTCTTTTTGAAAATCTTATTCTTATCGCTAATGCGTTGTTTGTTTATATTCCTGTACGGAGGCAGCCATTTTGAATCTCGTTCATTGACGCGATTCCAATCTAATGCTGCGAGAATTTGCGAGAGTGGATGCACTGAATAGCGCCAGTTTTGAGTACAAAGGAGAGATTAATCATTGAATAGCGCTCATTGAATAGACGACCTTTGCTTTTGTGTAACTGTAATGACCCGTACCTGTCAGGACAATGTTTAAACAGGTAGACAGGCACGCTGACGTGCTGCTATAGACGCGACAGTCAAGAACGCGTTCCGGTGGTCGTGGTTAGAAGAGAAAGATACGAACGGCGATTTCTTGTCTGAATATATCAGGAAATTAGACAAACCAGGTACGTTTTTTTTTAAATTTACAAAGATATCAATATATTGATAGTTTACTGTGTCTTAAGGTTCCTGTCTTAATGATATTATAATATAATCCTTATAATAGATTAGTGACACATCTAGACTAGAGTATGAAATGATTAATATATGAAATATGGGGTACTAAACTACTGAATAGTTTACATTACTGAACATGTTAACAGGAATGTTTCTGCATTTTTATTAACATTTTCACACTTTTGTGTTATTCTTTTAATGAGGGAAGGGGGTTATGAAATTCTGGGCTTGGCCCTTAGGGGAAGTTCTGCCGAAATTTTTTTCAGGTAAGGACTTAGAATATTTTTTTCATTTTTTTTTTGAATGAATATTATTTGTGCATGTTTTAGAAAAGAAAGATGCGAACGACGATTTCTTGTCTGAATATATCAGGAAATTAGACAAACTAGGAACTTTTTTTATTTTACAAAAATAGACCTCAATTTTTTCTTTTTTCTTTGAGTGAATAGATATCATTTGTGCATGCTTTTGATAAGATAGACTCCATTGAAGATCTATATTGTTTGGTCATTTTTAAATTTTTATCTTCATTGAATATTGCGTGGTCATTTTAATTTTTTGTATATATTCTTATTGTTAATAAAGACTATAATGCTATGTTAATTTAATTGTAACAATGACACTATTATAATTTATTATTCGGCACTCGCATAAGGCTGCCTTCGGCAGCCTCTTGGAGCACCTTCGGCGCTCACTTGGCAAAGTTGCTTAGAAAAAAAATTTTCAGGGTTTTTTGCCAACAGCCACTTTCATCTCTAACTATAACGTCATCAGCAAAAAGGCCAATCTTGTGTTCTACTCCATTTATAGTGACTGCTTTTATTTCTCTATCTTGTCTCACAGCTTGTGCCAGGGGTTCAATAAAAATTGAAAAGAGCGTAGGCGAGAGCCCACACCCTTGTCTTGTTGATCTCTGTAAATAAATTTTATCTGTGAGATTTCCATTGATTTTTATTCGGGCATTTGGTTGGCTGTATAATGTTTTTATCATATTCACTGATTTGTTACTAAAACCCATTTTTTGTAGGACAAGATACAGAAAATTCCAATTTACAGAGTCAAATGCCTTTTCTGCATCAGTACTCAAAAGGACCATGCTTCTTTTCTCTCTCTGTACTTTTTCGGTGATATGAATAGTTTTTCTAATATTGTCATATGTCTGGCGATCCCTCATAAACCCAGTCTGATCTTCATCGATTAATTCTGATACAAAAGTATTTAACCTTCTAGAAATGATTGACGTATATATTTTATAATCAATGTTTAGTACTGAAATTGGCCTGTAATTAGAGCAGCATTCCTTATTTTTCCCTGGTTTAGGAATAGCCGATATTATTGCTTCTAACCATGATGCTGGCATTACACTTTCCTTTAGAGTCCAATTTAATGATTTACAAAGCAATGTTGCTAACTCATTTTTAAATACTTTGTACCATTCGGCCGGAAAGCCATCACTTCCAGGTGATTTATTATTTTTTAAAGAATTGATTGCTTTGGTAATTTCTTCTTTGGAAGTTTCAGCTGTCAATATATCATTTTGCTTTGTTCCAATTGCTGGAAGCTCCAATTGTTGAAGGAAGTGCATTTTTTCCTCTTCACTTGCAGATGGAGGTTGTGTATAGACATGTTCATAAAACTTTTTGAAAATACTTTCAATTTCTTCTGGGTTATGAGTGACAGTATTAGTACATGGATCTTTAATTTTACTGATTGTATTTATTGCCTGCTGTTTTCTTAATCTTTTGGCTAAAAGTTTTGTTGATTTTGGTCCCATTTCGTAATAGCTCTGTCTGAAATACATATGTTTTTTTTTCCATTTCATCCTCCAATATAGTATTTATGGATGTTTTAGTATCACAAATCTGCTTATAAATTTCAGATGTTTTTGTTTTTAAAAATTGCTGTTCCAATTCTGTGAGCTTTCCAGAACACTTTTCGTATGTTTGCATTTTAATTTTTTTTAACCAAGTTGTTTTATATATTATTTTTCGGCTGATCACTGCTTTCAGAGCATCCCATACGATACTTGGATTCACTTCCCCATTGTCATTTTGTTCAATATATCGTTTAATTTCTTCCTTGACTTCTTTTACTGTTGCTTCGTTGTTAAAATACTCATATTTAACCTCCACAACAGACTAACTAGCCTTAGCAGCTAACTAGCAACATGCTACCAGTTAGCCTTGCAGTTAGCATTAGCGTAGTTAGCACTACGTAAGCTATAAACTTAAACACCAAAAAGACACCACCTTGAAGCGCATAGTGTCTTCAAACAACTTCAGTAAACAAATAGCAGCTGTACTTACTGATAGTTCCACTGCAGGGCTCAAACAGTGAGCTCTGTGCACTGTAAAATGTAACATGTTGTTTCAACTTAAAACTATGAGTGAAAGGGCTGCTTTAAAATTTTGAATTAAGTCAACAAACTTACTTTGTTATCTTGATTAAATGTCTCTTGTGTCAACTCTTTGTGTGAGTTTAGTGAATTTGGATTCGTTAATTTATTGAACTCCTTAGGGTAGTTGTTTAAACTTGCAAATACATTTTAGGTCAATAAAAATAGTTAATTGTGTGAACTTTTGTTTTCATTTAGTTTTGGTATAGGGCTGCACAGTGGCGTAGTGGTTAGCACTTTCACCTTGCAGCGAGAAGATCCCTGGTTCGCGTCCTGTCTTTCCTGGGATCTTTCTGCATGGAGTTTGCATGTTCTCCCTGTGCATGCGTGGGTTTTCTCCGGGTACTCCGGCTTCCTCCCACAGTCCAAAAACATGCTGAGGTTAATTGATGATTCTAAATTGCCCGTAGGTGTGAATGTGAGAGTGATTGTTTGTCTCTATATGTAGCCCTGCGACAGACTGGCGACCTGTCTAGGGTGTCCCCTGCCTTCGCCCGAGTCAGCTGGGATAGGCTCCAGCCCCCCCGCGACCCTAGTGAGGATTAAGCGGTGTATAGATAATGGATGGATGGATGGATAGTTTTGGTATAGATTTTTTAATTGATTAAACAGTTTAGGGTAGTTATTTGAACTTGTAAGTGTAATTCAGGTTAATGAAACAGGTCTGTTCATTTGAATTAAGTTAATAAATTTACTGAACTTAAATACACAACTGAAGTGGTATGTTGTATTAAGTCTGTCTTAGTACATTCAATTTAAGTTTGTACCTTTACTCAACTCCATTTCTAGTTGTTTAAACTACAAAATCTTTGTCAAGATGTCAAAAAAATTGACCTAATCATTCCAAATTGTGTTTAGCAAAACTTAATTAAAAAGATCAACTAAAAAACTGATTTAACAAAATAAATGTTACAGTAACCTATACATAATTAGGACAAGTTAGTTTTTAAGACACGACAAGCACCAACTAACATCTAATCAATGTCACATGTATTGATTCACATCTTGACATAGCCATGACTTTTGGCCATATTTGAACAGACCAAGATTCACAACTTAAACCAGTTCAAGTATAAATGTGCAGGTTTTTCCTCAACTGCTTATGCCCTCAATATCACCCGTCGGCATGACACTGAAAATGCTAAGATAGCAAAAATTAAACAGTAACATGAACGTTCTGCATCATATGCCACTCAGTAGTCTGAATATAAACAATGAAAGACAGACTTGACCTAACGTTTGTCATGGACAATCTCAACCAATTCCACAGGACTAAACTCTTGTGAGGCTGAATGCTGAATATTTCAACACTGTAGTGCCAATTCGTAGCTTGAATCAATGTACAATGCAAAAATATGAGAAAAAAGAGAACTTGCAAATATGGAAAACAGGCAGCAAAACAAGAACTTCATTATCACAGTTTTAACTCTCAGACACATGACATTAGTCATCAGAGCACAGTCTTAGCTCAAAAACATGCATCATGTCTTATTAATCCAGTGGTTCTGAGTTCTTTTGTTCAGACATAAGGTTAAACCATAGATGCTGATTTTGACCTTCGACAGTTTCGGCAAACAGCTCTCACCTTCTTCAGAAGCGTCTCACTGACAGCGTGTGACATGTCAACCGGCAGATTTTGAGTCGGATTTAAAACAAACACCAGTTACTGTTTCCACCATCTCCTTAGACAGTTAAATTGTACTCGATTCTTTCAGGATTCCATGAAATGTTATCACATGACTGTCAATAAATAAATACAACTAATGTGATCAATATTACTATTTGGTCAGGCCCATCAAAACATGCACAAAGAAAATTGTTTCCAACCCACAACTACTGACTTCTAGAAAGGTTAAAACACTGTAATGTCATCACATCACAAATCATGACAACAGTTTATGGACGGGCCCCTAAAAACCCAAGATATGATGCTCAGTTCAATCAAATACATTGGCTCCTTTTTTTTTTTCATTTAACAGACATAAATGTTCTGCTACTGTATTTTATATCTTTACTGCAGAACAGTGAGGAATTAACACTTATGATCTTGAAGATACAAACAACAAAAGAGGGAGGCATGGAAGAATAACTTTTAAACACTTACATCATGATCCAGACAGCGTGAGCCTCGTCAGTCCCACTATGCCAGTCTTTGCCTTGGACAGCTCAAGGAATCTTGACAGACAATGGTCCAGCCCGGCAAAGAGGGAGCCTTTCAGGTCAACAGCTGTAAGGTGGGCAAATTCAGCTTCAATCTACTGGAAGAGGGCAAAAAAACCCAAAACAAAAATAGGTCAAAGCGCATGCTCTGGCATTGCATAAACTTAACACTGCGAGTCTTCCTTTTTACGTAAAATAATCCATGCAAGACTCAAGTTTAAAGGGATAGTTTAGATTTTTTGAAATGGGATAGCATCAGATACTTACCCATTGTCAGTGTATTACCTACAGCAGATGGTGGTCAGCATGCACCTTGTTTGAGGAAGCAGCAGGAGTACCGCTGGAGGAAGCTAGACAGTGTACATGTTGTGGAGCAAAAGTAGCAGCAAAATGCAGCCACTAAAATATCAGCTTAAGTGTACGCTATAATATAAATAATTTCATCACTTTACCTTCCCATTAGACAGGCAAGGTCACTAAAATGTATTTTGCTACTCACCATGTCCACAATAAGTACATTCCTTAGCTTCTCACACCGGGCACGCTGTCTCACACCTACTGCAGGTGATGCAATGACCAGGGACAAGCACCTCATACAGCCCTACTTCAAATAATCCAAGTATCCTGTCAACAAAATCTCATTCAAGAAAACAAATCAAGAACACTTTACCTGCCGTTCAAAGAACAAGGCTGGCCATCTTTCTTTGACTTGTGCCACAAGTGGTTCATCCTCAACAATCTCTTTTCTCCGTAAAGGGAATGTGTTTTTCGTCATGTCACCAATATCCTTCCAGTCAATCTTTTTTCTTCATTTCACTGGCCATGGCGGAACTTTCGACATCACAGTCACTTTGAGCTTTTCCTTCTGGAAAATCAGGCAGAAAATTCACCTCTGATTTTTTTGCCCGCTTTAATCTTTTTGGACTTGGTCCAGAGGTACGTGCATTAACTCTGAGCTCGGAGCATCCAGCCACTCAAAGCTTCTGCCGGAAGTTGCCCATTTTGAACTTTAAACATGGTATTTGTGTGTGACCGTGTGTACATGTGTGCTTTTAAGACTGTGTGTGTAGAATGTTTTGTTTCACTGTCATGTATTTTAGTCCAGCAATGTTCTTTTAATTGGCATTTGTGTGTGTGTGTGTGTGCGCGCGCGCGCGCACGTGCGCATAATGTTTTGTTTCACTGTGTCATGTACTTTTACCTCAGTGTACAAGAAATGCCTTCGCAGAAACCAGGAGCCTGCCTCGCACAGTGTACACTGATAATGGGAGTGTAGTGGTTGAGCTCTTCAGGTTCAACAACCATCAGTTCAGCAGGGTCTCTTTTGCAGACTTCGTAGCATCTGAGGTGCTCCACATACCAAGCTGAGAAAGGTTCAACAACAAACAGGAGCTCGTTGCATGTAAGCAACACATGAACAGTCTTACAAAAATCAGGAGGTCCACTAGTGCTTCCAAATGACACAAACATTCCCTTGGTGTATTTTGTTCCATGTATGTATGCGGTTGTGGCCAGCATTACACTGCTCACAGATCCACATCAATCCTTTCTTGGATAGAGGACAGAATGTCCAGGGAAACATTCGATACGCTTTTGACTTCTAGTGTTGGTTTAAACAGGTTGGGCATGTCCAAGTAGTATGCCAACATAAGTTCATGTCTCAGGGACAGAGTCAGTAGAATGTTTTTGAAATTGTTGACATCACAAACCACTTTCTTGGAAAAGCTATGTTTAGCTTCAAAACGTAATGTCCAAAAATCAACCAGTGGTCCAAAGCAGCAAATTAAATTAGGATAGTGTTCCAGGAAATGGTGCTTAGTTATGAGTTTCAGGAAACACAGTCAGTAAAAGTTTCTTATGCTCATTTATTTTGGCATCAAGGTAACACAAGCTTTCGTCTGTAAAGGTGGAGGACGCCAAAAGTTCCACAATGTCTTTTAGTTTCAGAATTACAGACCATGCATCAACATTTTCAGGTACAACATCAGCTATGAGTAGGGGTACCAGCCTCAGAAGAATCCAGTCCTCATGGCCGTTGCCTCCAATTGTGGCACTTATAAGCACTTTTTCTGAATTTTTCTGTGGACGGTTAGTTCTGTCAGAAAACTTATCGGGGGGCAATTAAGGCATTCCCTACTGGTAAATGTCCCAGACCAGACGGGCTTGGAGCTGAATTTTACCAAGCATTTAAGGACATTTTAACTCCTTACTTACTCAGAATGATAAATGACTCTGTAGCTAATAATAGACTTCCACAGTCTTTGTACAAAGCAAACATATGCCTGTTATCAAAAAGTGATAAAGATCCCACAGATCCTGCTAATTACAGGCCTATCTCTCTACTTAATTTAGACCACAAAATTCTAACTAAAGTTCTTGCTACCAGATTAAATAAATTAATTGAAACTATTATGCCATTGATTGGGCTCGTCCCTGAAGACTATGTGTAATTTGTTTTAAATGTGTAGACGTGGGCTTTGGGCAATATAGCCATGTGTAATAGTGCTTAAGGATTATGAGCGATAGTGATAATGGGATATGTGCAGTAGTGTTAGATGGGACATGTATAGGGTAATTATATGTTATGTAGATGGGGATATGTGCAATAGTGACTACGAGAAATGTGCAATATTATTATGTGCAATAGTGGCAACGGAAAATGTGCAATACAATTAAATGTAACAGTGTCAGAGGGATATATATAGCGGACACTTATGTTACAGTGACAGAGGGATAAGTGTAGTATGACAATGTGCAATAATGTACAGGGATATGTGTAATAGCAACAAAGATATTTGCAATATAATCATGTGTAAATGTTAATTAATTAGTGGTTGGTAGCTGCCTCGATATCTCAGCTTTTGTCTGTTATGTCCACTAAGTGTTTTTTATTTATTTATTTATGTATATATATATATATATATATATATATATATATATATATATACATATATATATACATATATATATATATATATATATATACATATATATATATATATATATTATATATATATATATATATATATATATATATATATATATATATATATATATATATATATATATATATATATATACAGTTGTGCTCATAAGTCTACATACCCTGGCAGAATTTATGATTTCTTGGTCATTTTTCAGAGAATATGAATGATAACACAAAATGACAATGACATCAATGACAGCTTGAAGTGTTTTGTGGTAGTTGTAGATGAGGGTCTTTATTTTGTCAGATGGTAAAGCTGCCCATTCTTCTTGGCAAAAATCCTCCAGCTCCTGTAAATTCTTGGGCTGCCTTGCATGAACTGCATCTTTGAGATCTCCCCAGAGTGGCTCAATGATATTGAGGTCAGGAGACTGAGATGGCCACTCCAGAACCTTTACTTTATTCTGTTGTAGCCACTGACAGGTAGACTTGGCCTTGTGCTTTGGATCGTTGTCATGTTGGAACGTCCAAGTATGTCCCATGCGCAGCTTCCAGGCTGATGAGTGCAAGTTTTCCTCCAGTATTTTCATGCTGCATTCATCTTGTTTCCTGTGCCTCTGTAGCTCACACATCCCCAAAACATCAGCGATCCACCTCCGTGTTTCACAGTAGGGATTGTGTACTTCTCATTATAGGCCTTGTTGACTCCTCTCCAAATGTAGCGTTTATGGTTGTGGCCAAAAAGTTCAATTTTGGTCTCATCACTCCAAATGACCTTGTTCCAGAAGTTTTGAGGCTTGTCTGTGCTGTTTGGCATATTGTAAGCGGGATGCTTTGTGGCATTTGTGTAGTAACGGCTTTCTTCTGGCGACTCCACCATGGAGCCCATTTTTGTTCAAGTGCCTCCTTATTGTGTGTCTTGAAACAGCCACACCAGTTTTTTTCAGAGACTCCTGTATTTCAGCTGAAGTTATTTGTGGGTTTTTCTTTGCATCCCGAGCAATTTTTCTGGCAGCTGTGGCTGAAATTTTTGTTGGTCCACCTGACCGTGGTTTGGTTTCAACAGAACCCCTCAGTTTCCACTTCTTAATTAATGTTTGAACACTGCTGATAGGCATTTTCAGATCCTTGGATATCTTTTTATATCCCTTTCCTGTTTTATACAGTTCAATTACCTTTTCCCGCAGATCCTTTGACAATTCTTTTGCTTTCCCCATGATTTAGAAGCCAGAAACGTCAGTGCAGCACTGGATGAAAGATGAAGGGCCTGTCAAGAGCCCAGAAACTCACTGACCTTTTATACACACACACTGATTACAAGCAAATAGATCACAGGTGAGGATGGTTACCTTTAGTAGCCATTCAAACCCGTTTGTGTCAACTTGTGTGCCTGTTATCAGGCCAGACCTCCAGGGTATCCATCCATTATCTATACACCGCTTAATCCTCACTAGGGTCGCGGGGGGGGTGGAGCCTATCCCAGCTGACTCGGGCGAAGGCAGGGGACACCCTAGACAGGTCGCCAGTCTGTCGCAGGGCTACATACAAAGACACACAATCACTCTCACATTCACACCTACGGGCAATTTAGAATCATCAATTAACCTCAGCATATTTTTGGACTGTGGGAGGAAGCCGGAGTACCCGGAGAAAACCCACGCATGCACAGGGAGAACATGCAAACTCCATGCAGAAAGATCCCAGGTCCGAGCTGGGACGTGAACCAGGGATCTTCTCGCTGCAAGGCGAAAGTGCTAACCACTACGCCACTGTGCAGCCCCTCCAGGGTATGTACACTTTTGATCAGGGCCATTTGGGTACTTTCTATTGTCATTATAATTTAAAAAGAATAAACACAGTTGTTTGATAATAAAAAACTATAGCACAACACTAACCATGAGTGAAAGAAAGGTTTTTGTGTTATCATTCATATTCTCTGAAAAATGGCCAAGAAATCATAAATTCTGCCAGGGTATGTAGACTTATGAGCACAACTGTATAACAACAAATTCAGTATTTTTTTTTGTCAAACTGACAGAATAATATGCTAAGATAACAAACAGGCAAAATTACATTTTACAGTGTGGTGGAGCTCTGAACATACATGAACACTGGGACGCAGAAACACCACCAGGAGGAAAACTATCCATCCATCCATTATCTATACACCGCTTAATCCTCACTAGGGTCGCGGGGGGGGTGGAGCCTATCCCAGCTGACTCGGGCGAAGGCAGGGGACACCCTAGACAGGTCGCCAGTCTGTCGCAGGGCCACATATAGGGACACACAAGCACTCACACATTCACACCTACGGGCAATTTAGAGTAATCAATTAACCTTAGCATGTTTTTGGACTGTGGGAGGAAGCCGGAGTACCCGGAGAAAACCCACCATGCACAGGGAGAACATGCAAACTCCATGCAGAAAGATCCCAGGTCCGAGCTGGGACGTGAACCAGGGACTTTCTCGCTGCAAGGCGAAAGCGCTAACCACTACGCCACTGTACAGCCCGGAGGAAAACTAACATTTTTAAATTAATGACAAGAGTCAGAAGAGCTCCACAGCTCCGCTTCATATCCAGAGCTATTATAATAATAGAATATTATAATACCACTTACAAACTTCCCTAAAGCAGTAATGGCACTAAGCTGCTTCCCAGTTTAAATCTGAGACTAAAGAACATTAACTTGGACCAAACCTTTAAGCTGGTTGCTCACCACTATTTCTACACATGTTTCTAGACAACTGTTTAAAAAGGAAGCACTGCAAATGTCACACCTTAGCTTCCACTCATTTGATGATGAAAATGGTGATAATGTGATTTCATTTCAAAGTGCTGACTGAAGTGTAAATGAATATCTATTGATCTGTAGGAGCTTTCAGAAGCCTATGAAGCTGAAAACAAAGGAACCAGTAACACCAGACTGATGCTCTCTGCAGCCGTGGCAGCAGATCCAGATGTTACTGGTGCAGGATATGAGATCTCTGAGATATCAAAGTAAGACTCAACCTGCAGAGTTAAACACATACTCTCTACATTATATTCTACATTCTAATGGGGTGTGTGGTTGTGTGTGTTTAGGTACCTGGAGTTCATCAGTGTTAAAACCTTTCATCGTCATGGTGATGGACTAACAGCCCACCACAGTCCTCTCTACAGCGACGACAGCGCTAACATAGTAATTACCTGTTCTCATTTAAGAGCTATAGTCCGAGTGAAAAGCATAACCAGGTTTAAAGGGTTTGTAAAAATAATTTTTTTGTACATTTTTTTGATAGATGACAATATTGGCTTTGTGAAGCTGAATTAATGACGTGTGGATGCTCCTGTATCCATCAACATGTGGTGTTCAGGTTTTAAGACAAGCAGAAACACTCCTGGTCACATGATCAACCAGAGGAGGGATTCAGTTTTCCATCTGATGAGTGCTTCAGTAGGAGACAAACTTTCAGCATTTGGATCAACAGCTGCTGTGTAGAAAAGCTCCTGTTTGTGATTTAATGGATATCATGCCTCAGGTTCAAGGTCCAGGAAGTCAGTTGGTTTAAGATAACTTCCTCATTTGATTTGCGCTCCTGTCTTCCCTCCCAGTACTATATAACACACCACTGGATGGAGGAGGGATGCCCTCCAGGGAGGCTACTGCTGGGTTTTCCCATCTACGCTTGTTCCTTCACGCTGTCCACCACAGCAGCAGGTCTGGGTGCTCCAGTCAGTGGTCCTGCCCCACCAGGGCCCTACACCCAGCAGATAGGCCTCTGGTCTTACTATGAGGTAATAAAAGCATGTCACAAATACATCTAGATGCCACTCAGGTAGACAACCACTATATGCTTTAGTGCTGCAACTGCTTCTGAGACATAAATCCATAAAGTATCCTGTAATTCAGAGATATAGTTTCACTGCAGTTATTAGTGATACTATTACACTTGTAAGATGCCAAAGCATCAAAATTGAACAATACTGAAAACAAAACACATCGGCTGAAGAAAAACATACAGCAGAAGAAGCCATTGAAACTAACTGACAGTCTGTGAATGCTGTGCAGATGGATGGTGTGGACATCTAGCAGGTTCATTAGTTCACATCCAACTTCATACAGATGATCCAAACATGTATGCATGCTGTTTTTTTTTCTTTTTACCAGACCTGCTCTTTTTTGAAAGGCACAACAGTTCAATGGATTGACAATCAGAAGGTTCCATACGCAGTCAAAGGCAGTCAGTGGGTTGGCTTTGACAACCAGAAGAGCATTGATGCCAAGGTACAGGAAGTTACCAAGTTCTCCTCTTTGTGGTGGAAATCAGCTGATTGCTTCTGCCAGAGGTCCTTCTCTCAAAGGGCATTTGAGGGACGCAATTTTACAAAATCAAACACATTGCAATTCATTCACACAAATAACATAAAAGTAAAAATATGACACTGAGAATCACCAGGTTGGATGTCGGGGGCCAACATATACAACATTATTCATCCCATAGTTAAAGAAGATACTCCAGAAATATTCAGCTTCACTCTAGTGGAGTAGTATCACATAATCACCCCACATTAGTGGTCTCCTGTTGGTTATACTATAAAAACTAAGGATTTTATCCAGCTACACTGGACCTCATCAGGCCATGGATGTACAGCAGCTGTTATCTGTTGGTGTGAAATGCATTGTGGGTCTGAAAGTTCACACTATGAAGGAACGGACGTTAGCCTCGTTAACTTACTGCCTTTTGCTACTATTAGCAGCTGACTTTATTTGAGCCAATAAATGTACACTTTAGCACTGATATATTAGACGCGTGAAACAGGAGATGGACTTCTGGAGACCTTTTAGGAAGAGTCAGTCATTTAAAAGATGCTGCTACATGTTGAGGATGGGAACTTTATTTACTTACCTGCTAGCTATTAGCCTGACAGCATGTTTAGCGTTGTCATTAAATGCTACAGTGAACAGAAGATGATGCATGTGTTAACACCAGATGGTTTGAAAGTGGAAATGAATTTGTATGACTTTAAGATTTTCATGGTACTACAATGGGATGGTAAAACTCTCTGGAATTCATATTGCCCCTCGTTCCAACACGTGCGTAAGTTTGGACTTAAACACATAAGTGATGGACAACTCCTGTAATGCTGTGTGGCCTTCACTGCTGATCTTCCAGGTGGATTATCTAAAGAGCAGGCGTCTGGGAGGAGCTACTGTGTGGACTCTGGACATGGATGACTTCTCTGGACAGTTCTGTGAGCAAGGCAAATATCCACTCATATCATACCTGGAAGCAAAACTCTGTGAAGGTGAGGCTGCTGCTCTGTACATGATTGTAGTCACACCAGGAGCATTAATTACATTCACAGATGTGTAGATATTTGTCATTTAATATTCAGAATCTCTAAAGTGACCTACTGTGTACAGTGTGTCTCCTATTATGCACTATAGAGTCTAATGCTTGTGTTTCAGTTGTTAAAAAATGATTGTCTCTTTGCATTTAAATAACTTAAATTTGAGAATGACTAATTATTCAGTATTCAACAAGAACAATGAGGTATGCAATCAGGACAAGAAAATGAATAAATATTATCCAGTTATACACGCTGTTAAATTACATACAAAATAAAAATGGGAAAATTATATTTTTAAAAATATGTAAACCAAAGCATTCTTCCCTCTGACCCATTTTATATACCTTACTGGACAACATTGTTTAGTAAAAGAACAGTAAAGTAATTAACTGAAGCAGTCTTACCATTCCTTAGGTTCTTATGGATTCTTCTGGAATGATTCTTGCTGCATAAGTTGTTCTGCTGTTTTGAGAAAACTCATAGAAAGTATTTGTCACAAGGGCAGGTAAAGAACCCAGGCACAGACACAGAACTGGTACAGAAAGGCTTTAATAAGCAAGACAAGAAGCTGAAACCAGTACTGAATGGAAGAAACTGGACCAAACCAAACTTAATACAAAAAAATGAAGAACACTACAAAAACCTATAAAACTCACAACTAAGCCCAAAAGTGAAATCCTACAAAAACCATAACAGAATAAACTGAAAAGATGAACTGAAGAGGGGCAGGCAGGCTCAGGGAACCCAGGCAGACGAGCTGGATCTGGAAGCTGGATCTGGAAGCTGGATCTGGGCCGGCAACAAGGACAGACAGGATCAGACCGGTGAGAGTTGCAGGACAGGCTGTAGGCAGGCAAGGCAGGATCTGGCTGGTAAGTGAGTGGCTGATGCAGGTCAGGCCAGAGCCTTGGGGAAAACCAGCATTGAACAGGTCGGGATCCAGCAGGAGTGGCTAGAAGCAGGAAACAGATCAGGGACCTGCAGGAACACTGGGTATGAGAGTCTATGGTCTGGCAGAGAGTAGATGAATGAGCTGTAGAGATGTGACGTTGGTCAACAACTTGTTTGAACGGCTCTTTTAAGTGAACGATGTGCAAATTGCCCACACTTCCCAGAGATGTGTAGCCCCAGATCCAAAGAGAGAACAAACACAGGACCTCAGGGGAAATATAGAGTTAGTGAATGTAATGGTGATATATAACTGTAGAGGAGACAATAAAGCCTTTAAGATATGGTGGCACTGCTCATTAAGAGTTTTATATGTTAGAAGCAGGATTTTAAATTCTATCCTGGATTTCACATGGAGCCAATGAGGAGAAGCTGATAGGAGAAATATGATCTCTGATACTGGCTTCTGTCAGAACTCTGCAGCATTTTAATAGAATTATTGGGACATCCTGATAATAAGGACTTACAGTAGTCCAGTCTAGAGGTTATAAATGCATGGACACTGAGATCCAGTAGAACCAGTATAGAAATCAGTCCACTGTCTGAAGCTCCTAGAAGATCATTGGTGACCTTCACTAGTTCTGTCTCTGTACTATGATGTATTCTAAATGCTGACTGAAACTCTTGAAACCAGTTCTATGCAGATGAACATATAATTGACTTGCAACAACTTTTTCAAGAATTTTAGAAATAATGGGAGGCTTCATATGGGCCTAGATTTGGCTAAAACACCTGGATCCAGAGAAGGCTTTTTGAGAAGTGTTTTTATTGCAGCAACCTTTAAAGCCTGTGGTACATAGTATGTTAATAATGAGGGGTTGGTGATATTATGATACTGCAGCATTAATTAAAGGAAAGGTGTCCTTGAACCGTCAGGTTGGGATGGGGTCTACCAGATATGCTGTTGGTTTAGAGGATTTTACTGTCGATGTGAACTCTGAGAGATTTACAGCAGAGAAACAGTCAAAGTATGAATCTAGTTCTATGGAAGCTTCCAGATCTGCTACACCTAAACACATGTTCAGGATATTTGGTCCAATATTCCAAACTTTATTAGTGAAGAAGGTCATGAAGTCTTCACTACTGAGGGCTAAAGGAAGAAAAGGCTCCACAGAGCTGTGACTCTTTGTTGTTGCTTGTTCTTGTTCTCCTCAAACTGGAGTCTTTTATACAGTCTCCGCTAGTTTCATTGTAATTTTAGTCTGAATAAAGGACTAACCAAATTAGAATTACTCCAGTTGAAGTCGTTGATCTAACAGTGGAATCATCCAGCTGTTAGATCAGGTGGAAACCAGATGTTTCCCATTGTGTCCTGTGCAGCCGCTGGAGAGCACCTGGCCTCAGAAACTGTACCTGCTCTAGTCTGATGAGATGCCATGGAATAGGTTTCCATGATGCCAGAGCAATCTGGACTCAAGTCAGACAGAAATCTGCAGCCATGCATTGAGTTGTGATCACCTGTGAGTGTTTCAGTCCACAGACTTCTGTTTGTAAGCTGGCGATGTGAAGCCTAGCTGAGAGGACAGCTGCCAGGTGTTCTCAGGCTGGACTCATTGTCAGACTGACTCTGAAGGAACGCAGATTTCATATGACATTAAAAATCATTCTTTCTTAAACATTATAACTGTATGATTTATTTCACTGCAGTTCAATGTTTTTTCTTCAGACTGGACAACATCTCCTGCTGTGTCTCTATCCACTCCCACCTCATCTCCTTCTGAAAGCACACAGGAGCTCCTCAGCAGCACCACAGCAGAACCACACAGCAGCTGCCACCAGAACATCACCGTTCTGCATCCAGCCAGCAGCTTCTGCAAACACAGAGCTGATGGACTGTATGTAAGATCAGACGGTGGAAAGACTTTCTACAGGTGTGTACGAAGGCAGACGTACATCACCAGGTGCCACATCCTTGGAACAGAACAGAGCAGCGGGGTCTCAGTTATACCATCCAAACAGCTCCTTTATCTGGGGTTTGTTTTAGTCACTCTGTTAACTTACTGAGGCATCAGGTGGATTTGTTTTGTACTGACTAAGCTAAGTCTGTCAATATGTATCCAGCAGCTGTCACACAGTGTCATAATGTGTGTTAGACTCTCAGTGAGTCAGCTTTAAAGTCAGTTATTCTGCCCCTCTGACTGTGACTTCTCTAGCCCTAACCCAGACCAGTCAAAGAACTAGAACATGACTGCAGCTCCAAGCTTTGATCTTACTGGTTACAGACTGTATGCCTCATTCCTACTGCTCTCACTAATCCCTGCTTTCAGTAACACTAAAGTAAACCAGTATTGCCTGTACTGCACCAAGATGCTGAAGATACTTTAACTCCAAATCAATGATGACGTTCTGTTGTGATTCCATTTTTTTTTAATCGCTGCCTGACTAAAAATAGTCAGTGAAAAGTCAAGATATTATTTCTGTTGTAGAAATTCTCACAAAATAAAGCACTAAAGCACTACATTCACAGCAGCACAAGGCAGCCTCTTCTCTGAATGTTCTACTCAGCAACACAAACATTTAATAATAACCAATACGACTTTGTCCCAGAGCAGCTTCCTCCAGAGTGGAGACATGGACCATGTTTGTGTAAAAACTTCAATGAACTGAGTTTAATACACTACCGATCAAAGGCTTAGAAATGTCCTTATCCTTGAAAGAAAAGCATTTTTTTCAATAAAGATAACATTAAATGAATGATAAATCCAGTGTAGACATTGTTAATGTGGTAAATGACTATTGTAGCTGGAAACAGCTGATTTTTAATGGAATATCTCCATAGGGGTACAGAGGAACATTTCCAGCAACCATCACTCCTGTGTTCTAATGCTACATTGTGTTAGCTAATGGTGTTGAAAGGCTCATTGATGATTAGAAAACCCTTGTGCAGTTATGTTAGCACATGAATAAAAGTGGGAGTTTTCATGGAAAACATGGAATTGTCTGGATGACCCCAAACTTGTGAACATTGGTGTAAATGTACCTGCCAGCTTGTTTTAATATTTTCCTGCTTCTTACAGATAGAAATGCAGCTTAAAAGAACTAAATGTATTTTAAGCCAAATTGCAGTCTTTTTTTTAATTTAAAAAAAACAAAAAACTTCTCTCTAATATAGTTGCAGTGTTGTTTATAGTTCTATTTTTAAAAATATTAAATCGTGTAAATAAAGTTTCGGTAAACAATTGTAAAACTAAATCAAACAAACCCAACAAACTGATGGGGTTTGTGGATCTGTCAGGTTACAGCTGGACCCTGTTCAGTTTAATAGAACCATTTCTGTCATGTTTTCTGATGGCCAACTCCTGTGTCTAAAATATTAAAGGAAGAGTCCGTGAACCTCCAACTGATTCAGAGAGTTACTCCGATTGGACCAACAGACAACAACATCACCTGTTGACATTCGTATGTTGATATGGCCTGATTTAGAATTAAATAAAGTGATGTTTCCTTTAATCTTGTAAGGTCGTCATTTTAGTGATCCAAAAAAACAAAACAAACAGTCGACACTGAGACAGTTCAGTTCAATTCAATTCAATTTTATTTATATAGCGCCAGTTACAGTCAAATTGTCTCGAGACGCTTTACAGAACCCATATGCCTGAACCCCAGAGCAGCCCTAAGGAGACAGTGGCAGGAAATCACCCTTTTAACAGGGAAAAAAACCTCGAGCAGAATCTGGCTCTAATGTGGGGGAAGCCATCTGCTGCTGGCCGGACGGGTTGAGAGGGACAGAAGAGAGAGAGAGGTAGAGATAGAGGGATAGAGATAGAGGGATAGAGGTAGAGGGTTAGAGGTAGAGGGATAGAGGTAGAGGGTTACAGATAGAGGGTTACAGTTGGTGGGAGAACAACCACACATCTGAAGCATCCAGCTCTGGGATCAGGGACACTCGGAGAAAGGACACAGAAAGAAACAGAGTGAATGTAATGCAATAATGGTATATATAGTAAATACAAAGGTAGTTAGAGAAGGGCTCAGTGCATCCAGAGAGGTCCCCCAGCAGCCTAGGCCTATAGCAGCATAACTAGGGGCAAACTAAAGGGACGTCAAGAGGGGAAGTCAGTTGTGCAAATGAAAACACCAGCTGACCCCCTCAGGGTCCCCCAGTCAGCCCTAACTATAAGCTTTGTCAAAAAGGAAGGTTTTAAGCCTGGTCTTAAAAATAGAGAGGGTGTCCACCTCCAGAACCCAAACTGGGAGCTGGTTCCACAGGAGTGGAGCTGATAACTGAAGGCTCTGCCTCCCATTCTACTTTTAGAGATTCTAGGAACAACAAGTAAGCCTGCAGTCTGAGAGTGAAGAGTTCTGCTAGGATAATATGGTACTATCAGGTCTTTAAGATATGATGGAGATTGGTTGTTAAGAGCTTTATATGTCAGAAGAAGGATTTTGAATTCTATTCTAGATTTAACAGGAAGCCAATGAAGAGAAACCAGTATAGGAGAAATATGATCTCTCTTGCTAACTCCTGTCAGTACTCTGGCTGCAGCATTTTGGATCAACTGTAGATGTTTCAGAGAGCTTTTGGGACAACCTGATAATAAGGAATGACAGTAGTCAAGCCTAGAAGTAACAAATGCATGGACTAGTTTTTCTGCATCACTCTGAGACAGGATGTTCCTGATTTTCACAATATTTCTCAGGTGGAAAAAGGAAGTCCTACAGATTTGTTTTATGTGTGAGTTAAAGGACATGTCCTGGTCAAAGATAACACCGAGGTTCCTCACAGTAGTACTGGAGGCCAATGTAATGCCATCCAGAGGAACTATATGCTTTGAAAGCAATTCTCTAAGATGTTTGGGGCCAAATACAATGACTTCAGTCTGGTCTGAATTTAGTAGCAGGAAATTATAGGTCATCCAGGTCTTTATGTCCTTAAGACAATCTTGCAGTCTGGCTAGCTGATTAGTTTCATTTGGCTTCATAGATAAATACAATTGAGTGTCGTCAGCATAACAATGGAAATGAATACCATGCTTCCTAATAATATTGCCTGAGGGAAGCATGTATAATGTGAACAGTATTGGTCCTAAGACAGAACCCTGAGGAACTCCATGATTAACCTTAGTATGCTCAGAAGAGTCATTGCTGACATGCACAAACTGGAACCTGTCTGATCAGTAGGATTTAAACCAGTCCAGTGCTGTCCCTTTAATGCCAATTAAACACAAGGACAGTGGGTCCTATTGTTTAGTCTTGAATCATAGACATGTATACCAGTTTGGCCATCGTGCCACAAACTCACACAATCTGCAGTCATTGAATGTCTTTGTTAAACTGAAATGATATTTCAATATTTAAAAAAGCAAAATGACTGCAAATTTTTTTCTTTATTTTTTAGTAGAAGAGCTAGAACATGTGTTGTTACTGTGGAATACACAAAAGACATATTTAAAGTTGAAAATTTATCCCGACACTTTACTAATAAAAGACTTTAAATAAATGACACCTGTTTTGTGATTCTTATTCACACTATATACTGTAATGGTTCTGCACAAGCAATCAACATGAATCATCATCAAATGAACCCTTGGTTGTTGTTTCATTTGTCTGTTCAGACAATGTGAGCACAAGTACAGAAATCTTTTTCCAGCTAGGGCCAACAACATTTCCCTAGAAGCTACTGAAACTATATTAAATATAATATATTCTAAACAGGCACCTGATGCTTTACAGCGTGTGCATCAGGTGCCTGTTTAGAATATATTATATTCATATTCACCTGCTGTGGACCCCAGAGACAAACTGGGATCTACAAAACTTTCTAACAACCACTGGCCGTTTGGGAATATAAGGTGGTAAAGCTGATAAACCCTAGTAAATTAAATACAACATAGACCTGGATCAACACATACCCTATAAAGCACCCTGGTCTAAAATGGTTGGGCATGTTGTAGTCTACTAATCCTAAGTTTCATGAGGTAAAGAACATAGGTGAAGTGTTCAGTAGCAGCATTGAACAGCCCAGCAGTGAGGAGGACTGACCTGCTTAACATGAACTGTGGTTGGACAAATGGTGCCCAGTCTGGAGGGCCTCAGTGCATAAAAAACAAACCCCAGAACCAAGTTGGGAGGGTGACACAAAGAATAAAAACAAGAAATAGCATTTTAAAACAGCCTGGCAGCAACTTCACTTATCTGCAAGACACCTATTTTCAGAAAGTTCTTCATCACATTCACATGTTTAGAGGGAGGAAAAGTGTTTATTTTTCAGGGACAAAACACACTGGAAGAAAGTTCAATAACAGGATATGGATGTGATGCATACAGGATTTCCAGCTAAGTCTGATTTAAGTTACACCTTTCTTTATAAAGGTTTTAGCTCATCAAAACTACCAGGCAAACATTAGTGAAATTAATGTGGCATTTTCCTACATGAAACACATACAAATCAGATATTAAATTCATTTTACATGTGTTTGTGTGTGTCTATGTGTCTACATCATAGACTGTATGGTGGGTACATCTACTGGTGACTCTGGATAGACAATGTGCAGTAGATCTAACAGATTTTAAAATATTAATTAATACCCTTTAGCTGAAATTAACCCAGTATATACTACACTAACGAGCTGAATGTAGCTGTTTCTGAAGCTGTGGGCGACAGATTAACTCACAAAGTGGATTGCTCTGCTGACGTTCAGTTCAAACACATTTCACTTTTATTTTGACGGTTTAAGGTTACTTCCGGGTCACTTCCATTCGGTTTGTGGTTTTATTACATTTATCTATTTATTACGTTTTATTTACTTTATGATAAATATAATTTACACTAAATGAAATAAAGACCCATTTCTTGACTTTGATTCCTTTTATTTACAATATTAATCAATATTAATTAAAAAAAATAAAAAAGCGAGTCAGTTTCCGACTTTTAAAAAAATTCTTGGTTAAGAATGAAAAAAAAACTCGTTTCGTATTTTTTTCTCTTTTTTTTGGTTCGACACGAAGACACGGAAAAGAAGACATTTGCTCGTTTTTATGTTTCCGGTGACAGCTTGGATAATGAATTTTATTTTTTAAACCCGAACCCAAGCGACACTGTGTACGTAATTTCCCATATTCCCCTCCGTCTGCTTCCTGGTTAGATTACACGTAGCATCACTGCCGTGTTTAGATCCGCAGGTAGATCTGAACACACTTATTTCATGTATGTACGGTTGTTGGTCAATCATGTCAACGTGTACGTGTACTTTAACTAGAATGACGTTACAGCGGCGCCCCTTGCTGTCTTTGACGTCATATGTAGGCTAAACTAAGTTAGCGTGCTAACTCAGCGTTAGCGCAGCTAGCGGGTAGTTGCGTTGTTTGCCATTTTTACAAGATGTATACTTTATTATCTGGATTATATAAGTACATGTTCCAGAAGGATGAATACTGCGTGTTGATCCTGGGACTGGATAATGCCGGGAAAACGGTACGTTGATGTTCCACCAACAGACAGTAATGCTAGTGTTAGTACTGCTAATAACAGTAATGCTAATGACAGTAATGCTAGCTGTTGTTCTCCTCAGTGAAACTAGCTGTGGTCGTCTGTCAGCCTCTTCCTTCACAAGTCTGAGTGGACTTCAAACCAAATACAGTTGAACGGCTCTGTTTTAGCAGTACTGTTCCCTGTTAGCACGGTTTGCTCCTCACAGCCCGTACAGTTCAACAAGTGGAAGGAACAGTTTAGTTCCCAACAGAACCGTTTAGATGACTCCTGGTTTGTCCTCCATGTATCAGAAAACTGCTGTTTTCTCTAAGACGTAGTTTACCGACAGCGATTCCAGAAAAACGTTCATTTTCAACACTTACTACAGTTCTGAGTGTATTTTAGAAGTTCTAAAAACACTTCTAACAGCACTCAGTAGATTTACAATCATGGAAAAATGATTAGACCACCCTTGTTTCTTCAGTTTATTGTTCATTTTAAAGCCTGGTACCACTAAAAGTACATTTGTTTGGACAAATATAACGATGAAAAAAATTGCTGATAAGAGTTTAGTTTCAGAGCTGATATCAGACATTTTCCATGGTTTTCTTGATAATAACCAGAATCCCTTCAGTTCTTCCATCGGTAGCTATGGCTTTGTTCTGCCAAAAACAGCTTTTAGGATTCCATGTTTTCTTTTCTGTCTGTTTTAGTCCCATGATCCACACAGGAGTTAGTACTGATTCATAACCATTGTTTCTGATGACTGCATCCATGTGTCTTGGCTGCTCTCCACCAGCTTCTGACATTGTTCTGCTGTCACAGCAGCCCATTCCTGTTGCACTAATTCTAAATAATCTCCTTTGTTTTGGGGCTTGTGGTTCTCCATTTAGAGTTTGATGATTTTCCACAGGTTTTCAGTTGGATTTAGATCTGGTGATTGAGCAGCCAAGGCATGGTTCCATTGTTCTGGTTCTCCATCCAGGCTTTAACTGACCTTGCCGTGTGGTAAGGGACATTGTCTTGTTGGAAAATCCAGTCACTGGAGGCAGGAAAGAGTTTTCCAGCTGATGGAAGAAGGCTGTTTTCAAGAGTAGCTCCAAACATGACCTGGTTTATTGGCCCTGTTCCACCCAGACTGAAACAACCCCAGATGGTCACTGATCCACCCTCATGTTTTACTGTAGGAGCAGACAGTCTGGTTTGTAGCTTCTCCAGGCTTCCTCCTAACCAGTAAGTTGGCTGGAGTGGGCATCAACTGAAAACTGGATTCATCCCTAAAGAAAACCTTAGTCCAATCATCAACAGTCCAATCCTTGTGATCCCAGCAAAGAGTAACCGGCTTTCCTCTGCCTTTCCTTGATGAAGGGCTTCTTCCTGCCCTGTGTGACTTCAGACCAGCTGCAAGAAGTCGGTTTTGCAGTGGAACTATTACCAACACTTTATTACTTGAGTAAATTAGAAAGTGAGGTCTGATAATGAAAAAAATGTTTCTTATAGCTCACAAGCTGCAGATACTGCAGTTGGGTCATTGCAGAATTAATATGGTTGGAAGGTCAGTGTTTCCAGACTGTTACTGTAAATATTAAAAAGTGTGTTAGGGACGAGGCCTGTATATTCAGGATGTTGTATTATTGTCTTGAGCTTGACAGTGGTGATTTTTTCCCCTCTTCTTTGTATTCATTCTCTTTAGATTGATGGATTGACAGTGGGAATATCCCTGCTATCTGCAGTATGGTCACCACCTCAGTCTGATCTGCTCTGACTGTCTCTCTCTCTGCAGACCTTCCTGGAACAAACCAAGACAAAGTTCAGTAAGAACTACAAGGGAATGAATTTGTCAAAGATCACAACTACAGTTGGTTTGAACAGTAAGTGAATGTTGCAGTGTGACTGCAGTTGTAATTAGAAGTGATGAGCATATTAACCTCCCTACAATTTAAAGGTGCTTCACTTTACAGTTTACATGTCTTCTAAAATCAACCTGGCAGGGCTCCATTTAAGTTTCTGGTTGGCAGCGTGTTTAATAACTACTCACCAAAACACACTGCGATCCTAGTATTTTGAATATATAATTGCAGTGTTGAAGTAGAGGTAGCAGACTCCAGTCACTTTTTCTTCATTTGACTCTATTTTTCCCAATGCTGCCTGCCTTTTAGTTCACAGTAGGGGATTTAATTCCTCTGGCTCTATTCTATATTTTCTAACATTTTTATGGATGTCTCACTTTACCCCACAGTTGGAACAATCGATGTGGGAAAAGCTCGTCTAATGTTCTGGGATCTGGGCGGTCAGGAGGAGCTTCAGTCTCTGTGGGACAAAGTGAGTAGGTTATCCCTAACCCTCCTGAGAAGACACAACTCATGCCTGGGAGAAAGGAGCTGTATTTCTGAAGCTGCTTTACATGTGTAAATACATGTTCAGGTTAAGATTCTGAGAAACAAATGGAAATGTTAGAAGAAAACAGTCGGTGAAGTTATTACAAACCTTTATCTCTCCATCTCAAATCATCACTTTTTTTTAGAACAGTCTGCTGGAATATCTCTGATTTGCCAGAATTTTTTATGGCATAAAATATGTATACTGATTGAGATATTTTGTATATTTTAGCTTGCTGTATAAAATAGGGCTGCAACAACGAATCGATTAAATTCAATTATTAAAAGCGTTGGCAACAAATTTCATTTTCGATTCATTGTGTCGCGCGACTCATGCGTCACTCGCCATGTCGCGGAGCCATCTACTCCATACTCCACTTCAGTGCTGGCTGACTGAAATAAAATTTAGTTTTTTTTTTTAATGAATGCTGGCTGACTGAAATAAAGTTTTGTTTAAAAAAAACAAAACTCCACCTGCAGAGCAACCAAACAGAGCGAGGCAGAGCGGAGGCGGTATTTTCAAAGGAAAAGTAAATTCAACAAATGAAACATGACCGACGCGGAGAAAACAGTTTGACCGAAGTCCTCAGAAGTGTGGGAGCATTTCACGCTTCACAAAACAAAAAACATGCGTAACATACAAGCTTTACAAAAGTAATACGTGATGGAACAGGAGCAGCACCTGGAACAGAAACACGGAGTCACCGATGAGGATGAAGGAGCTCAACAGCAGGTGAGTCACTACAGTATCCTACGTTTGTTCCGTTTTCCAGCCAGGAAACGTAACGTTAGTCTCTCTGGTAGCTCTCCTGATGCTAGCGTTTGTTTGTTAGCTGATTAATGACAGTGATAGGGCACGTGTGTGTGTGTGTGTGTGTGTGTGTGTGTGTGTGTGTGTGTGTGTGTGTGTGTGTGTGTGTGTGTGTGTGTGTGTGTGTGTGTGTGTGTGTGTGTGTGTGTGTGTGTGTGTGTGTGTATGAGTATGATACTTTTTATTTCACTTTAATCAGTTTAAGCAAGGTTTGACTGTGCTTTATAAATAAACGTAACTTTCACACAATAGTGGTAATAATTTAAAGATTAAGCCTCAATTTTTAATTTTCTGACAAAGTCTGAGTGAAGACGCTGGTCTGTGTTGGAGTGAGGCAGGATGAACTGCATTTAGACCAAACGGGTTAAAGTAACTTCTTACATCTCAATTTATATAATGAAGTATTTTTTATGGTGCTTGTAAAAAAAAAAAAAAAAAAAAAAATATATATATATATATATATATATATATATATATATATATATATATATATATATACATATATATACATATATATGTGTGTGTGTGTGTGTGTGTGTGTGTGTGTGTGTGTGCGCGCACACTTTGTGTTTTGCTCTTTGGACTACTTACTTGCCTTAACCTAATACTGTAAATAAAAGAAGATAATTACTGAGTTGTTGTAAATTGTGCTGTAATGCATACTCATGCTATCTTTCTCATTTTATCAGCAGCAAAAATGACAGGCTTCATGATGAGAAAGACATCATGTCCACCACAGCAAGCAGCTGTTCTGACTGAGAGCATCCTCAACATGATGGTCACTGACATGAGGCCTCTGTCGATGGTTGAATACGAAGGCTTCACTACAATGATCTTATTTACTCTGTCAGTCCAAATCTTCTATTTCCGAATAAAGTGGCGGAAATTAAAAATATGTTGTTTCTTTTTTATCCAATTCATCAATTAATCAAAAAAATAATCGACCGATTAATTGATTATTAAAATAATCATTAGTTGCGGCCCTAGTATAAAATACTTTGTCATTTTTTTTTAAAAATCCTTGACCGCCCTCTTGAAATTTTAGGTGTTTGGTTGACAGCATGTCAGGAACTATTAGAGGTAAAAGCCTGAAATTTATCATCATGCCATTGATTCAGAATCTGCAACACTGGACAGTTGAAATATGTAAAGAACTGAAGCTGTCATGAAAAGTCCCGTCATTGAGCACAAATCAGTAAAACTACTGATAAAATCAACTAATGATATTTTCTAAATCATTCGTTGTTCTGTGTCACAATATTACAAAATAAAACGTATGGAATCCTTTATACTGTGAAATATTTGGTCAAAAATGAGACAGACGCCGATCGTCACAAAACTCCGCTGCATTGCTTGGTGGAGTCAAAATATTTCCGAATAGAAATACCAGTGAAATTATGAGGCTTGTGTCCTGGACAGATATTGTCATATGAAAATAGCCTCAAATTTCAATGTGTGAAAAGGCGTGTCTGTCTCAGAAAGTTTTTGAGAAATCATTGTAGAATGTCTCAGATACCATTTGAAATATCCATAATTTATGATTAAAAGAAAGCTTGAATCAAATCAGAGTAGTCAAACAGACACCTGATGGTTGGAGATGGAATCACCCTGATCAGAGTAAACCGGGCACCTGCCAGCTTTCATGTGTCAAATGAGAGACGTGGATGTGAAGGTATGAGTTTACTGATAAACTCCTGATCATTTTAGATGTTATAGATTAAGCTGTAGCTCAGTGAATTCAACTGGAGGTGGCTGCTGATAAAACAGACCGAACAGTTTATGGCATAATTCAGCACAAATTCAACCACATTTCCAAAGTATCAGCCAAACAAAATGTAAATGAATGCATGTTTCTGTCCATTCATGTGTTTATGTGGAGTGGATTGATCAGCAGTCAGGTGAAGAAGAAGACACAAAGAAGAATGCTCTTATAGGAGGTCTAATCTGGGCTCATCTGATGTTTTCATCTCCTCATACTTTGGGATACCTTTGACGCTTCAATGATTCAGTTGCACTTTATGGCATTTTGTTGAAATACATCAACTTTTCCTTCTCAGTCATGTGTAACACTTGATATTTTCTTTTTTTCTCTCTCTCAATTGTTGGAGCTGTTACTTTTTCTCTTTTGGAAAATGTGCCCGTAGACAGGTCACTGGAAGCACATTTAATGTAAAACGATGAAATAAAATGGTGTTAAAGGCAGCTGGAACCATCTGTCAGACAGCGATGTGATATCCTGAGGAAACATTAGGCCTTGTGTAGTGTCAGTGCTGGCCTGAACTGAACAAACAAATCTTTTTTACAAGTTCTTTTGTGAGCTTTGTCATGATACACGCTGTCTACAGAAAACAGTCATGTGTTCAGACTCAGAAGTCTGACATGACAAACGCTCTTGTTTTCTCCGGATCATTTTAGTTTTCAAGTAACTGACAAGCAAATACATGGAAGCACCTGACATCTGAAATAATGTTAAGAATCTTTAGTTCAGTGTGACCGACTTCCTGCTGGCTGAACGGGGCTGTATGAGCCGACTCAGTGCTGCACCCATTCACAAACCTGTACACCTGAACTGACTGCTGCTGATACCAGTAACTGCAGCACAGATGGACTACCAAGAACATCTACACGTAATCTTTACCAGTCAAAATATACAGGAGATCTCTACTTAGGAATGGAACTCCAACGTAAGTTGATTTTCGCCCTAAGTCAGAACTCCAGCGAAAATGTAAACCAATCCGTTCCGTGCATCACGATATCGATCATTTCTTCATAAAGTCATGAATACCAACGACTTTCATGCATGTATGAATCATTTTACTAGAAGATAATAGAATATTGTAACGGACTGATATTGTTCTTGATGTTGAGGTTTCAGTGTTTATTGTTCAGTTCCAGATTTACCTAATGTCAGTGAACGTGCCATGTTTAGTTAGCTCACCTCTGATTGGCTGAGAGTCAGCAGTAGAGAGAGCTGGGAACGGCGGCTAATTCTGGAGCTAAGTTATGGGGTTTTTCTAGTTCTTCTGGCGTTGGCTACGGTCCACAGTAGCCTGTGTGAAGGTTCAATAAACCAGCAAAGAACCAGATAAAGTCTCACTCATTCATCACAGAGGGTCGCTACAATATGTTGACCTGTTTTTACAACTTGACCCATGTTGGTCGGTGTTTCTTCCTGTCCCCAGCGTTTTATTCTATCTAATTTCACTTCCATGGAGACGGCTTTCCTTTTCTTCCAAGCATCAGAAGAGTCTGAATTATGCTGGGAGCCATAATGAAGGACAAAAAGTTAGTGAATGTAGCACAATCCAAGGTGGCGTACAACCGGAGAATGGAAACAAAGCCGTCAGATAGCGCCATGACGACATATTCATCCGCTCTACTTGTCAGCTAGTTCCACATAACCAGTTCTGACGTAACAATGAAACGCTGTAGGTCAAGGACGTTGTAAACTGAGGATTTCCTGTATTTAGTTAGAAACCGTTCTCAACATGTCAACATAACAACTTTTGGATTTTCATCCCACCTTCTATCACCATGGTATGAGTCTGTTGTCAGCCCAGAAGCCTGCTCTGATGTGCTGTTTCTATTCTCTGTGTTTATCTTCAGTACTACGCTGAGTCCCATGGAGTGATCTATGTGATAGATTCCACTGATGAAGAGCGCCTGTCAGAATCTAAGGAGGCCTTTGGTGAGTAATGTTTATCTACTGTTTTCTGAATAAAATGGTTTGTGTCTTTAAAATAATGTCATTCTGGTCGACAGGTTTGTGTGTGTTGTGACTGTGGTAGTTGAATCAGTAATTAAAGTCTGGTCTCCTGCAGAGAAAATGATCAGCAGCGAGGCTCTGGAAGGCGTTCCTCTCCTGGTGCTCGCCAACAAGCAAGATGTACCGGTATGGATGCACATTATTTCTCTGTGTTTTGTTCCTTCTATCCACACTAAGATAACATTTGTTTCAGCAATACATTAAATATATCGAGTCAGAATTCCAAAATATCTTCTCTCGTTTCATAATATATTAAAAATCTTGAGGTTGTGCGGTGTCGGCTGGACTTTAAAAGGCTTCACCTCAGGGTTTCTGATGGATCCTTTTTCATTGTTTTCTGTTTTCTAAATTCCGTAGCCGTGAATTGTTTTAATAATTACACCATTGATTAGAAATGAGAGTAATTAGTTACCCTGTGGTGTGTACGGTGGTTCTGGCAGCTTTGTTGTTGCTGACGCTGCCTTCAGTCATGTCTGTGTCTGCTCTGTTCCTAGAACTGTCTGTCAGTGCCGGACATTAAAACAGCCTTCAGTGACTGTGCCCCGAAGATCGGCAAGCGAGACTGTTTAGTCCAGCCGTGTACGGCCCTCACAGGGTAAGACTCAAAGACAAGCTGGTCCTGCACATGCTGCTGGCTGCAGGGGCTGAACACATGGTACATGTGCAGTTAGCACAATGCTAACCCTGATGGCATGCTATAAGTAAAGGACTAGTGCTCTGGCAAACATTCACATGGAGCTTCTAGAGTTTTCCCTCCATGAGAGCCAGCAGGTCAGAACAAACAGACTAGTGACAGCAGCTGTGTTGTGTACTGTCTCCTGTTCCACCCGTCATTCTAACTGGACCTCAGCGCTTACAGCCAGTTATCTTGATGAACCAGTTCCTTACAGTTGCCATTCACAACATCTTTGTGTTTCAGGGACGGAGTGAACGAAGGCATTGAGTGGATGGTGAAGTGTGTGGTCAGGAACATCCACCGGCCGCCCAGACAGAAGGACATCACATAATCAGAACTATCATCACCTCCTGGTTGTGATCTTGGACTGGAACTTTCTCCTTGAGGACACTCCATGTAAACCCTGGAGCTGATGACTCTCCTAGTGTTTCCTGTGACGTTGAATGGTTTGGATTTCTACTTTTAGAGTGCAGCAGTATTTTATCACCAAACATAACTTCAGATCTGCCTCTTTGCACTTGTTGTGGTTTCTTCTGCTTCTTCAGACTGAGCTGCTGCCTGGATCATTGCTGCCTCTATAAACCTTCACTGACACCTTCTCACATAAAATATACACAGCTGTCATGAAGCGGTTCCTGTTTTTTTTCTAATTCGCGGAGCAATGCTAAGTTCACGTTTATAGTTGAATTGGAAAGTAAATTATCCTCTTGTGTCAGCAAATAATAATACTGCAGCAGCAGCTGTGTTTCAGACAGAAACAGAACCTTTTAGAGTGTGTTGGTGGAAACAGCATTTACACTTCAGGTGGTTGGTCAATCTTTTAGTGTTTTTCACCACGTCTGCTCATTAGCTGTCACACATCAACATTTTAACCTGTCTGTCCCTTTCCAGCATTCAGCGTTTGGTTTGACCCTTTGTGCTGTTTGTGTTCCTCTAAACAAGTGGAGACCAGTTCCACCTTGTCCTGTGGCTTCAGCACTGTTTCTGTGACTGTGTGAGGTCAATCAGGACACGACCCTAACCCCATGTAACACAATACAGCATCTAACCCTGTAACTACACAGAGCCTCTGCTGGCAGGTAGAACAGAAGGGATGTTAGTAGTTTTGACCCACATGGAAACGAGAATACCAGCATTAGCCAGAAACCAAAAGTATGTATAAATACATGTATGTATGATTTAGTCCATCATTCTGATCTGAAGTGAGACTGGAATCATCATGGAGCTGATTTGTTTGAGCTGCAGGAAGTAGAAGAGGCTCGAGTGGAGAGAGGATGTTCTGGAGAAGGCCTCGGTGTACAGCTACAGCTCAGACTTTTTAAGGCAGGAAGGGATTTTTTTCATGGAAAAAAACTCTAAATACGTGACTTTGATCAACAACAGCAGTTTGATTCTCCACAGAGCGAGGATTCTGTTTGTACTTGTCAACATGTTTCAAGCTATCGTAGAGTAATATTATGCATTTACAGCTACAATAACATGAATACCTGTTGGACAGATGAGTAGAAATCAATCAGTCTGATGAGTTTTCTGTTCTAGTGTCTTAATATTGAGATCTAGAACTCCTGTGGTCCATGTTTTGGAGGAAAAGGAGAATAGCTACTTTACCTCCAGTGCTGTATATTATTCTGTTTGTGTTGCTTTGCTCAGTGAAGCTCCATGCAGGGACCCAACAGTCCTTCCAGATGTGTGCTCTTCTCTTCATCCTTTGGCCTCTGTAAATTATCTATAGTTGGATTTCTCACTGATTTTGTTTGACTTTGAAAATGTTAAAATGTATAATTTGTGGAGACACTACAGGTGGTTGGGTAACTGGATATGAACTCCATTAAGTGTGCTGAACCGATGTATGAAGTACTTAAAAACACTTCTGTCAGTCGCATGAACTGTGTTAAACAGGTTATTATCATAAAACTCTCTGTTCAACAAACCAGAACTTGTCTCGTCTGTATTTCAGATAGTGGATAGGAACTTTACTACGAGGACTCACATTGTCCCTATAAACCCTCCTTCCAGCAGCAGATGGGTCCCCCACATAAAGAGCTGGGTTCTGCTCCAGGGTTTTTCCCTGTTAAAAGGGTGTTTTTCTTGCCACTGTCTCCTTAGGGCTGCTCTGGAGGTTCATATGGGCTCTGGAAAACATCTTGAGACAATTTGGCCTGTAAAAATAAAATTGAATTGTTTAAACTTTTTGAGTTGTGAGCTCACTATAATACATTTCTGCATTTTAACCCAAACAACCACGAACAGCTGTCAAACTATGGACAGAAAGTGTACTTCTAAAGAGATGCCTTAGTCTCATACCTAGGAAGCCGTTCTGTCTAAAGAAGGTAGGATCTGGAGGTTTACAGGGTATAGAAAATGTATGAAAGGGTTTAAACTTTTATAATGAGCCAATGGGAAAGAGTTTCTCTGTCAGGTTATAAAGAAGCTCTCCTTATTCTCCTCATGTTGGGTGAATTCTCTTCCCCAATGATGTACTTTGATTCTCCATATTATATACAATATTCAGCTATTCAAAGTACTGATAATCCAGCAGAATGTCTGTCTGTCTGATAGGGTCTCATCAAACCAAAGGATCTTCTTGTAGTCTCCCACATTCCATCTTTGGGAGATTCTAGTGGAGATTTAATCCAAACTCTGCAGTTCAGATGAATCTGGGGGGAGTAATGAGGTAATGACTGTAGTTTAGAGCGGACTGACAGTCAGGCTTTATTTTCATGTTGTTACCTGTTTGAAGACTAATGAATGATCTGCTGCTCTGCTGTGGAAGGTGAACAAAAGAGAAACAACAATTGAAATGAGTTTATTACAAAAAAATCAGTGCAGACAGAAGAACAGGAGAGCACAGAAACATCGTCTGGACTTGAACAAAGCCTAAAATCTCCTGAACCCAAAAACCTGATGTAACAGAAACATATTTTAACTCCACAGATCAGACGTCAGCAGTACAATAAATCCAGCTGTGATGGACTAATGACACCTGGAGCGTATATGACTGTATGTGTGACAGCTGAGCTGTTAGATCCTCATCCATTCTGTCTTCAGGTCAGGCTCAGCTATGATTATGAGTGGTTCATCAACTTACTGCTGTGGTGTGTGGATAAATGTGGGCATCCCTCTTCAGAATAATTCTGCAGTGGTAAGACTCCAACAAAGAGCAGCTAGAAGCAACAAAATAAACTTCAGCTCCTGCAGTAGCGCTCTGATGTTTAGGGACATGACGCCCTGCTGGCTGCTGCTGAACACGGAGATTATACACAGAGATTACAGTCATCTAATGCTGGTTTATTAGCACTGACGCTTGGACATCAGAGTTTCAGTGAATAAACCCCATCAGCCCTGGGGCAGCCACAGGAGGGGCCAGTAAGCTTTCAATGGTGGCCCTTTACAACTGGAAATACATTAGTGGAAAATGTACCCTCCAAAATGATTGAATAAATCATAAATAAAAAGACCCTGACAAGTGCTGAATATTCCTCATGTGTGGGACACAGATAGTCCCAGAGGAGGCCAGGTATGGGATCAGTGCCAGCAGAGCACAGAATGATGATCACAGCATTTATAAAGATAAAGAAAAAGCAGCACACCAACTCAGACACAGCTACTCGATCACAGGTTGATCTGCACCATGACTCAGCATAAACAACATGATCTGTGATGACTGAGCATACATTCCAGCTGGAGCCCTGTGTCAACAGAAAGACAGAAAGAGAGAGATGGTTTTAAGAGAAAAACAGACATTATGGGTTTTCCTAAGGAAATAATTGATGATCATTATTGATGAAAAGAGAAAATATTACTCTCAGTAAATGACAAAATGGGACTTAAGACCGATAGAAACGATTTATTTACTTTAATCTCGTGATGTATGCAGGTGATAACTTTTCTTTTTCAGGTGATAGTGCCTGAGGTCACATGGTCCAAACTGGTTTTACGTCCGTTAAAAATGTTCTCTTTTAATCATCCATCCATCATCTATACACCTTAACCCTCATCAGGGTCCTGGGGGGCTGGAGTCTATTCCAGCTGACTGAGGGTGAAGGCAGGAGACACCTGGACAGGTAACAGTCTATCACAGGTTCACCTGGACAGGTAACAGTCTATCACAGGGCTACACATAGAGACAAACAATCACACTCACATTCACACCTACAGACAATCTAGAATCAACAGCATGTTTCTGGACTGTGGCAGGAAGCTGGAGAACCTGGAGAAAACCCACACATGAACAGCAGACTGCAGACTCCATGCAGAAAGATCCCAGGAAGGCTGGGACGAGAACCGGGGATCTTCTAGCTGCAAGGCGACAGTGCTAACCACTGATCTACTGTGCAGCCCTATTTTAATCGTATTTTCTCTTATTTTTTGTTACTTTGCTCAGACTTGCCAGTTTCAGACTCTGTTCCTGGCCTTACAGGATGCTCATTTCATTCAACGAAGAACCTGATTGTCTGGACTGATATCATATATAAAGATTATAATTGCTTGTTGTAGCGTGTTTATAATAACTACTACAGGTTACATCACCTCTGTCGATAAAGATATTTTTAACATTACTGATGATGAGGAATTATTATTTTTTAAACTCCTAACTGGCTGATTTAGGGATATACTGTTCAAAATATAGTGTGTCCGTCCTAACTTAGACACCTTAGCTTTTGGACAGAATAATTCAAAGCATTTTATCTCTGAAAGTAGTTAGAGTTCTATAGTCATATAGTTGGTGCTATAAGAAGTTAGAGGGAGCCCAGAGAATTCATAAGTTTTGCTAAGAGTGCACTAAAATATCCGTACTACCAGGCTATAGATAGTACACCAGTAAACTATTTCATACATTCCAGTATAGTATGTCCGATGTAGTAATCCAGGAATAAAAGGACATCCTGCCACATCTGGATGCAGTTTACAGTCTGCAGTCGTATTTTCTGGCCCGCAGTCCTCTACACCGTGGGAAATGTGTCACATATGTCACATTATCTTCACCAACCAAAAGCACACAAATAACAGCTTATTTCACACTACAGTTATAATGGCTTTATGTGTAAGACATCATAGCCTGAGTCACAATATCATGTTGAAGCAGCACACATCTATTAGAAGAATGCTGCATTCAGAAGTAAGAAAATAAAAATAAAATGATGTGATTTGGAATGCAGCACCACTCTCCTGTAAGAAGTTCAGCTGTTTATGCAGACATTTTGGGTACAGTAACACAGAATTTTAAATAAGGTATATATATTCTGACAATAAGCTTAGACTTGTTTTTGACCAGGACATGTCATTCAACACACATAGAAAATAAGTTTGTAGGACAGTTTTCTTTAATCTGCATAATATTGTAAAAATCAGGAACGTTTTGTCTCAGAGTGATACTGAGAAACTAGTCCACGCATTTATAATCTCTAGACTGGACTTTTGTAGTTCTTTATTATCAGGATGTCCCAATAATTCTCTTAAAAACCTCCAGCTGATCCAAAACACTGCAGCCAGACTTCAGACAGGAACCAGTAACAGAGATCATATTTCTCCTATATTGGTTTCTCTTCATTGGCTCCCTGTAAAATCCAGGATAGAATCTAAAATCCTGCTTCTAACATATAAAACTCTTAATGGCCTCCATCTTATCTTAGATACCTTATTGTACCATATCATCCTAACAGAGTCCTTCCCTCTCAGGCTGCAGGTTTACTGGTGGTTCCCAGAGTTTCCAGAAGCAGAATGGGAGGCAGAGCCTTCAGTTATCAGCTCCTCTGTTGTGGAATCAACCCCCAGTTTGGGTTCTGGTGGCAGACAGCCTCTCTGCTTTAAGATCAGGATTAAAACTTTGCTCTTTGATAAAGCTTATAGTTAGGGCTGCTCAGGCCCCCCTGATCCATCCCTTAGTTATGCTGCTATATGTTTAGACTGCTGGAGGATTCCCATGATGCACTGGGCTCCTCTCCTCTCTCTCTATACAGTTCTACACCACCACTACAGATCACTAACTGTGTGTTTTCTCTCTCTGTAGTTTGTGTTCTGTTCTTTCTTTGGGTGTCTCTGGATCTGGAGCTACACATCTCTGATCTACAGTCTCTGGACTCACTGGTCTCCAAAATGTCTATTGTTGTCTTGCGTATTCTTGTCTGATGTCCTTCTGCTGTCCTGCTAGCTCCAGAGGGAACTTTGGATTGTTGGTTTCTCTGTTTAAAGCTGCTCAGGTGTTCGCCTTCTTATGTGAATCACTTTGAGAAGACAGATGTTGTATTTTGTCAGTATATAAATAAAACTGAACTGAAACGTAATATGTTTATTATAATTTTGTAGTCAGCTGACCAACACCAAATACGATGGGTGGAACAAGTTTGCGTTGCTAAAATCAGTCTGCTAACTGAAAAATCACAAAGATCCCATCCTGATGTAGTCCTTACTAACAATGGATGCTTTACTTCATGTGTGATAAACTATGTGAGGGTAAATCAGAAAGTTCTCACCCCTAAAGAGGCATAGTTCCCATATTGAGACTGAACTTTACACTACCTTATATCACTATGCACAAAAATTTGCTGCTGTAGCTCCAGGACAATCAGTCCGTCCACACAGGAGACAGAAACAGGAAGATGTAGCTCCATGAACCTCACTAACCCGACCTGCACCGTCTGACTTCTGCTTCCAGACTGAACCTCTGTGTTCCCTGTTTTCAGAGCGATGGTGGAGTCATTAATGCTGCTGAGGAGTATCTGAAGGATCAAGATGTGACCTTCTCCTGTGGTCTAGTGAAGCTTCAACACCAGCGGACTGAGTGGATTCAAGTTAAAGGAGATTATGTTAAAAAATAATGCAACAACAATCTTTCTCATGTGACACTTTCTGGTGAGGCTGAGAACTTTTTGAAGTACCCTCATACCTGTAGATACATGTGATGTTCTGAGACCAAGGACAGATTCAAAGAAAAGTCCAAAACCTCAGGTTTAGGAAACACGGCAGGATTCAAACACAGGCAGCCAGTTACCGAGGCAACCAGTGCAGGCATTCAGCAGAAAACAGAAAGAATAAAAATTCACGGGTGCATGATGCTTCAAAAACAGAGAAAATTAGTCAGAAAAATAAGTTAGGAACACATACGGTTCATGCACAAGAAATGACAAAATAACACGAGGAGCAGTGAGAATGCTGGACGAGGATCAGTACAAAGACTATCTGGAAACGAATTGAATAGGTATAAATACACTGCAATGATTGGCTGATAGAACAAGTAAACCTGTAAATGCATGGAAACAAAGCCTATACAAAATAAAACAGTCAGCGATTAATCAAAGTCCATGTGGGTCTGTCAGCGAGAAAAGGCTTCAGCCCCACAAATGATCAGCAGGGACAGAAAACACACTGATGGATGTCCCTGCTTGTTTCTGACTAACACTTACTCTCAGTGAAAAGATCTTTCTTCCCTCTCAGGAACTTTGACCCCTCTGAACACTCAAACCCACTGGCAGGTTTTAAAGGCATGTTGTCTCTAAAAAATCTAAAACTAAACCTACAACATTTATCATCCTATCATCCTACACTGAACAGAGAGAATGGATGGATTTTCAACTTTCAGTCTTTGAACTCATCATGCAGAAAGTCAACAAATCTAAGATAAATTCAAGATTTTTTTGTTCTACACACTTTATTCAAAACATTTCCAAAAACTGCAGATCTACAACAAACTGTTCATGTCCTTGACCTGTTCACTCCTCAGTGTTTCTGAGTTAAACTGCAGCCTGTGTTTCCTCCGTACGGAGATGAGGTCAGGACAAAAACAGGTCAAATTAAACAGACTTGCATTTACCATTTACAAGATCTGTGTAATCTGGGATCTGAAAAATGAAGCCGAGGGACCAGAAGTCTGATTGTATAGAAAACATACAGCACTGTTCATTTTGTAAATCATGGCTCTGTTTAGAAGAAAACAAACAATTATGCTGAATATACTTCAGGGTGAGGCAACCTTTAGTCCAGTTACAACAAACAAAGATGATGATGACCAAATGCCAAACTGAAGGCTTCATACTGGCTGTCCACCACTGTCCCTATGTCCATCTGTTAGCAAGGTTTCCTGCACTACTACTTCCTGTAAGATCAGCTGAAACTCTCAGCACATTTAAGTCCATTCTGAAGACTTACCTGTTCTCAGCTGCTTTTGACTAAGTTCTTCTAACAGTTATTTTAAATCTTATTTTATGACAAACTCTGCAGTGTAACTTTTAAAATGTCCTTGTTTCCTAACTTCTGTTTGATTCTTTTACTCTTCTGCATCCTTAAATTTTAATGACCTTTTTAATGATTTTATAAATGTGTTTTCTTTCTTTTTATAATTGTGTTTTCATCTGCTGTTTTAATGTCCTTGTGAAGCACTTTGAATCGCCTTGTTGTTGAAATGTGCTATATAAATAAACTAACTAACTTTCTAACTTTTAACTTCACTGAAAGAAAAAAGACTTTACATGTTTACAACTAATATAGAACCTGGAAAATTTAGGTGAGACAAAATAGTTTGCCTTTTTCTTATCCCTAGGTGTAAATACTGAGCTAAAAACAGACAAATACACCCTACACCTAACACACAACCAGTCAATTAATGCAAATAAACTGTCATTTCACCCAGCTCAGCCAGAGACAGAAAACAGTGGAGCTTTCCTTTCAAACTTCTGGTTTTCTGCTCTAGTTCTGCTGCTGACTGGTGTCACTGGTATAAATGTCAGGATTTTTCTGGGTTTGAGTTCTACTTAATGAACTCAGGCTACTATGTTTTGATTTCTATTTGTTTCAAGGCTTCCCTGTTTGTAGCTGGTACACCTGCTGATTCCCTCCTTATTTTTGTTTCTTAACAACCTCCGTCTTAAATATTTGCACAGCTTTTTAAAATAAGACCTTTTTTTTAACGCCTATGCTTTAAATGAGAAACATATCATAAATGTGTGCATAAAATATGAATGGAAACAGCACATTTTGAAGAGCATATTTACCATCACAGCTTCTTAATTCAGTCCTGGTGTGACCTCTACCTGTCATTAATAAAACAGACGCTTCCTTCCACACTGACTGTCGTCACTCCAGAATGTCAGCCAGCTTTTCATGATAAAACTCATAGTTTTCTTTGCAGTCTTCCCACAGGTTCAGAGGTTGATCATCGCTCTCCACAAATGTGTCCCAGGTGTAGGAGAAGTCGAGAGGCTTCATCACCCTCAGCTTACAGCCAGCAGCGTGCAGTGCCTTCAGCCCAGCCTGGATCTCCTCTTCCTCCCACTCAAACAGTCGAGCAGCAAAGATACTCAGCTTTATGTTCTTCCAGGACTTCAACACTTCAGCTATTTTAGCAGTGCAGGCAGAGCAGGGACTGGAGGACACGTACCTGAGGAGAAGAGAAAAAAATCTGTTTCAATGCATTTTACAAAATTAAGAAAAATGTCACTGATTATGAAGTTTCTGTCTAAACAAAACTACAACTCATTGTGTTACCTGCATGTATTTTTAATGTTTCTTAGTTTGTTAAAGTTGTATGTCTGTATCTATGGCAACAGAAACATAATAAATCCCCTGCATGGTGGACCAAATACATATTCTGTGTTTTATGTATTACTATTTTATGTAACTAGATTTGACGTATGTCAGATGATAGAGCAGATGACACAAGAGGATTGTTGTGAACGATACTAGACCATAAGTTCCAAAATGCAGACTAGATGCTTCTGAAGGAACATACATGAACATTCAAAAGTGTGGGCTCACCCAGGCAATTCCATGTTCTCCATGAAAACTCCCACTTTTATCCATGTGCTAACAGAACTGCACAAGGGTTTTCTAATCATCAATGAGCCTTTCAACACCATTAGCTAACACAATGTAGCATTAGAACACAGGAGTGATGGTTGCTGGAAATGTTCCTCTGTACCTCTATGGAGATATTCCATTAAAAATCAGCTGTTTCCAGCTACAATAGTTATTTACCACATTAACAATGTCTACACTGGATTTATCATTCATTTAATGTTATCTTCATTGGAAAAAAAATGCTTTTCTTTCAAAAAAAAGGACATTTCTAAGTAACCAAACTTTGAATGCTCGTGTAAATGTGTATAGAAACGCAGGTGGCAAAATATTCAGTCATAGAAAAAAACAGAAATATTGTCTAGACTGAAAATAAGTTGTGTTTAAAGTATCTACCAGGTGACGGTGCACTTGGTTGCAGGATCACAGTGTGGCAGACACTGTGTGAAGAAAGCCTCCTCAGCATGAGTCCCGGCATGTTCGTCCTCCAGGAAGCCTCGCAGAAGCCCATCCATCATGTTCCCTCTGTCCACTAAGTAACACAGAATGGTTTTGTTGCGGCCGGAGGAGTATTCAACATTCTTGAACTGGAACTTAAACACAAAAGGATCTATCCGGTCTCTGTGTGAAACAATGAATGACAAACAGTTGCATGTTAATGGTCACATCCTGACCTGAGGCTGTATTATTTCTGTCTGAAAACAGATCCATGTCTCGGGGTGTTGGGGAATAATCTCTTCCATAAAGAGGAAGATAACAACAGCTGACAGCAGGTGGACTGCCAGACCTTAACATGGTTCAGGGGAACCATTACATTCAATGTAATGCTTTAAAAATGCATAATTTCTGCTGTCTAAGCAGAAAAGGGAAACTTACAAATACAAATCTGGCAGCAGGGGCATCTAACCTGAAGAGATAGATGTCTCAGAACTCGAGGGCAAGGGCCAAGTGGTTTAACAGTAACATCAAAGCAGTGGTCATTTTAGCACCTAAACGTTGTTTTCTGTGTGATTATGTCATTTCTGTGTCATGATGTAGGTTGTTTTTGGTGCCAGTCATTGGTTCGGTTCACACAGAGTCTGACTGAGTTTAGAGTAAAAGTACCCAAAGACTCACGGCTTCAAGACGATGACAGTCCTTCAGATTGTCCCAAAACAGCTCAAAATAACTGCAATATCAGAAACATGGAGTAATGCTGATAAAGGACTTTGAAATGGATGATCTGGATTTAAATTATGAACAGGAAGAACACGAGTGGAGGAGGAGTGGCTTTATATGTGGACAATGACTTGCATTATAAAGTAGTAGAAAATATGACAGCTGTTATTGACAACCTATTAGAACGTACAACATTTAAAATCTGTGAAGAAATAAAGAAAAATGTGATAATAAACTGTATATATAGAGCACCAGGATCAAGTATGGAAGCATTTAAGGACTGGGAGAAAGAAATGTTTTCTAGAGCCAATCAGAAGCTTATCTTCATCTGTGGTGGTTAGAGCATCAATCTGCTGAATCCAAATAAGCATCAAATAAATGATGAATTTATCACCCCAATGTACAGTAAGAGCTAATGTCCATAAATCCCCAGACCCAGCAGAATCACATCCCACAGTGCCACATTAACCGACAACATATTCACCAAGGACACTGAAAACAATCCAGTGAGCGACTATTGACCAGCGACATCAGTGATCAATACCAGTGATTACAGAAAAATCCGCCCTGATGAAAAACACAGAGGAAACCATGAATGCATTAAAGGAAAGACAAAACAGCACTAAACTGTGAAACTGTATATTAAGAAAAAGATGTAGACAACACATATAATACCTTCTTAAGAATATTCACATCGTTATATGATAACAAATAAAACAATAGAGCAGAAAACAAAATCACACAGATGGACCATGGAGGACAAAGAAAAATACACTCTAGAGCAGTGGTTCTCAACTGGTCTGGGCCTGGGACCCACCATAAAACTGAAATGACAAGTCGTGACCCAAACAATATTTCTCCAAAAATCAACAATTTATTGATTGAGCGTTCGAAGACAAAACTTTTAAACCTGAACTCAAGTACTTCACAACAACTCAAAATCAAGCAGCAATACTAATTCAAGTACTGAGGACTTTGAAACAAGTAGAACAATAGCCTCAAGTAGTTCTCAGGATATATAAAAGTGCATTTTTTTTCTACAAAAAAGTGCAATTCAACAAAACCAGTAGCTTCTCATAATACTGCACAAGTCTGCAACATTGCTGTTGTAGCTGGAGAAACTATGTATCAAAATATGTGCAAAAGAGTCCAAAACATGAAAACTGATGAAGTGCATTCAACAAATTATTAAAGTGAAGAAATGCTTAATGTTCTGATCAATCTCAAAATGTAAACACAATAAAACATTTTTCAAAGGGCTTAACTATATTTGAAAGCCAATATTTGGGGGAAAAAATAGTGTGCAATATTGAAAGAAAAGTGTGTTTTTAAGCACTTACAAATAAACAAAAGTCACAAGTCACAATAAAAGTACTGCAGAACTACATGAGGTTCTAATGGCTTAGCTGAGGATGCTTTTTGGCCTTTACAAGAGTCTCAAAATCTGGCTGTATGCATGATAAAGCAACTCTGAGGTCATGCTCAATGTTCAGTTTATTTCGGTATTTTGTTTTCAGCTGAACATGAGCTGAGAAGCCACATTCACAGAGGTATGTGGTGCTGAATGGTAGGAGGATTTTTACAGCTCGACTAGCAATGGAGGGATACTGTCTCATCACATCGTTGCACCAGAACTGGGAAAGGCTTACCTCTGTGAATTTCTTTCTGAGAGTGCGGTCACATGATAGCTCCATCAGCTGACATTCATCGTTGCTAGGCAACGTGATGCTTTCCATGTTTATTCCAAACGGGTCGCGCACCCAGTCGTCCTCGGGTTGTTTATCGGGAAAGTAGTCGCTAAACCGCTCGAAAAGTTTATTGCTGCTGTTGCTATGAAAACATGCAGTTTCTTCTACAGTAATACGAGCGTCCTCACCGGTCGCTGCTGACACGACGACCCCCTGCGGGTGCGGAGGGGAACTACAATGACTCGCCACTAAATTGGATTATCTTTATTTTTCTCTCTTTTTAGAAAAAGGCTCGCGACCCACCAAAAACGGCCCCGCGACCCACTTTTGGGTCGCGACCCACCAGTTGAGAAACACTGCTCTAGAGAATTCATCAAACAAAGAACTAAAGAAGCAGAAGATAAGTATAAAAGTAGAGTAACTGTCTAACATGCCTCTGTAATTTATCATTCCAAACCAGTCAATTTCCAAATAAAATGAGAACAGCTAAAGTTGTATAAAACTGGGGATAGACACCACTTCATATTACACGCCTGTTTCTTTGATTTCACAATTCTCCAAAACTCCATAAAAACTATTCATGAACAGATTCACAGATGAACATAAACTACGCTCCGATTCAGGTCAAACATCTCTGGCTTTAACAGAATCAGCCAAGGAATAGATCACAAACAGTATCAGTTGGAGTTTTAATCGATTAAAAGGAAGCTTTAGAACCATAAACCATGACATATTAATCACTACAGTAGAACGGTCTGGGATCAGGGGGTGAAAAGTTCCTGAATGGACAGGAAATGATCAGTGGAGTTGGACAGTGTTCATCATGATGCTTGGACATTTCTGGTGAAGTCCTCCAGGGGTCAGTAGTGGATGCACAGCTGTTTTTAATTTATAAAAATGGCATAGATAGATAGATAGATAGATAGATAGATAGATAGATAGATAGATAGATAGATAGATAGATAGATAGATAGATAGATAGATAGATAGATAGATAGATAGATAGATAGATAGATAGATAGATAGATAGACAGATTACAGATAGCTAGATAGCTAGATAGCTAGATAGCTAGATAGATAGATAGATAGATAGATTATTTTGGTCTGTCCACTGGCATTCTTGATGCAGTTGACAGTAGTTTAAAATAACTCACAACTTTAAACATCAGTTTCATCCTGTAGAATGTTAAATAATGATGCTACTTGAAGCTTTGAGGCCTAAATTATCCTAAAGTATCCTCTCCCCAGGCCAACCAGTCCACACTTTCTTTCTCTCCTGGAATCCAGTCATTTCAAACATTGCTGCAGACTTTCTCAGCAGTCTTTATGCAAAGTTTCTGTTTTCTGCAGTAATGCCTGCTTTGTGCTCCCCAGGCAGCAGTCTGAAAGGAAAGTTCACCTCCGGCTGCTGTTACACTGATAGACAGTGCAGTGTTCAGTTCCTGATCTTTAACGGGGTTTAACTGCCAAAAAGTAGGACTTATTTTTTTTGTTCAAAGCTGCCTCCCCAAAACAGAAAACTTCTAATTCCTCTATAATTATGCATTCCTGATGATTACACTGAAGTCTCACTGGTGTGTCACTTCCATCTTAACAGCTAGCTGGTGATCCCTCTCTGATTTAAAACCTGCTGTTTGTATTGTCTTCATGTGGTTCTTACAGGGCAAAAAAAAAACTTGCACAAGGAGTTGTCAGCTCTCACTGTGAGGCAGTGCTGCGTGAGTGTCAGATTATTCCACTCGTAATGAAGTCCAATATTTGCTAATACTTTTTAAAATTTTACCTTTTTTGCCTTTCCAGTCGAATGTAACTTGAGACCTCATTGATTTGTTTATGGTAGCTCTCTGAGCTACTTTACCGTTATACTCCTGCCGGTCTCTTAGGTCAGCTGATCAGCTGCTCCTATGCACACCCAAATCTAAATGGAAGCTCAGAGAGGAGAGAGCCTTCTCTGTGGCCGCCCCAATTTTATGGAATAAATTGCCATTACACCTTAGACAGGCCCCTTCACTGTCCATCTTTAAAACTCATCTTAAAACACACTTTTACTCCCTGGCTTTCCATCCAGCATGAGACACTGATTTTATTTGTTTTTAGTGCTTTTATTGTGTGTTTCTGATTTTATTTGTTTTTAGTGCTTTTAATGTGTATTTCTGATTTTATTTGTTTTTAGTGCTTTTATTGTGTATTTTTGTATTTTATTTATTTTTAGTGCTTTTATTGTGTATTTTTGTATTTTATTTGTTTTTAGTGCTTCTATTGTGTATTCCTGATTTTATTTGTCTTATTCTGGATGTACAGCACTTTGGTTCAATCTGTGGTTGTTTAAAGTGCTATATAAATAAAGCTAGATTGGATCGGACTGGATCTGAGAGGAGCTGTGCCTAATTTAATGCAGACATTCCTTTACTTTTTTAATGTTCCCACATTCCAACAGAGACTCAAAATCTCACAGTAATTACTGATCTGAATTTTCACAACATCAAACTGGAAAGCTACTTACCCACTCACAGATTCCATATGTATTTAAATCTTTCAAAGTAATGCTGCTGTCTTCATATCTGTTTAAAAACTGAAAAGTTATCAGTAGTCACTGGAATCATGGTACAGCTGGTCTAAACAGGGCTGTAGAAAAGGCTCCAAACTTATAAATATTAAGGTTATAGACAGGAATGGGTGATTAGTGACGTCATGTAGTGATGCTGACAGAGGAATGGGTGACTGATGAGTCAACAGTCTGTAGAGAAACCCTCCGTTAGAATGACAGTGAGTATTTTCTAAGTGTGACCAGAGGTTGTGTGTCCCTCCTTGCCGCTGTTGGGCATCGTGCTAGTGGTGTGTGTACCGTGATTGCTGGGCAGTACTATGCGCTCTTTATAGCCAGCTGCGTTTCAGTGGTGTTGCAGGTCTTCTGCTTCCTGCTTGCTCCCGTGGTGGCTGTGGTTAGAGTGACCAAGTGTCCCGCTTTGTGCGGAACTGCACAGCATTTTCATCCCTTTTTCCACGTCCCACCCATTGAGACGCTGTCCCGCATTTTTGATTGGCAGCTATAATTTTCAAAAGTTAAAACTCTAAAGGACAGACGCTAGGAGTTCTGTTTTTTATCTGGCTTTTTTCTATGTCAGACAAACAGCGCAGATGTGCGATCACAACCAGATTAACCTGTCAGTGGCCACGTTTACATGAAGTTTTTTAATTCAGAATTATTAATTCGGAATTAAAGTTTTGTGCTTCGCGTTTACATGGAAATATTAATTCCGAATTAAGGTTTCATTGACCGCACGTTTATCCCCTTCCTTAATTCTGCTTTAACGCCTGGGCGTTGGAAAGGATTCTGATTGGACAGGGAGGGGATGTGACGTATACTTGTTTACCGGAAGAAAACAAACTCCATTTGCCGCAGCATTTCTTTTCCCCAACACCATGGAGGAACAACTAATAAGCACGCTTTTCGCTTTGCTTTTTATTGTCGTTTTGAAACAGCAACTCGACAATGGTGTACTACTTCTGTTGCGTCACTTGAGAAGGAGAACAGAGATAGAATACCGGAGAAGGGAGGCAGACGACCAAGCTGTGTACGTCGCTACGTCATCGCTACGTGAGGAGACAAGCATGCGCAGAATGACCGGAATTAACTAAAGCGGAATTAACTGTATACATGAATAGAACGTACACAGGAATTAGTTTATTCGGAATTAACATCGGAATAAACCAGGTAGTTTATTCGGAATTAAATTTATTCGGAATTAACTTTTTCATTCGGAATTAAGTGTTTACAAGGAGATTTTAAAGCGGAATTAACTATAATTCCCAATTAAAGAGGAATTAAAGGTCTCATGTAAACATGGCAAGTGTCTTGCTGCCGCACCTTGTTGTCAGTTGCAGTAAATTGTGCCAGTTGCGACCGGTCGCGACACACCGCAAAGCAGACACAAACACTAAACTGTGGATGTTGGCAGAGATAATGTAAAGTACAGCAAAGAAGAGGAGATGCAGCTTCAACAAAGACTGGGAAACTACATATCACTGGGTGAAGCCGGTGCAAGGTGATTCTCAGAGAGTTTTCTGTGAAGTTTGCCAGAGTTCGTTTTCCGTTTCACACGGTGGGGAATACGACGTGAAGCGACACAGTACATGCGAGACCCCCCTCTCAGCTTTGGTAAGGTGTCCCACATTGTCCCACACAAATATGCTCTTTGTCCCACAATTGGTTTATTGAGATCTGGTCACCCTAGCTGTGGTTCGGCGTGGCGGCGTTCTTGGATGCAGCCATATTCATTGGTGTGCTCTGCTGTTGTGCTCTCCGTCAGGGCGCTCTGCTGTTTTCCTTTGTAGCGCGTGATTACGCATGGTGGTCTTACGATCTCCGCTCCTTTCAGCGTGGCTGACTGCCAAGGTCTGGGGGACATGTGACCTGCTGCAGTCCTGCGATGCATAGAACTACTGACCCGCTATGGCTGTGCTGTAACTGCATCAGCGCGGCTCATATCTTCCTCATCAGGTATGTATTTCGTTCTCCCCACCCAGTTTGGTTGATTTTAATTTATTCATTCAACTTTAGACTTATTTCTTTTTTTGTGTGTGTTAGCAGCCCGGCGTAACAGTCCACCACCACCACTCAAAGCCGTGCTGCTGTTTTGGTTTTGATATTGCTTTGGTTTTCTTTTCTGCTGCCAGCTCAGAGCGGATCACGTGTTGGCCCAGCACGGCTGAGTGCGCTTGGGCTCGCTCTGCAGAGGCCGATCTGTCCCTGGCTGTTCTGGATCCTGCCTGGCCTATACGAGTGATGCAGACAAAAAGTTTAAGGCCTCAGGGGTTATCTGGGTACTTTATTTCCTTCTGTTATCTTATTTGGAAACTCATTTAGTAATTTCTTTTGGTGTTTTGGGTTTACGTTGTTGTACTATTTGGTTTAACAATCTTTTCTTTTTGTAAGTCTATTTTAGTTCAGGTTTGATGGATTGATTACTTGTTCTTATTGTTTTGTTTTCTTTTGTTGTGTAGATATTTCTTTAAGTCACACCAGTTTAGTTTGGGCATGTTTTATTAATTTGTGTATTTATCTCTGTTGTCAGGTGCTGTGGCTGACTGCGACAGTTAATCCCAGGTGGTGGTGTGTTCTTCACGGTCCCCTTTTTTGTTTGGTTGTGTGTGTGTGTGTGCATTTGCAGTGTCATAGGTGATTCATCTGAGGACTCCTCTCCCCTTTTTGGGTACCGTGCTGCATGGTAAGCCCCAGCCCAGCTTTTATTCCTTGTTGCCCATTCTTTTATTTAGCATATGTCAACTGGTGTGTGACAGTATTATATTCTTACTATTCTATTTGGTTCATATGATTTAATAAAATAGTTTAATTGGAACACGTCTCACCCCCTGTGGTATTGGTACCTATGTGACCTTAATTGGTTTAATGACAGAGGAAATACACCTGAGCTAGGATTTCCTAGGTGCAATTCCCAGGTGGTGTTGTCGGGACTGTAATTGGTCTGATTAGGCATGATTAACCCTTAAATCTCACCACATAAGGAATATGTGTGATGTTGTGTCTAATTCATGCTGTTGTCATGTTCATATTCTTTATTTATTCTTTGGCTCAAACTGTAACTGAACTGTACTTTATTAAGTCAGGAATGTGATGAGAAGAAGTTAATTTTCTCTCTGACGTGATGAGTGTTAAGTTGCTGCTGCGCTGTGTACAGATAGCATCACTTCCGGTTTCAGAATAAGAGCGTGTCCATGTTTATATATCAAGAGTGTTTTGTTTTGAAACGTCAGACAGGAAATTCTCTTAATAAGTTTAAGTAGCAGCAATATGTGTAATTGATGGTGTTTATGAATAAGCTCATGATTGTAGAGTATTTTGTTAACATTTCTGTTTGTGATGGTTGTCTTACTGGAGGAAGATTGTGTATTTAGATTTAAGTTAAGATATATTATTTCCTTTCCTTATAGAAAAACCACAACTGCAAGTAAATAACAATCAACCAAGTCTCTGCTTTTCTCTTCCTGTTCTCTGGATAAACTGGCCTCAGGTCGTGTTCTGGCCGACACTCCCTGTGTGGATCTGGTGATAACACAGAACCAGTGCTGAAACCAAGTTCTTAATATCTTCCTTACAATGGGAGCTCCATTTCTGAACTCATTCTTGCCCCAGCCTGAAACTTCCAACCCAGCTGATCCATTATCCATGATCAGAAGGTCGGTGTAAAATGACAGGGTATAGATATAGGTCCAAATGGGCATTTGAGCAGTTTAGACAGAAGCTTGTAGAACAGGACACTGTGGGAGAATGCAACTGTGAAAATAAACAGTAGAAATACATACATTTAATGGCAGTTATAAAACCAAAGTATCCTACTTTTTTTGGACTGTGGATAGTAGGAGAAATCTACAAAGAGTTACCATATAGAAGAAGTTATTTTGGGTACCTCTAGCTCTACAGGTAAAATTACCATTCATTGTCCACATTGAACACATTCAGTGATTCCCAGCTGGAGCTTTTTCACATTAGGACAAAACTTTATCTGGTCTGGACTATGAAACAAGTTCAACATATCCAGGGTATCTTCTTGTCTGGCTTCTGTCAAACTCCCAACTGCAGTCATGAAGCTGACTATCAACTCAATAAGTCAACCTGAACATGGATATGAGCACGTTCTCATGAAAGAGGCGAAGTGGGTCTCACATGACAAATCATAGACATGGACAGGTCTACTGGCACCAGAGGGACATCCATCCATCCATCCATCATTCAATTCAGTTTTATTTATATAGCACCAATTACAGTCAAATTGTCTCAAGACGCTTTCCAGAACCCATATTCCTGACCCCCAGAGCAGCCCTAAGGTGACAGGGGCAAGAAAACACCCTTTTAACAGAGAAAAAAACCTCGAGCAGAACCCAGCTCTTTATGTGGGGGGACCCATCTGCTGGTGGCCGGGCGGGTTGAGAGGGACAGAAGAGGTAGAGAGTACAAGCTAACATGTAAACTGATTCATAGTTTATTGCTATGATGTATGGCTCTGGCATTAAATATACTACATATATAGCTGGTAGTAAAATTCAAACAGTATGTAGATGAAAATATCAAGTATAGTGAGAGTGATGCAGAATTGACTGGTGGAAATGGGCAGCCAAGAGACATACAAAGAGCAAACTATAACAGAGAACTATGAACATTTAAACACAGAATAAAAGTAAAACAGTTCAAGCAGCTGAAGCAGGAGGGAAAGCTAAATAAAACCTTAATGTTAACATCCATTACACAATGTATGTGTAAAGTGGAGCAAATAAAGAAGATTAAAATCATATGTATTGATAAATAGACTTATTGACGATCTTCTAAGGTCAACACTACCAGGCTAACAGACTTTAGTGTTTGAGCAGTTTCTGCTGTAGGATTATATCTCTCATTATGTTCTCCTCTCACCATCTGTACTCTGAGCTCTGCTAGAACTTCTAATGCTGATGACATTTTTCCAAGAGAACTGACTGGTCAGTAGGAGGAGCTTTCATTTTAGCTGATCTGTGGAACATAACAGGATAGCAGAAAATATCCAACCACTGATCTTCAGATCCTGACATATTGGCTGCATGCTAGCAGCAGCTGAGAGCTAAAGGACTGAAGAGTCACCAGTTGAGAAGATCAGACAGAAATAAACTGTCTGCTGAACTATGTGTATCTCACCAAAAAATGCCACTGAAATTCTAAAAACAAACGGGGAAGACATTGCTCAGACTGAGAATCAGTGATTGAGTCTCTGTCTGGATGAAAGTGTTGCTGCTTGATGAACTCTGGATTTGGCTGAGCCAGCAGCTGCTGGTTATGTAGCAGCGAGAAGGGGAAGCCCTCCTAAATGTAGGGCAGCACGTGACCTGAAGCAGCTGATATGATAATGCTGGTCTTCCTCAGCTGATAAACAGTTACTAGATCCTTTGTGAGAAGCAGTGGAAGCAGTGCTGCTATGGATGCAGGTGGGAGGAAGGTCAACACATGTTGAACTGAATAAAACAAGCTAGGGAATCAAACATACAGATTATAGGTCTGATTCTAGGTGATCATAGATGTTACATCACAGAAAAAGTCAGCAATTGTAATTTTTACACAGTTTTGTCAAGGTGCGTGGCTGGCTTTAACATTCAGTATGTCCTGAGATGTTTCTGGTTTAGGAATGAAAAGGTTCAGATCTCCATCAGCACAGCAAATGTCAGATGGCTCATCAAGTCTAGAGCATGTGGATCAGAGGACCACCTCTGTCCTGTTGGTGGATCCAAAAATCAGATAGAGTGAAGGCATCGTCTACCCAAGAAAAACTACAAATAAAGTAAATGTAGGATGAACATGAACCCAGCCTTATCGTCATTAAACTGTTCCATTAATCACACCTGGTGAACCTACCCTGTGATGATTTCAAACGGAGGTAGTTCCATTGGCTCCACCTGAAGATCTCCATTCTGGGCACCATTGGTGACCGATGCCTCAGCTGATGAGGTCTCTCTGTGTTCCACTGCCTTCTCTCCTTCATTCTTCACTTCCTTTACATCCTTGGTCACTTCTGCAGCTTCTTTTTCTTTTCTTTTCATTTGAAGGCGACTTCTTTCAGCCATGGTGACAAAAAACACTGAGAGAATTTATGTGTTCAGAAACGCTGTAGAAATAATAGAAGTGAAGGATAAAAGATGTAAATAAAAGCAAGAGGTGAGAACAGCTGACCTGAAGGAAAAAATATCTTAACTGAAGCAGAAAGTAAGGGAGACCAGTGAGGGGGCAGGAGTGGGATGGTAGAGAGAACGGGGGAGAGAGGGAGGAAAGAAACTACCAATGAGAGAGAGAGAGACAGAGAGAAATCATATGTTTGTTCAGAAACTAGGCTGATTGATTGTAATTCCATCTATTAGTAATATGGCTAGAACATGTCTTACATGGATAACCTGCCTGATGTAGCGATAGGAAGTTTTCCAGAGACAACAAATCTGATGAAAGTCTGCAAAGTATTGTGGGATAAAAACAACAAACTGATTCTTAGAAAGGGAATTCTTACATTTAAAAATATGTTTAAACTGAGAAATCTAGTGGTGGTTCAATCTAAATATATCATGAGTGGCAGCAGCCTTTAAAGGCTCATCTGGGTCAGACCACATTAGACATAACCAAGCAGCTGCAGCTCCCAGACCAAGCAGGTCTATTTAAAGAGCAGAGGAACACATATACACCGAGAGGACAGTTGTAACGTAAGACTAAGACTGCTGTCAATATCTTGTGCTACAGGCATGCAGCTGAATGCAGTCATTCTGAATAAAAGAGAGATCCTAATGCAAAGAGCTGTATGTCTGCTGGTTGGCTTGATTGAACGACAGCTCAGTTAAATTATTCATGTCTCACAGACAGACTGAATGATGTGCTCAGTTCGCCAAGTGTGTACCCACATTCTTCCATATTCTTGTTAGAAGGCAGTGATGCAGGGACTTCACTTTGCTGAAAAATATAGTTACATTTCTGAAAAGCTATTCAAATGGTCCTTACTGTTAACCACCCAGAGCATAAAATTTGTCCATAATGACTTCTAGCACCATGAGTCTTTGTCTCTTTTTCCCCCTAATATGTCTGCATTTATTCTCATTGTTTAACTCCACAAAAGAGGTGTCAACATTTTTTGAGATTGATGCATATTTCAGTCTTGCAGCCAAATATTTTAATATTTAGTGCATGTGTGTGACCATCACTGGCCCTCCCTGAAAGCTAAGCAGACATTCTTTATTAGAATTCCCTATTATGAGCCAGGGAGGGCAGTGCTACACCTCTGTGATGTGCAGGGAAACAAAGACTGGACAGGATGAACAGGACAAACACGGACAGGAACTAACAGCGGTGCTATTACAATTGAAAAATGTCAGGTGCTGTGTTATTCCCGACTGCTAATTGCCCATCAATAAAACAAAACAAAAAAAAGAGATTCAATAAATAAATAAACAAATGGTATTGAACACCATAATTGTGGATGTCTTGACAGGATAGAATAGAATAGGCTGGAAGAGGATACTAGTGAAAGAGAGAATGAATTTAATATAGAGACTCTGGAGAGAGTCTCAGCACATTCTGGTGGGTCCCATAATTTGTCAACAATGGGACTTGACAGGAGCTGGCAAGACCTGATCAAACATGCAAGTGTGAAGGACCCCGAAGCCCAGAACAGCTATCAGAGCAAGGCAGGGCCAAGCCAATAGGGCGCCCCTTCCCCTCGGGCCGCAGGAGCCACAGGGCGGCACTCCCAGAGAGCCACTGGGACCACTGTGAACCACGCGGACCCGGACAACAAGAAGGAGCAGCTACCAACACCCCCAACACGCCAAGACCGACCCAGGCGGCCCAGGGCACAAGGACCCACCCACCACCCCACCAGCCCCAGCCCCCACCAGAACTCCCCACCCCACCCCCCACCCCCACCCCCAAGGGGGCCGACGGCCCGGCGCAGTCAGGAAGCCAGACAAAGGGGCCGACCGAAGGGATGGCAACCAGCCCAGCACAAAGCAGGCCGCCACCGGCAGCCAGCCAGAGGAAATCGGAGCCGGGCCCCGATGCGAGTCCAGAGGGCAAAAATGGACAGTGTGGTGGGGCCTGGCACCACCAACGGGGAGGCACCCCGCATACCTCCCCGCACCAGGCCCCAGGAGAGAACAGCACACCCAAGGCCCCCACACCCCGCAATGTGCCCCGACAACCCACCAGTACAGAGCCACCACACGGCACCAGCCCGCACCACAGCCACAGCGCCCACCAGGACGGCCAATCGAGCCCCTACAGCCCACCAAGAGCCACCACACCAGCCGGGACCCGTCGGGCATGCAGGAGAACCCCCCCCCAGGCCACAACCCCCAAGGCCCCGGGGACCCCCCAACCGCAGCAACATGGATGATGGTCCACCCCCGCCGCCCCATAGCCATAAGGGGGCTGGGTCCCACCAGCGAGGCCATACCAGTGAAACCCCCCCCATTACCCCCCTATTAATATGTCTCCCGATCCCTGACGGGAAACATTATCCCTGCACCGTGATAAGTGTAACCCTGAGTGTCATGTGGTGCGTTAAAAATGGGGGGGCTGGGCAAGGCATCAAGGGGGCAGGCCAGAGGACCACAGAGGATGGCTACTCTGCAGCCTACCCTGACCCAAGTTCCCCGAGCCATCCCAGACCTACCCCCCAGGTGTGAGTGTGTGTGGTGCATTAAAAAAAAAAATTGGAGAACAGTGGAGGCAAGCGAGAGGGTGATGGGAAAGAAACAGGGCCGTAAATCCCTGCTGTCCGCCCCACCACAGAGCCCATCATTCCTGCCCCCACCTGCCCTCGGGGCCCTAACTGTTGTGTCCCTATATGTGCCTAAGAGTGGCTATATACAGTGAGGTGTGAAGTATGTGAAGTGCACAGTAAGAGGCAGTCTGGTGTGGATTCGGCCAATGAGGACAGAGCAGCGGGGGAGACAGGTAGTAAGACGACCGGTACTGATGCAGAGGGCCCCCAGAGCCAGGAGGCAAGAGGCTGAGGTGGGCCCACACAAACCAACTGGCACAGCCAGCACCACAACCCCCGGAAGCCGCAGTGCCCCGGCAGACGCCATAGCCCCACCACGGGCCAGCCACACGCAGCACCCTGCCCCGGAGGGGGGACCAGGCCGCACTACAAGGAAGCAAGGGCCACGAGCCCCCATGCCCACCCTGAAGCTGGCACATCCAGGATGCAGGATGCCCACCTCGCAGCGTCACCGAGACCCCACCCACCCCACTACACCCCAGGACAGCACCAGGCCTGGACAGAAGCCCCCAGCCAGCAGAAACTGAACTCCAGTGGCGGCACACAGGCCAGGACCAAGGTCTGTGCCCAGATGAGCCAGAGCCACCCCCCAGAGAGACCAGCCAGCCCCCATGCCAGACCCCCAGGCATCGGGTCCCGGTCAGGACTCTGTGCAGGCCAGTCAAGTTCATCCACACCAGACTCTGTCATCCATGTCTTTATGGACCTTGCTTTGTGCACTGGTGCACAGTCATGTTGGAAGAGGAAGGGGCCAGGTCCAAACTGTTCCCACAAAGTTGGGAGCATGGAATTGTCCAAAATGTCTTGGTATGCTGAAGCATTCAGAGTTCCTTTCACTGGAACTAAGGGTCCAAGCCCAGCTCCTGAAAAACAAGCCCACACCATAATCCCCCCCTCCACCAAACTTTACACTTGGCACAATGCAGTCTGACAAGTATAGTTCTCCTGGCAAACCCAGACTGGTCCATCAGATTGCCAGATGGAGAAGCGCCATTCGTCACTACAGAGAAGGCGTCTCCACTGCATCCGACGCTTTGCATTGCACTTGGTGATGTATGGCTTGGATGCAGCTGCTCGACCATGGAAACCCATTCCATGACGCTCTCTGCTGAAGCACTGTTCTTGAGCTAATCTGAAGGCCACGTGAAGTTTGAAGGTCTGAAGCGATTGACTCTGCAGAAAGTTGGCCACCTCTTGGCACTATGCACCTCAGCATCCGCTGACCCCGCTCCATCAGTTTACGTGGCCTACCACTTGGTGGCTGAGTTGCTGTCGTTCCCACACACTTCCAGTTTCTTATAATACAGCTGACAGTTGACTGTGGAATATTTAGGAGCCAGGAAATGTCACGACTGGATTTGTTGCACAGGTGGCATCCTATCACAGCTCCACGGTGGAATTCACTGAGCTCCTGAGAGCAAGCCATTCTTTCACAAATGTTTGTAAAAACAGTCTGCATGCTTGGGTGCTGGATTTTATACACCTGTGGCTATGGAAGTGATTGGAACACTTGATTCTGGTTATTTGGATGGGTGAGCAAATACTTTTGGCAATATAGTGTATGTTATCATCAAGAAGGTGATGGAGGTGGGTGACTCTCTCTGCCCATGTGCTGAAATAAAGAACTATTTTGTTGTTTGCAAAATCAGGGTTGTGCCAGATTGGGGAGAGTATACTGGGTTTTAATTGGGAGCCTGTGATTTCCACCAAGCAGACAAGGTGGAAGCGATCATAGGGTTCTTGAAGCAGGAGTGATGTTTAAGGGCAGAAGTGATAAAGGGAAGGTCAGAGATTTTGATCTGGTTACAATCTAACTGTTCTAGTTCCAGCCAGGAGTTATATTTTTCATGTGGATGTATCCATTTGGTGAGATATTGTAGTTGGTTGGCTAAATAATAATACATGAAGTTGGGAGCCTCCAGTCCCCCTTCGGGTTTATTCTTCTGGAGGGTAGCCAAACTGATTTTAGCCTTTTTGTTCTTTGAGTACAATTTACCAATAGCAGAGTCTAACGATTGGAACCACTTTGATGTGGGTTTAAATGGAATCATGGAGAAGAGAGTTAATTTTAGGTAATATTTTCATTTTGACTGTAGCTATCCGTCCCACAAGGGAGATGGGGAGGTTGTTCCAACGCCTCAGACCATCACAGACTTTGTCCAAAAATGGAGTGAAGTTCAGGTGAACTAGTTCTGAGAGTTTGGAGGAAATATTTATGCCCAGATATCTGATGTTGCCAGTAGGAAAAGAGTAATGCAAGTTTTGGACTGCGGGATTCCACGAGTTTTCTGTTAAAGGTAATATAATTGATTTTGACCAGTTGATGGAGGAGTCTAAAAGACGCGAAAAGGTTGTGATGAGGTTAAATACTTCGTTTACTGAAGTTTTCGGTTCTTGTAGATAAAGTAAAATATCATCTGCGTATAGGTTAATTTTGTGGTCAGACTCCAGAGCGCAGATACCTTTGATATCGGTGTTCTGACGTGCAGCTGTTGCTAATGGTTCGATAAAGATCGTAAACAATAAGGGAGAGAGTGGGCATCCCTGTCTCGTTCCCCTTTGCAGACTGAAGCTTTGTGAAGTTATCCCATTAGTGGTGACTGTAGCCTTGGGTGAGTTGTACAGAGCTGATACCCACTGGATAAACGATTCTCTGAAGCCAAATTTGTGGAGCACAGCGAAGAAAAAGGACCAATTAACTTTGTCAAAGGCTTTTTCTGCGTCCAGTGACATAACAATAGCTTCTTTGTTGTGGCGCTGCGTCAAACATTAGATTTAGAAGTCTTCTGATATTGTTGGTGGAGTGTCGGCCATTTATGAATCCTGTTTGATCATAGTAAATTATTGACGGTATAATTTTCTCCAGCCTGGAGGCGAGTGCTTTTGAGATAATTTTGATGTTGTGTTGACTAGTGACAGGGGTCGATAGCTAGAGGGAAGCATAGCATCTTTGTCTGGTTTCAATAATAATTGAATTGCAGCTGTAGCCATGTGCGAACTCATTTATTGGATTACCAGTTTTTTGAAATACTATTCATTGTTTTGACATACCTGGTGGTCTTTCACTCAGTGCGATGCAAAATGACAGGCTCAGCATTAGTATCTCAGGGAGAATGCTTTTTGTTTCTTTGTACTGTCTGAAAAAATGTGGGTGAAAAACTCATTTTAGTCTGGAGTCACAGTTTTCAAAATGCCACATATCAATTCTTAACCCTTTTTTAATCAAGTGGTATTTTTCCTTTTTAACCAATCAGAGTCAGCAGGTAAGAATCAAGAACACTCTCTTAGAGTGCAAATCACTAAGATGTCAGCTCCCCGTTCCTTTTTGCATTTTACACAAATGAATGCACAAACAGTCTCCCCGGGAACCTTGTTTTTAAATTTTCTGATGACACCGCCATCCTCAGCTTACTGCACAAAGATTTAAACCCTTCAGCCTATTTTTCTGAAATAGAGCACTTTGTGCAATGGTGTGACGCTCACCATCTAATCTTGAATGTTCAAAAAAGCTAAAGAGATGGTCTTAGACCCGAGATCAGTAGGGGACCACAGCCCTGTTGTCTTACATGACTCACCCATTGAGCAGGTCAGCTCATATAAGAATCTCAGAGTTCACTTAGACAGCTCTTTTAGTTGGAACGTCCATGTGGAAAGCATGTTTTCCCGCTACTATGGTGATGATTTTCTTTCTTCATCCATGTATGTATGTGTTATGTGTAATGTCATGGGATATGTGCAATACTGTTATGTAATTGTTGTTGAGATGGCATTGTTTGTTGTCATTGTGGCTGTCGAGGCATTTATGGCACAGTTGCTGAGTCCAAGACACATTTCTCAAGTGGGATAATTAAGTTTTTTGTATTGTATTGTAGTGAATTGTCAATAAATGAGTTTCATTGTGGGTAAGTATAATGTTTATAAGATTTATACAAAAAAAGCAATTAAATGATTCTTGTAGTGACAGTCTGAGAGTGAGCTTAATAAAACTAGTAAAACCATTCCTGTTAATGATCACAGTTTTAACCCGACTGTTTCTTACACAAGGAAGCCACCCATGTTATGAGTTAGAGACTGAATTGTAAATAATAGAAAACAAAAGCATCTATTTTGTACGTATAAAACATTTATTCCTTCTACACAACTATCAACACCCCACTCCTCCCTCCACTCTGCTCACTGCAGACATGCTCGCCTCATTCTTCATGGATAAAGTCTCTGCAATCAGTAACCAGTTCTGAACCTAACCACCAGAAATGGTTTAGCTGTACACCCACTAGCTAACATTGAACTTATGAATCAGTTTCCATGTTAGCTTCTACTTTGTGTGTATCATCTATCTTATCATGCATGTATCCAACTGTGTTTTATGTTCCTTGTTCCCCCCTTTTCTCATCCCTCCCCCTATACCCCTCTACCTCTCTACCTCTACCTCTATCCCTCTACCTCTCTACCCCTCTACCTCTACCTCTCTACCCCTCTACCTCTACCTCTCTACCTCTCTACCCCTCTACCTCTCTACCTCTCTACCCCTCTACCTCTCTACCCCTCTACCTCTACCCCTCTACATCTCTACCCCTCTACCTCTCTACCCCTCTACCTCTACCCCTCTACCTCTCTACCCCTGTACCTCTACCTCTCTACCCCTCCCCCTCTACCTCTATCCCTCTACCTCTACATCTCTACCCCTGTACCTCTACCTCTCTACCCCTCTACCTCTCTACTCCTCTACCTTTACCCCTGTACCTCTACCTCTCTACCCCTCCCCCTCTACCTCTATCCCTCTACCTCTCTACCCCTCTACCTCTATCCCTCTACCTCTACCTCTCTACCCCTCTACCTCTATCCCTCTACCTCTACCCCTCTACCTCTATCCCTCTACCTCTTCCCCTCTATCTCTATCCCTCTATCTCTACCTCTCTACCTCTTGTGTCTGTCCCTCTCAACCCTCCTTCCAGCAGGCAGATGGGTCCCCCCACATAAAGTGCTGGGTTCTGCTCGAGGTTTTTTTCCCTGTTAAAAGGGTGTTTTTCTTGCCACTGTCTCCTTAGGGCTGCTCTGGGGGTTCATATGGGTTCTGTAAAGCATCTTGAGACAATTTAACTTGTAATTGATGATATATAAATAAATTTGAATTGAATTAACAGAGCCACAGTCTCCTCGTTCTCCTCTGACTGAAGCTATTGCTGGACTGTCGTCCCCCGACCTGTCCACTGGACCCGTTACCATCCGACCTCTTCTACGCCTTTTCCACCAAGAAGAACCAGATGCTAGCTTGGTGCTAGTTCTTAGTTGGTTCAAATCTCATGCCTCTGAAGAACTGATTTGCTTTTCCATTGGCAAGAAGCCGAGTTGGAGCCACGTCATTGCGTCACCATAAAACACCAGTATGTAACTGCATGCGTAGCCATTCAGCAATGTTGGCGCACTGTAAACATGGAAGTGCTGTTCCTGACTTTGCAAACCTACATTGTAGAAACAAATAATCAAACTGTTAGCAGCTACCTGTCCTATAGACACAGGCAACAACGACTACATTTGAGAAGACAGGTAATTGTCAGAGATGTTGATTGTTAACAGTGGTGTGTCAGCGATAGCTTGTCTACTTAGCTTCGACTACGTTTGCATCCATTACATAGTGGTTAAACAAACACAGTAAGTTGATGATAGTATCTATGTTCATCTTTATAGATGGTCTGAAGGTTAATTGCGAGGCAGAGGTCAGGTGTTCCTGGCCACATTTGTGATTACACCACTGGTGGGACACAATTGTACTGGATTTCAGCTGAAGGCTGCTGTTCTGTCCAAACTGTCATGAGACATTGACATTTTTATTGTGATATACCCTCCACTGTTGTTTGCTTTTGTTTCCATTAATTATTTGAGATGAGGAAATCACTATTGCATGCTTCTACTTAAATGCCCTACTTTCATGATATAATATTACTATAGCATGAACTTCTTACATTTTCCATAAGTTTCAACTGAAAGTTGAATAGCTTGTGAGCAGTGTACGTAGGCATGTCATGTAAGCACAATTCAGTAATGTATCTGCTGCAGTTTATCTATCTAGCTTGATGTGACATTGAAAAACAACATATGCTGCTGATATTTTAGGACTAAGAATCAGTGGATGAAAAGCACAACTGATTATCTGTCAAAATGACCTCCTGTTATCAGTCAATGTACAACATAATCCAGGCTCTGATTTAAATAACATTAGTACTCCTGATGAGTACTAATGAGTACTAGGTCAGGAATAGGATTAATTCATTAAAATATTAGGAGTCTGCTCGCTGTGACTCCCCCAATTGGGGAGAGATGCGAAAATCTGAATTTCCCCTCGTGGGATTAATAAGGGATAGTAAAAAAATAAAAATAAAAAAAACTAAAAAAAAACTAGATGTACTCAAAATCTGGATTAAGTCAGCCAATGCAGATATCCTTATTTATCAGAAACCTGGCGAAGTAAAACGGTCTCTGACAAGGACATTACTATCAATGGGTCAATGGGCACAATGTCTTCCGGAGCGATTGCCCTCAAAAAGGTGGAGGAGTGGCTGTTTATATAAAAAACTGATTTCATGTTACCCTGTTATCCTCACTCTCCATCACCAAACTGTTTGAACTCATTGCCCTGAAGCTTGAATCTCTCACAATTCCAGGTTGTTGTAGACCTCCCTCTGCCTCCCCTCACCTCTCTTGCATCTTTCTTGACTGTTAAATTCCAGTGAACTTGTTTTGGTGGGTGATTTAAATCTTGACTGGTTGACTGTCTTGTCTGACAATCTTACTGTTGTCTGCAACTCATAAAATTTAAATCAATCAATTCCGCAACTCAGCCCAACACTAAAAACACATTGAGATCTTTCTTACTTGACCTTATCTTAAACGCCCCACACAAATACACTGACACAGGTGTGTTTGCAAACAACCTGAGTGATCATCGTACCATTGCAGCTATAAGAAACTCCAAGCTTGAGATTTCCGCTTTGGTGATTATGTCAGCACAGCGTAGTCTCTGTCTCCCATAACTATAACTTCATTTACTCTTGAAAACCCTACTTTTTTTTTTTTTTACCATCCCTACAAGCGAAATTGAGAAATAAACATCAATATTCTCTAAATGCAAAGGTTGTTGAGAAATGTGCTAATGTCAGGCGGTCATGGTTAAACTGTTCAACCTTGCTCTGTTCTTCCCAGTCCGCTTGCTCTGGGGATTCAGGCATATGGGTTCTGTAGAGCATCTTGAGACAATTTGACTTGTAACATCAAAAGGAAAACCTATAAAGCTGATTTTAGATTACAAGTCCTTGGGATTTATACTTGATCAGGGGTTTTCATTTAAAGTCCATATCAACAGCTTGGTCAATAAACTTAGGATGAAGCTTTTCAGAAATAAAACCTGCTTCTCACTCAGGGTCAGGAAGAAATTAGTGACAGCAACCTTCTGGCTCATAGTTTATTATGAAGACGAGCTTCATCTAAATGTCTCCAGTCCTTGGACGCTGTTTTTCACTCATTGAGATCTGTTCCTGGCTATACTTTTAATTGGACTTGCCATCCTTGAGTGCATGCAGATACACAAATTGGCTGATTCTAATTTATAAGGCTATTTAGGCTCCATTCCTCTCTATTTGTGCACTTTATTACAAAGAACAAACAGTTGCTATGCCTTACATTCCTGCACTACTCTTATTTTATCTGTTCCTTGTGTAAGGACAGAATTTGGAAAAAAAGCTTTCAGCTTTGCTGCCCCTTGGCATGGAATACTCTACAGACTGAACTAGAACTATCTGAATTTATTCTGTTCTATCCTGAGGGACAGACAGCATGAGACCGTTGAACAGTGTTTGTGTTTTTAAATCTTAAATTGTTGTCTGTGTTACAGCTCCTGCACTTTTATTGTAGAACACTTTTGCACCTTCATAATTGTATGTTTTATCCTCTACTGTCACCTCCTTGTAGGTGTTTTTATGTGCGCTACTGACCAGGTCATCTTTGTAAAAGAGATCCTGATCTTAGTGGGTTTTATCTGGTTAAATAAAGGTTAGAAAAAATGTGTTGAGTGCTCATTTAGCATTATGTTTCATGGGACATTCTAAAAGGAGATCATCTCAAAGTTATCTAGGTCCAGATTCCTGCTGAACACAATGCACACTAGCCAAAATGCGACCAGCTAAACTTGGTGCTGTGACCCACTGCATTCCAGGTCAGAACTGATCTGATCACCGGCTGCTGTCGCCTGTCTCTCTCTCTTCCTACTCACAGCTAAATGTGTGCACTCTCTCTCTGAGAGCACTCCGGATAGCTAAACACATGAACTGTTTCAAAGTGTCTACATTTTATTGTGGCTTCCTCCCTCATGTTCTTACTTCGTGTTGTTTTGTGAGTGTGTGTGTGTGTGTGTTTGTGTGCGTGCATGTTTGTGTGTGTGTGTGTGTGTGTGCAGAGAATGTATGCATATATTCTTTTAGTTCTCTGCAGTTATGATGTCATTAGCTTCTTTTCTAATAAAATTGTGACTATCAAAGAAAAACATCCTCAGTGTGTTATGTGTAGTGACTCTGGAGGTATCTTTGGGGCCTGATTTATATTTGGACTGCTTCTCTGTTATAAATCTCTCATCCATAACATTGGTCCTTGTTTCTTCTAATCCAGCGACATGTCTGTTAGACCTGATCCCAACCTGATTGTTCAAGAACATTTTTCTTTTGATAAACACTTTCTTATTGGATCTGATCATTGCCTCTTTATTCACATTGCGCATGGTACATGTCATCGGCTTTTAAGGTTGCTATAATCAAACCACTACCAAAAAGCCTACTCTGGATCCAGGTGTTTTAGCCAACAGTAGACCAATATCCAACCTCCCTCTATTTCTAATCTTCTTGAAAAAGTAGTTGCAAGTCAATTATGCATTCATCTGCATAGAACTGGTTTGAAGAGTTTCAGTTAGCATTTAGAATACATCATAGTACAGAGACAGAACTAGTGAAGGTCACCAATGATCTTCTAGGAGCTTCAGACCGTGGACTGGTTTGTATACTGGTTCTGTTGAATGATGTAGTTCCATCCATCCATTATCTATACACCGCTTAATCCTCACTAGGGTCGCGGGGGGGGGGGGCTGGAGCCTATCCCAGCTTACTCGGGCGAAGGCAGGGGACACCCTAGACAGGTCGCCAGTCTGTCGCAGGGCTACATACAGAGACAAACAATCACTCTCACATTCACACCTACGGGCAATTTAGAATAATCAATTAACCTCAGCATATTTTTGGACTGTGGGAGGAAGCCGGAGTACCCGGAGAAAACCCACGCATGCACAGGGAGAACATGCAAACTCCATGCAGAAAGATCCCGGGAAAGCCGGGACGCGAACCAGGGATCTTCTAGCTGCAAGGCGAAAGTGCTAACCACTGCACCACTGTGCAGCCCCATGCAATGGGCCGCGAGCGGGAATCCAACCCGGGCCAGCTGCATCGGGGACCAGCCCCTGTACATGGGTCGCCCGCTCAACGCGTTGAGCTATACGGACGCCCCATGATGTAGTTGATTACAATATTATAGAGATTGGAACAGGTTATTGGGATTAAAGGAACCACACTAAACTTGTTTAAATAATATTCATGAGACAGATTCCAGTTTATTCATGCTGAATCTTCACCCACACCAGAGCTCCACGGGGCTCTGTGCTAGAACAGCAGTGATCCCCTTTACAGGTGTCTCTGGATCTGGAACTACACATTTCTGCACTGCAGTCACTGGCACCACTGACCTTTACAATGTTGATTTTTCTCGAACATATTGTTTGTCTGTCATCCATCTGCTACCCTGTTCTCTCCCCTTTCCCATCACCCCATTTGGTTGAGGCAGATGGCCACTGTTTCTAAGCCGAACCCTTGTTTTTCTTCCTTTGTATCCACAAATTACTGCATCAATGTGGCGTGACATGGAGCTGATCAGCCTGTGGCTCTGCTGATGTGTTATTTGATAGCAGCCTTCAGCTCGTCTGCATTTTTGGGTCCAGTGTTTCTCATCTTCCTCTTATTTTCCCATATTCACTTCTATAGGGTTCAGGTCAGGTGAGCTGGCTGGCCAATCAAGCACAGTAATATCATGGTCAGCAAATCATTTGGTAATAGTTTAGACACTGTGGGCAGGTACTAGGTCCTGCTGGAAAAGGAAATCACATAAAACTGATGGAAGCTTTAAGTGCTCTCAAATCTCCTGAGTTGCAGCGTTGACTTTAGACTTGATAAAACACAGTGGACCAACACCAGCAGATGACATGACACCTGAAAGCATCACAGACTGTGGAAACTTCACAGTAGACCTCTAACACCTCAGAACCTGACCTCTCCACTCCTCTTTCAGGCTCTAGGACTTTGATTTCCAAATAAAAAAATGGCAAAAAATAAGCAAAGTTTACTTTCATCTGAAAAGAGGACTTAGAACCTTTTCCTCATTAGATAAGCTGCTGCTAAAGTTGTCTCTGGTTCAGGAGTGATTTTAGGATCAACAGTTGCAGCTCCTTTCCTGAAGACTTCTGTGTTTCGTAGCTCTTGATGCTCTGACACCAGCCTCAGTCCTTGTGAAGCTCCCCCAAGGTTCTCAATCAACTTTCCTGACAATCCTCTCAAGGCTGCAGTCATCTCTGTTGCTCGTACATCTTTTTCTACCACGCTTTTCCATCCAGTCAGCTTTCCATTACTATGCTCTGATACAGCACTCTGCTAACAGTTAACACATCTTCTTGGTCTCCTTGTTGAGGGCGTCACTGATCATCTTCTGGACAACTTTCAGGTCTGCAGTCTTCTCCAGGTTGTGTCTACTGAACAAGACCAGAGATACACTGTATTTATGAATTTTTGAATAATAATTTACTCAAACTCTTCATAAAATATTAAACTTAATCATCCACATCCTTCAATACAGACTTGAAATATTTCACTTTGTGCATAATAATCGTAGAATATATAAATGTTTCCTTTATTACATTTTTTACATTTTTTTTTACAGTAGTCCATTTATTTTGAGCTGCACCTGCATGTTGTGAATTTCTGTGTAGTTGTGAATTGTTATATAACTAAAACTGGAATGAAAATACATCATAAGTTATCCATACAACCTCTGTATTTTACCACATTTCCTTTAGACAAGCAGTATGTGGTGCAGAGGGACAGCAGTAGTTTTAATGCAAATCAGCCAAACGGTGGAGCTGTTAGGAACTTTTCTACCTTGGCGGTGCGCACAGTACTTTACAGTGTTCTCATTCAGCCATTCACATACAAATGGAAGGCACACTTGGACACTGACATGCAGAGAGGTCAGGGATCAATCTGCCTGTCTTCTGTGGTCTACTGCCTCCCTCTAGTGGCTAATCTAGTTCTGATGTGTGTGTTGCTCTTATGTATTGGGCTAAAACTGCTCACACAGTCATGGGAACACAAAGGGACAAAAAGCAATTAGCCATGATGTAATCCAATGCATATTATGAAGATGTATTTAAGATTAAAATTAACTTCGGCGTTGTATCAACGATGCACATCTTAAAGCAGACTTCATGAAAACTGGAAATGCAGTGGCATTCCAAAAACCCCGAAGAATTTTTCCTGTGCCTTTATCATACTCAATCTGGGACACAGTCACTTCAAACAAAAACCACACCGGACTATATCTGTGCCAATGTCCTGTTTTGTAAGCGAGCGCTGTGACAGCCAGTCATTGTCTATATTTATTTTGTTGTCCAAACAGCTGCTCAGTAAGTAGCAGGGACAGCTGCCATTCCATAGATAGAGACCGAGAAAGACAGAGAGCTTAGTCAAACCATCAGTGGGAGATGGAGTGGGAGAGATGATTTAGAAGGCTGAGAGGACTCATAAACACATCTAGTCAACGAGAGCAACAGATTTTGGAAACAAATATCGGACTGACCTTTTGGGATACCACTTCCAATTCAAGGTAAACTGGGAACAAACACTCATTTGAAGCCACAATGGCTGACAGCAACAGCCCCCCGTTATCATCCTACATCATGGATGAGGAAACTCTGAAGAGAAAACAGAAGGAGAAGTTAAAGAAGCTGATGGCCACAGGAGGAAACCCAAGGCCTGCACGCTCTCTTCTCTTCTTGACTCTACGGAATCCCTTCCGCAAGGCATGCATCAGTATTGTGGAATGGAAGTATCCTTGTAGTGAAGGGCCACTGGGCAGCAGGATGGCTGGGTCAGATATGACAGTATTTACATTACTGGATAGCTGGTGCTGGTTGGTGTGGACTTCTAGCTGAAAATGTATGTCTTGATTGTGTGTCTTTGCTGCTTTATTTGTGTAATACGCATATATCTATATAGAGTATGAACTGAAATGGTCAGTATGTAAGCTTCCTATAAATCATTCTCAGACCTTTTGAAATCATCATCCTGCTGGCCATCTTTGCCAACTGTGTGGCCCTGGCTGTGTACTTGCCAATGCCTGAGGAAGACAGCAACAATACGAACAGCAACTTGGTGTGTCAGCATGTTTGTGTTTGTGCATGAATGATGTAGTACTGACTGTACTTTAGATGCACAGTGAGAACTTATTACAGATGATGACTTATTACTTACTAGCTACTCAGTTAACTATTATAGTGTATGTGTTTGTTGTATTTTTAATATCTTGATTTCCTGCAACAGAATATTCACTAGAATTAGTTAAGTATGGCATTACTGTGGTACGCTCCCATCCAAAAGTATTGGAACAGTGAGGCCAGTTCCTTTATTTCTGCTGTAGACTGAAAACATTTGGGTTTGATATCAAAAGATGAATATGAGAGCAGAGATCAACATTTCAGCTTTTATTTCCAGGTATTTACACCTGGATCTGACACAACTTAAAGACAGCATTATTTGTAATGGAAACACCACATTTTTGGGTGAGCAAAAGTACTGGGACAGACAGATTTGAAATAGATTAAAGTAAATAAGACTTAATATTTAGTTGTAATAACTGCATCAAGCCTGTGACCCACTGATCACCAAACTTTAGCATTCTTCTGTGGTGATGCTTTTCCAGGTTTCCAACAGCCTCTTCAGTTGTTGTTTGTTTTGGAGGGTTACAGCCTTCAGTCTCCTCTTTAGCAGGTAAAATGCAGCTCTGTATGGCTGAAGTCTGGAGATTGACTCGGCCAATCTGAAACCTTCCACTTCCTGCAACTGATGAACTCCTCTGTTGTTTTTGTCAGTGTGTTTGGGTCATTATCTTAATCTCCCAGTCGGTTTGGTTGAATCTCTCTTTAAATTGTCAGACTAAATGTTTCTGTAGACTTCTGAGTTCATGTTGCTGCTGCCATCATGTGTTCCATCATCAGTGAAGATTAATGAGCCTGTCCTAGAAGAAGCCATGACCTTACCTCCACTGTGTTCCACCGATGAGCCTGTACATTTGGATCATGAACAGATCCTTCCTTTCTCCAAACTTTAGCCTTTCCATCACTTTGGTAAAGGTTCATCTTTGTCTCTTCATTCCATAAAACTTTGTCCCAGAATTTTTAGACTCATCTCTGTACTTTTTGGTAAATTCCAGCCTGGCCTTCCTGTTCTTCTTGCTAATGAGTGGTTTGATCTTCTGGTGTAGCCTCTGTACTTCATGAAGTCTTCTGCCAACAGTAGATTGTGATACCTTCACTCCTGCCCTCTGGAGGTTGTTGCTGATCACTAACAGTTGTTTAGGGTCTTTCTTTACAGCTCTCACAATGTTTCTGTTGTCCACTGCTGCTGTTTTCCTTCTTCTACCCGTTTAGCGTCTGATACTTAGTCCACCAGTGGTTTCTTCCTTCTTCAGGACATTCCAAATGGTTGTACTGGTTATGGCCAATGTTTGTTCAATGGCTTTGACTGATTCTTCATCTTCTCTCGGGTTTATGGTCGCTTGTTTTTCACCCATAGACAGCTGTCTGGTATTTATGTTGGTTACACCTTTAACATAGACTCAGTCTGCACCACCCAAATCTGAAACTGAACGTAGACATTGAGCGCTATTTATTGTTTGAATAATCGATGTAATAGGACAAACCAGGACAACAAAACACACCTGTCAGTCACATGTTCACATACTGTTGTGTATCAGATCCAGATGTAAATACCTGGAAATAAAAGCTGAAATGTTGATCTCTGGTCTAATATTCATCGTTTAATGTCAAACTCAAATGTTTTCAGTTGACAGTAGAAATAAAGGAATTGGCCTCTCTGATCCAATACTTTTGGTGGGGACTGTATGTCTAATCTGTTTAATCCATAATCTTTTAATCAATGTATCAATCTATTTAACACATCACTTTCTGAAAAACCAACATCACTGGATGTGCAATGCATCCAAGCTACTTATGATGTCACAAATCCTGGTCACAGGTCCACAGGTGGACTTAGATTTTTGGTGAGTTCAAAAATGATTTTGCTTTTCTACAGTAAACTCTGAAGACAAGTCTCAAAGTCTAAAACTCTCAACATACAGTACCAGTCAAACAAGGTCAAGGTCCCTTTTTTAAAAAGCTTTCTTTTCTTTTTTATTCTAGTATTTTCTGCTGCGTAGAAGAATGCTGAACATATCAAAACAAAGAAATATCACAGTTCAATCAAAATGGAAGTATGCATTAAGCAAAACATATCACAGGAGGCACATTTATGGAAAATATGTCAGGTTTTAAATAAACCTGTGTAAATACAACTGGGATATTCAGATGAGGTCCATCAAATCAGAATATCAGTCTCATAAAATATGCTAACCTAGCATTTTGGAAGTTTGATAAATAATCAATTTTACTAAATGTGTGTTTTGTTTTGTTTTTTAAAAGAGTCATTCCATCTCATTTCAACAAATCTGAGGAAATTTTGTTGCATGACCTCCTCTGATCATCTCCAAACTTTTTTTTTAACTATCCCAACATAAGAATAGATTACTTGCAAAGTTTTAACATCATATGATAGCTATTTGCTAAGTTATAAAATATTTAAATCCCTATTTTTCCACTCGGAAATTGATATTTTAGGTAGAAAGGCTTGATTTAGGAAGATAATACTGGGAACTGACTGATGATATAGACTTACAAGTGATCTGAAGGGTTCAAACACCTTAACAATAGAGCAGGAAAAAAAATTTGGAATGAATATACCCATTTCTCTGTGGTACAGGGCAATTTAAAAATTTGGCGAAAATGGCATTTTTCAAGAATTTAGGCATTTTTTTCACATATTTTTATAAGTAACAAGGTTCATATGTTATAAAAATCTCAAAGTACCTTAAAAGGTCTCTCTAACCTAAAAATATCCAAGAGCTAGCTAGTCTCCTTAGACCTCAAAACGATGCCTATTTATGAAACAGACTGAAAAACACCATACATATATTGGCACAGAAACCAATGTGGGACATGGAGTAGAAACATGAAACTTTGTCTGTATAACAATAAACATCTGAATAATTGATATCTGAAGTATCAACATTGTTTCTTGAATCCTTCATGGCCAATTTAACCAAGAAATGCACTATGTATTATAGGCGTTTTTTTAGGAATTCTAACTAATATATTGCAGTTAAAATGAGTTATATTGCCTTAGGTCCCATGTAAAACATGTAATTTGTCCCCAACTTATCACACCACTATTTCTGTCCTTTGAACTGCTTGAATTTCTCTGAAATCAGGCCATCATCTGCACCAGATATGTGGTACTGTCCACCACGGCGTGTTGAAGGAGCAGTGATTGGACAGAGGATGTGGGCTGTAGGCACCCAGAAGTTCTTGTTCATTGTCTGTGTAGGTACAAAATTTCCGCAGGCCCGTCTTCCTGCAGTAAGTTGTCTTATGGCATTCCTCTGAGGAGGCTGTCCTGAGAATGCAGTCTGGGAGTGATGCCATTTCTTCTTATTCAGTTACTGTATGAAGGAAAAAACAATGTCTATATAATAATTAACTTCAGATATGCCCTTTGTAACTTATACTACGATGCTGATGCTTCAGATTCATATTTCATCTTTAGTTGGTCATGTAAATGGTTCCTAAAAACAAAAACGAGGATCAAAATATATAGTAAATTGATTCAGCAGTTGCTCATTTTTGGCACAAGAAACAAATATGAAAGTAAGTTCACACATACTTCACACATACTAGTTCCTCCAAAAAAAATTTGAACCGCGTACCATGTATCCCACATGCACTTTTTAATGCCTAAAGTTAGGCTATTTTGGGTCTACACCTGAGTTCAACAGCCTATAAATCAATAAATAAGCTTTATTTTAATGTTTTAAAACTTTTACCTTATGCAACTTTCATTAGTAAAGAAGAAAATTCATTCTTTCAATGTCTTTTCACAAGAATAAGTCCTAAAATAGAGGCATGAAAAACCCAAAATAAAGTCGCCCATGAAATAATAAGGATATTTTGGGAAATTCCACAGTCCAGTATTTTTTTATTTTCATTCATTTCTATACTTTTCTCACCAGAAGGGTAAAAGTTTTGGAAGGGGAAAAAATTCTGACCATGTAAAAGGAGTATAAATTGCTTTTTTTAGTAGTTTAAAACCCTAAAATCATAGGCGAGGATTAAGTTTGGACTGACTATGGGTATTAGATTAGATCATTACTGCTTATACTGTATGTTTATAACCATAATACTTTGCATTTGTTCATAAAATTACCCAAATAAAGCCCAAAAAAATTTTTGGGAGGATCTGAGAAAGTGGTGCAACAAGCATTTGTTGAATTGACATGGAATGACTCAAAAAACAACAACAAAAAAAAAAACAACATTTCTCTTGCAGTTAATTTTAATGCTGCATTTTCTGATGAAACTTTGCATTAAAAAGTTGAGTTTTCCTCAGTATTCCCTTGTATCACTGGGCACCTGCTGAGGAAATCTCTGAAACCCAACCTGCCACTGGTTGAAATACCAGGTCTCAGGTTCAGAATAAATGTTATTTTTGACAAGGATGTGTCCTTTCAGTCACACATAAAACCAGTCTCTCAAACGACCTTCTTTCACCTGCACAATATTATTAAAATTAGAAACATTAGGGTCATGCTTCAAAGCCAGTCCATGCATTTGTTGCTCCAAGGATTGAATACTGTAATCCCTTACTATATGGATGTCCCAATAACTCTCTGAAAAGCCTCAGTCGATCCAAAGGACTGCAGGAAGACTATTGACATAATACATTCTCCGCACTGATTTTCTGTAAAATCCAGATTACAATTTATTATTTTCTCCTTACCAGTACCTATATAACTAAGTCCCATGTAATCTTACATACATCACAGTATCATATTATTCCCACTTTGTTCTTAGACTGCAGGTTTACTTGTGGTCCCTACAGTTTGCAAAAATACAATGGATCTATCTATCTATCTATCTATCTATCTATCTATCTATCTATCTATCTATCTATCTATCTATCTATCTATCTATCTATCTGTCTGTCTGTCTGTCTGTCTGTCTGTCTGTCTGTCTGTCTGTCTGTCTGTCTGTCTGTCTGTCTGTCTGTCTATCTATCTATCTATCTATCTATCTATCTATCTATCTATCTATCTGTAATCTGTCTATCTATCTACATACACACACACACACACACACACACACACGTGTGTGTGTGTGTGTGTGTGTGTGTGTGTGTATATACACTATATTGCCAAAAGTATTGGCTCACCTGCCTTGACTGGCATATGAACGTAAGTGACATCCCATTCCTAATCCGTAGGTTTCAATATGACGTTGGTCCACCCTTTGCAGCTATAACAGCTTCAACTCTTCTGGGAAGGCTGTCCACAAGGTTTAGGAGTTTGTTTATGGGAATTTTTGACCATTCTTCCAGAAGCACATTTGTGAGGTCACACACTGATGTTGGACCAGAAGGTCTGGCTCTCAGTCTCCACTCTAATTCATCCCAAAGGTGTTCTATGGGGTTGAGGTCAGGACTCTGTGCAGGCCAGTCAAGTTCATCCACACCAGACTCTGTCATCCATGTCTTTATGGACCTTGCTTTGTGCACTGGTGCACAGTCATGTTGGAAGAGGAAGGGGCCAGCTCCAAACTGTTCCCACAAAGTTGGGAGCATGGAATTGTCCAAAATGTCTTGGTATGCTGAAGCATTCAGAGTTCCTTTCACTGGAACTAAGGGGCCAAACCCAGCTCCTGAAAAACAAGCCCACACCATAATCCCTCCTCCACCAAACTTTACACTTGGCACAATGCAGTCCAACAAGTATGGTTCTCCTGGCAACCACCAAACCCAGACTGGTCCATCAGATTGCCAGATGGAGAAGCTCGATTCGTCACTCCAGAGAAGGCATCTCCACTGCTCTAGAGTCCAGTGGCAGCGTGCTTTACATCACTGCATCCCACGCTTTGCATTGCACTTGGTGATGTATGGCTTGGATGCAGCTGCTGGGCCATGGAAACCCATTCCATGAAGCTCTCTGCTGAAGCACTGTTCTTGAGCTGATCTGAAGGCCACATGAAGTTTGAAGGTCTGTAGCGATGGACTCTGCAGAAAGTTGGCCACCTCTTGGCACTATGCGCCTCAGCATCCGCTCACCCCGCTCCGTCAGTTTACGTGGCCTACCACTTGGTGGCTGAGTTGCTGTCGTTCCCACACGCTTCCACTTTCTTATAATACAGCTGACAGTTGACTGTGGAATATTTAGGAGCCAGGAAATGTCACGACTGGATTTGTTGCACAGGTGGCATCCTATCACAGTTCCACGCTGGAATTGACTGAGCTCCTGAGAGTGAGCCATTCTTTCACAAATGTTTGTAAAAGCAGTCTGCAGCCTAGGTGCTGGATTTTATACACCTGTGGCCATGGAAGTGATTGAAACACCTGATTCTGATTATTTGGATGGGTGAGCAAATACTTTTGGCAATATAGTGGATCAAGGAATCCCACAGGCAAACAGAAATCATGAAGTGACTTGAAGGAAGTCAGCCACAGTCAAATACCTAAATTAAAATGAGGCAGGTCCTGAAAAGTCAACTGAAGGGACAGAAAAAGATATGAGCCTTCAACACATACACCCTGCTGGTGATCAAATGGCCTGCTGGCATAATAACCTGGCCAAAGGAAGAGATAAAAGACACTGATATAGAGACAAGGAAGCTCCTCACACTACATGGAGTCCAGCATCCTGAGACTGTACAGAAAGCAGAAGGAGGGTAATCAAGGACTAGTGAGCTTCAGAGCCAACATCCAGGATGAATAAAGAGCCCCATTTGATCACCTGCTACGTGATTACCTCAGTCAACAGAAACCAGATAATGTGGAGAGGAAGAAGAAGGATTATCATGGAAGGACAAGCCCCTGTATGGCATGTGAGGGTACAAGAAGTGGTGTACATCAAGACAACACACCAGTTCCTGAAAAAGCTGGTCTGACAGACAGCACAGAGGCACTAATCATGGCAGCACAAGAATCTGCACTCAGGACAAGATTAAGTGTCCCGAGTGCAGGGTCTACCACAGCAGGCAGGATACCAGGTGTAGACTGTGCAAAGATGCACCTGAGACTGTAAAGCACATAACAGCAGACTGTAAGATGCAGGCAGACACAGTATGATGTACCATAACCAAGTAACTAGCATCATGCACAGAAACATCTGCACCAAGTATGAGCTGGAAATCCCAGGATCAAAATGGAAGACGCCTATAAAGGTGGTAGAGAAGGACAGAGCTAAGATCCTGTTTGACTCCAGATCCAGACTGATGAGCTGGTGATTTCTACCAGCTCATCAGACACTATGATGATCAGTGAACAGCAGAAGAAGGCAATAAATATACATGGAGCAGTGTAAAGTGACAGCAACAAGAAGAAAGAACATGAGAAGCTTGAAATACCAAGACCTGAGAGAGTTAAAAAATAGTTACTTACCGTATTTTGCGACCATAAGGTGCACCGTATTAAAAGGCGCAGTCTCAGTTACGGGTGCTATTTCTGTATTTAACACATATATAAGGCGCACTGGATCATAGGGCGCGGGCATGGTAAAACATACCGGTACGCTAGCTTAAAACATGCATGCCAGCACGTGTTTTAAAAAAGGCAGCGGAGGCAAAACTGAGTGCAGTTGTACTTTATTGAAGTATTTAGCAATGTTTTACGTTGTTTTTTTTTTATCAATACTCATTCACAAGTCCATCAAAGTCCTCATCTTCTGTATCCGAAATGAACAGCTGGGCTAGTTCTCCATCAAACACGCCAGGTTCCCGCTCGTCATTGTAAGAGTCAGTCTCGTTGCCGTGCGGCTCCTCATAAATGATGCCGGCTTTTGCGAAAGCTCGAACAACAGTGCAAGCAGACACGTTAGCCCAAGCATCCGCAATCCATTCACAAATTGTGGCGTAACTCACCCAGTGCTGCCTCTCAGTCTTAGTAAAACTGTGTTTGCCATCTGTCATCCATCGCTCCCACGCCGTTCGCAACTTCACTTTGAACGCCCTGTTTACACCGATGTCCAGCGGTTGGAGTTCCTTCATCAAGCCTCCCGGAATGATAGCAAGCTCCGAGTTCATTTGCTGCACTTGGTTTTTCACAGCGGCTGTGAGATGGACGCGCATGGAGTCACAGATCAACAGGGACAGTGACGCATGGAAAAAACCATCTGGTCTCTTTACGTACACCTCACTCAGCCACTCTTTCATTTTCTCCTTGTCCATCCAGCCCTTTTGATTGGCCTTAACGATGACTCTGGCTGGAAACTCCTCTTTAGGCAGCGTCTTCCTCCTAAAAATCACCATAGGTGGCAGTTTCTGTCCATTAGCATGGCAGCCAAGCACAACAGTAAAAGCCGACTTTTCGTGCACCGTTGTGCGTATCGCTACCGTGCTGGTCCCCTTCTTCTCGACAGTGTGATTCACCGGAATGTCAAAAGTCAGCGGCACCTCGTCCATGTTGGTAATGTGGTTGGACTGGATGTGTTTGTCGGCAATCTTTTTACTGCAGTAGGAGTGGAAGATGGCCAGCTTTTCATGTAATCCGCTGGAAGTTGCTGCACCACGGTAGTCCTTGCCCGGATGGAAAGATGCCGCCGTTTCATAAAACGAAAGCACCAAGATGGACCTCCTTGAAAATGTTCAATTTTCATTTCTTCTGCAAGCGTTGTTGCCCTCAGTCGAATGGTGACTGTAGAAACGCTTCTCCCAGCTGTTCTTTGATTATTGTGATAAATCCATTGCTCAAGTCGGTCTTCCAATTCGGGCCACCTCGCCTTGTTTCCACGGAAACTCAGCTTCATCCTCTTGACTTGGCGAAACTCATTTTCCTGCTTCCTCCACTTGCAAACCATGGATTCGTTGATCTTGAATTCTCTCGCGGCTGCTCGATTCCCATGTTCCTCCGCGTAGTTGATAGCTTGCAGTTTAAACTGTGCTTCGTAAGCTTGTCTCTTCGCAGGTGCCATTTTAAGGGGTCCTTAGCCAAACCGATGTTGTTTTGCATAATGCACATACCGGCACCTATATACCAACTGGGGGCATGCCTTTAGCGTCTTCTTTCATGCCCACACTTCCCCCTTTAACGTTCTCATGCTGTCCTCTGTCACATCCACCTTTTCTCTATATAAGCAGCGTGTTGGCAGGAAATGCTCTCAGTCAGTCAAGTGGAGCGCTCATCAAAGTCACACAACAACATTTACAGATTTTGGAACTCGGTGCACACATAAAGCGCACCGCATTATAAGGTGCTCCGTCCATTTTGGAGAAAATTTAAGACTTTTAAGTGCGCCTTATGGTCGCAAAAATACGGTACAAAAGATGTGGAAGGTGAAAGCAACAGTGGTATTAGTGGTGATTGGAGAACTTGGGTCTTTCCATGGCTTCAGCCATTTTCATCCAGGTATTAACCCGAATTAAACTTTTTACTGCTTTAATACTTTCATGGGAAAAAATTAACTGACAGTTCTTTATAAGTTTAAACTTGGTTATGGACACAAGTCTGCAAATAAGAATTACATTTTGCAATGCAGTGATAAGGACAAGGCCAGTATCGGACTTCCATATTAGTTTAATGGCACTGAAGGGCATTGTCAGTGTGGTCATATTTAAATAGACTCACATAGAGTCACAGCATGCCTCTGCTGAAATTGGAGAGGCTATGAAACATTCCTGTGGTGTGTGAGTTTGACATGAATAGCCAGAGGAGGATTAGTGTGACATGCAACATAAAACTCTCATGAAGCTGTAAGAAACATGACCAATGATGATCTGACTTCTCAGCCGACAGGACTTAATCCTCTATCCCTGACCACTATAGTACTGGGTGATGTCTGTTTTTATGAAAAACATATCAGAAAATTGACAGGAAATGCAAGTCAAATTTCTATATTAAACGACACTACCAGAAGTTATTTGAGGTTCATTAAAATTCAGATCAAGCCACTGTTATCTGTTTAGTTCATTGAAAACAATGGCTCCTGAGGAAAAGTGCTTTCCAGCAGAGGTAGCAACCTCAATTTAGTTTTCCTTCATTTGAGAATTTATTTATTTTTAATTTTTTTGCAATCCAGCTTTCAATGCTGTCAAGACGGCAACCAAACAATATATGAGGCACAATAACTCAGAAAGTGATTGTTATTGTTTTACAGGAAAGCCTGGAGTACATCTTCCTCATCATTTTCTCTATCGAGTGCTTCCTGAAGATTGTCGCCTATGGGTTTCTTTTTCATGCTGATGCATATTTAAGAAACTGCTGGAACATTTTGGACTTTGTTTGTGTATCTGTAGGGTAAGTTGATAAATCAAAGTAGGGCTTCTTACTGTAACTCTGTTCAGAACCGTCAACTCATGATAAGAAGACACTGGTTCTCATGCTTGATCCTGGTCCAATACATTTGGATTTTGCATGCTTTGTCCTCATTGTTATGGGTTCCATGCATGCCTTCTTGTTAAGCCTGTCTTCTGATGAGACCTAGAAGCTGTTGTTCTTTTAATTCCACCATAAATGGAAGTGGAAAAGAAATGTGGCATAAGAGTTGCACTGTGAGTCTTGTAGTACAACATGTTTGCACAAGGTTAAAGTAAATAGGAGGCTATTACTCTTATGCTCCCTTGCTAAGAATGGCATCGAACTATGACACATTGTAAAAACATCTATGATTAGGAAATAAAATACAAAAAATATCAATGAAACATATAATTTCCACAGTTAGAGTTTAGTTCCATGCCCTGTGAGTCAGTGTTGATACTTCCCATTAGCATTTAACCAGCAGGAAGCAGAAACAAGTTTATCACAGACTTAGCTGAGCTGTTGTTAGCAATACTCTCCTGCAATATCATCAATAAGAAGCAAGCACAGTGAAGAGCAGCAGAGTTCATAATTCATTTTTCAGTGCTGTCCATAAACTGCCACGCAGTGGAAAAGTATTTTATTGTGTGATCATGGCTTGACAACATGTCCACACAGAATGAACCTAAACTTTGTTCATCAGACATACATCTCCTACATGTTTGACCGAACAAATATGCCTCCAAATGAATCCATCATTTCTATGTTCTGTGTAACAGCACATGAAAAAACTTTAAATGTTTGACATTTGTTTGTTATCTGAACATGAAAGAGTATCTCCTGTGTCTCATTAGGCTGTTCACTGTGGTAGTGGATGCCATTAACCACATCAGTGGAGTGGAGGCTCCAGTAGGAGAAAAAGGAGGTGGCTTTGACATGAAAGCTCTGCGGGCATTCAGAGTCCTCAGACCACTCAGACTGGTCTCTGGAGTCCCCAGTAAGTAACTAGATAGTTTGAACCATTAAATTGTAGAATTTTATCAAGATGTAGTAAATGCACTCAGTTATTCTATCTTTGTAAATCAGTTTAATCAGCATTATTTGTTATTATTAGTAATAAAGTGGTAAAAGCTCAAGCCAACACTCAGCTAGAGGCATAACAGTAATTAACAGCAGGGAAACAATTGCCCGCTTGGAGAAAAAACACATTACGAAAAATGACAACTATTTATGGAATTTTTAATTAATTAATTAATTAATTAATGCATCCGGTTGTCCCTCATAGGCCTGCAGGTGGTGATGAACTCCATCCTGAAGTCCATGCTGCCTCTGTTCCACATCACCTTACTGGTCTTCTTCATGGTCACAATATACTCTATCATGGCACTGGAACTCTTCAAGTGCAAAATGCACAAAACCTGCTACTACACAGGCACAGGTAGAGTATGCAGCCGATAGGGTTAAATATGGGAATAATTCTGTGCATGCCACATGTCATACATCTGACAGACAGTAGATCATCAGAGTGGTCTGGATGGATGGGGACTGGGACATCTAGATGTGAAATTTAGACTTTCTGTGTTTGTGAGAGGGAAAGAGACAAAGGTAAAGGTTGAAAAGAGAATTTTTAAAGTGAGCCACTGGCTTGAAAAATAATGTTACACACTGAAAAGTGATCCCACCATTGTTAGGTTAATACATTTTTTTGGAGAAATATTATTTGTACTCTGTATTGGAAAATATGCAGTTTTGTTTCAGATTTCTTGGAGAGGATAATAATCTGACATTTATATCTCTAAATATGTTCCCATCGGTACAAGACATGGGAACATTTGTGTTTGTATAGCTTCTTATTCTCCCTATCGATACAAATGAACAAATGTAACCATTATTCTCTTCTGGCATTCAGACATCATTGCTACAGTGGAAAATGAGAAGCCAGCTCCATGTGCCCAAGCAGGGAATGGCCGTCGCTGTGCCATCAACGGCACCGAGTGTCGAGCTGGATGGCCCGGCCCGAACCATGGAATTACACACTTTGACAACCTGGGCTTTTCCATGCTGACTGTCTATCAGTGTATCACCACTCAGGGGTGGACCGACGTCCTCTACTGGGTAAGGCTTTAGACATGCTGGAATAATGCTGTGTAGATTTGTCCAAGCTGCTTTGTTTGTTTTCAGTTTACAGAGCCAGCCAACCTTGACAAAAATGTATTTGTCAAAAAGTGTACCGGAAACTCCACCTTTACCCTTTGGAGTTTGGACATAGCTTGCTGTTTGTTCTGATAATTATTCATCGCTCATCAACTTCCCCTGTCCCTCTGCTCTCTGCTGGTTGTTTAGTTCATCTATGTCGTTCATTGTCTGCCAGCCCATAGTAATCCTCTGCTGCTTTCCCAGCGACCTCAAACCAACTCTGGTTTCCTCCTCTGCCACTCTCAGCTTTTGAAAAATGCTACAGTTTTCCTCCATCCAGTCCTCAAACCATCATATTCTCAGCTTAAAAATGCAAACTAAATTTTTATTTGTCTCTGGGTCTGCTTTTGGATCAGGAGCTGTTTATGACACAACAAACTAAGCAGACCCTAGTTCTGGGACAATTCAAAGACACATTTCTTATCAAAAAAGGAGCTCTTAATATGAACCTTCTCTGACAGTAACCATGTTGTGGTAATAGAAGTCTCTCATGTATTATCTTATTAACATCCCAGCTCTACCACTCAGCTTCTAATGGAGGTCACGGCTTGTTGATCACAGCTTTCCAAGTTGTCCAGTTTCCCAATATTTTAGTGACCTTTAAGTTGACTGTTTTCTCTGCATCCTATGTGTGTGATTATTGGTCTTTGGTGTTCTGACAAATCATGTGAGTCTTAGTTTGAGCAGAAGCCTCATTTTCTCCTAAATGGAACCTAAGGTTATGGATTTCAATGGGAGTTTAAGTTTTCTGTAAAACTCAGCTGTATTGGCACCACAGAAGACCCAGTTGTGTTGGAGACACTCTAAATTCAGTGGTTTAGGAGCCACATCATATGGTGGTATGGAAGAAGTCCAGTAAGGCCTCATTTCATTTCTGTTGGTCTTCTACTACAGCATGAATTACCAATGGTGGAAAAGCCTTAAGCCATATGACCAGTTGACCCTCTGCAGGCTACGTCCCCAACACCTCCCAGAAGAGGAAGGTCACTCAGCACCTTCTCCAACAGCTTCTGCAGAGCATGCAGAGACTAAAAACCAGTTAAATGGCTTTGCTTAGCTGATCTCAGACCCACCAGCTCTGATCTGAGTGTTCTCTGCACACTGGCAGAGCTAGCATACTGCGCTGTAGTGTTTCATCCCCAACACTGTCACACAAGAGAGAACAGTTTGTTGGAGCAAATAATTTCTGTTTGTTGGTCCACTCTCCCATTTTAAAGCTTTCACATTTTGATCAGTTGAGTTTTGCAGGAGAAGCCTCCTCCTATAATGCCAGTGCCATACAGCTGACTGTATTCACTGTGTTTTCTGGAGAGGTCAGTCCTGTGAGATCCTACCTGACATCATTTAAGAGGCTCAATGGTACATCTCTTCCTAATCCCTCCTTGAACAGGGACTGGCTCTCTAAGTCCTTCCTCCACCTTTAATGGATCAGCCTCATCTTCATCCATTAAATAAATCATCTTCCAAAACCAAAATATTTCAGGTGTCCTAAAGAAATAATTATCTACCCCATCAAACGCCTTTTCCTAATCAGTGAAAACAGATTGAAGAACCTGAACAATCAGAAGACAGAAAAACACTGAAACACCTTATCAAGGATTAGTCGCACACTGAAGTGCCAGTAGGGGCGATGCCGAGGGCCTTTTAAAGGAAAATGTCTCCTGTAGCTAAATGACAGTAGGTGGAGCTGCAGCTTTGGTTGGCATTATGGAGGTGGACCTGTCTGCCCTGATCCTGCCCTCAGTGACTTTCACCCATGTATGTGTACTTTCTGACTCCTGGATGGTTCCAGCCTCACCCTACTACTGTTACTGAGCTACTGCTACATTTGTTTGCATATGCTAAAACATTTGTGAAATGAAGGAGCTGTAAAGAAAAATAAAACCTGCTACACCTGCACTGAGGTCAGTACCATGGCTGAGGAACATCTGCTTACTCCAACTCATCCCACTCTGCTGACTGAGCTGCATGTCTCATGTAAGAAGACCATATCTCTGTCCTTATTTATGCTCCCTTCCAATGGTGTTGAAAAGTCTCACCAAAGTGAAAACCCCAAAGAAAGGTACTTTAGTGCATTACCCATTTGTTATTATCTTTCATTCATTAGAGCGCCCACAGAGGGTCAGGATTGGCCCCCACACCTCCACACCCCTCACACTCAGCACAGGTGCCCCTCAAGGCTGTGTGCTGAGCCCCCTGCTTTTCACCCTCTACACTTCAGACTGCACCCCCATCCACACCAGTAACACCTTCATCAAGCATGCGGACGATACCACAGTGGTCGGCTGCATCACAGGAGGTGATGAGTCCGCTTACCGGGATGAGGTGCAACAGCTGACTGTGTGGTGTAGGGACAATAACCTGCTGCTGAACACATCCAAAACAAAGGAGCTCATCATAGACTTCAGTAATAACAAAACGGACTTTCAGCCCATTCTCATTGGTGGTACCTGTGTAGAAAGGGTCAGTGCTTCAGCTTTCTGGGAGTCCACATCGAGGAGAAGCTGACCTGGAATAAGAACACTACACAGCTGGTAAAGAAAGCACAAAAAAGACTCCACTTCCTGAGAATCCTCAGGAAGAACAACATCAGCCAGAGACTGCTTGTGTCCTTTTACCACTCCACCATGGAGAGCATCCTCACCTACTGCCTCTGTACGTGGTTTGCCAGCTGCACAGTGGCAAACAGGAAAGAACTCCAGAGGGTCACCAAAATGGCTGAGAAGGTCATTGGGTGCCCTCTGCCCACACTGGAGGACCTTCATGGCTCCTACTGCCTCAGAAGAGCCAACACCATCCTGAAGGACTCCTACCACCCGGGCCACTTTCTGTTTGAGCTACTGCCATCGGGCAGAAGGTACAGGGCCATCAAAACCAAATAGACTTAAAAACTGCTTTTTTCCAACAGCTGTAAGAGCCCTAAACAACAATGGTTCGTAATACGTGCAATATATGCAACTGTCACTACCTCGTGCAATATTCAATATTCATCCTGTATATACAAACTACAGTTTTTCTCTGCTCTTATGTAAATACCTCAACCCATGTTTTAACGGTGCCTTTTTAATTTTAAATCCATCTTGTCATTTTGTGTTTTTGTTTTTATTATTACAAAGCTTTTATATATATTTTGTATTTTGCACTGTATGGCCTGCACCTTACCTTTCATTGCACTTGTTGCAATGACAGTAAAGTGAATCTGAATCTGAATCTGAAAGAGCCTTTCCCTGTTTTTCTTTTCAACATCGAGCCAGTGTCTTTTTTAGACACAACCGCTGTTCACAATCAACTAGTCTTTTTTATATCTTCATCATCAGGAAAATAATCTTTTTTTCCTACTGGCTGCCTGCCATAGTGTTAGGCAGAAAATGATGAATCTGCTGACAATAACTAATGATGTTGTGACACAGTGTCACATAACTGACATTTTTCTCATTTTCATTTTCACCATTTCCACTCTTAGATCAATCTGAAATATCTTCAGCCTCGACTGTCTAAGTGATACTCACTCATTTTCCTCTGCAGTGTACCACAATAGTATATCTTTATCTCTGTTGTCCTGCATGGTTTTCATTGTGCAGTGTATCAGAATATTAGTTAGACATCATCACATGCATCTACTGCTGGCTGAACCTGCATAGACGCTTTACAGTTATTAGGTATACAGTGTTCAAGATCAATACAATAGCTTCAGTTTTGTCTGAATTTAGAAACAGAACATTAGGGACCATCCAGGCCTTTATGTCTTCACTGCATGCCTGAAGACATGCTTGAGGTGTGCTTGACAGCCAGCAGTCCAAGGTTCTCCTCAAACCTGAACTGATAAATCCCAGATACCATCAAAACAGCTTGTGTTGACATGTTCAGGGTTTTGCAGCTGTTTGTGGTACACTTAATATTTAAATTCTTGACTCTGTGCATGACAGCAAACAGAGGTGTACGATGCACCATTGTGCAGCCCTACACTAAATTAGTTCTTTGTTAATTAAAATAAAATGTACTTTTTTATCAGGTGAATGATGCCATAGGGATGGAATGGCCGTGGATATTTTTCACCTCACTCATCCTGGTGGGCTCCTTCTTCGTGCTAAACTTGGTTCTGGGTGTGCTGAGTGGGTAGGACTACTGCTGATCTAACTACTACTGCTTTGTTCATTTCTTTTTCATGATTTATTCATTGCACTGTCCATTTCTCCAGGTCAGTTTTTTGTTTACTTCTCATTCTGTTCTGTCTTTTATGTTCATTTTTTTGTACCCAACCAGTGAGTTCACAAAAGAGCGAGAGAAAGCCAAGTCCCGTGGAGAATTTCAGAAGCTACGGGAAACCCAGCAACTGGATGAAGACCTGAAGGGCTACATGGAGTGGATCACTCAGGCTGAAGTCATAGATAATGACCAGGAGAGACAGGGTAAGACACAGCAGTGTGGTGTGACACAACTGTCAAAACTTCCATTACTACAAGTGGATGCACATGTGTACAATAAACTTGCATAACTGTAGCACTAACAGAGAACAGAGAGAGACTAACGACTGTTGTGACGGCGATCACACTCTGTTACATGTCAAGCCACCAGTCTTTATGTGCAAAGATGAAATGTTAAAGTAGTGCTCAAAAACATAGATCCAAAGGCCAGTTGAACAAAAAAAAAAACAAAAACAAATGAAACCTATAAAAGTTTATCTAACTATGAAGCTGATGTAATGTGTGGGTTCATTTTTGCTATGTAATAGACACAGATAGAGGTGCAGCCAGAATGCTCTGACTATTTAGAGACTATGGAATACAAAGCAACGTAGAAAGTTATCAATCACTAAATGTGGCAGACATACATCATTTGCCTCCTTATATGATATTTTGTATGTGATTTTGATTTGTATGTGTGTGTGTGTGTGTGTGTGTATGTGTGTGTATGTGTGCGTGTGTGCGTGTGTGTGTGCGTGTGTGTGTGTGTGTGTGTGTGTGTGTGTGTGTGTGTGTGTGTGTGTGTGTGTGTGTGTGTGTGTGTGTGTGTGTGTGTGTGTGCGTGTGTATTTTCTTCAGGCCTGCTACCGATGGAAAATGGAGGATCAGAAAACGGAAATGTCACCAAAATGGACACGATGCAGTTGATCATCTATTACTAGTTAGTAGTGCACTTGTCATCTTTACAGTGTGTAAACACATGCAGTAACAGTCAAAAGTTCTGGCATACCTTATTGTTCAGTGGTTTTTATTTATTTTATTTATTTTCTACATTGTAGATTCTCACTGAAGGCATCAAAAGTCAAAACATGTTTTACATTTTAGATTCTTTGTTTTGAACACTCTTGGCATTCTCTGGATGATCTTCATGAGGTAGAACCTGAAATGGTTTCAAACAGTCTTGAAGGAGTTCCAGAGATGCTGAGCACTTGTTGGTCCTTTTGCCTTCACTCTGAGGTCCATCTCATCCCAAACCATCTGGATTGGGTTTAGGTCAGGTGACTGTGAAGGCCAGGTCATCTCCGTCATCTCCTTCTTGGTCAGATAGTCCTTCCACAGCCTGGAGGTGTGTTTGGGGTCATTGTCCTGTTGGAGAATAAATGATGGTCCAACTAAACCAAACCGGATGTGATGTCATGTCGCTGCAGGATGCTGTGGTAGCCATGCTGGTTCAGGGTTCCTTCAGTTTGGAATAAATCTCCAACAGTGTCACCAGCAAAGCACCCCCACACCATCACACCTCCTCCTCCATGCTTCACGGTGGGAACCACGCATGTAGAGACCATCCATCACCTTTTCTGGTCTTTCAAAGACAAGTCTAAGTAGTTCCTAGTTAGTTCCCTGTAGGTTCCTGGGTAGTTCCTAGATCGTTCCTTGAAGGTTCCTGGGTAGTTCCTCAATGGATCCTCATAGGTTCCTGGGTAGTTCCTAGATGGTTCCTGGGTAGTTCCTAGATGGTTCCTTGAAGGTTCCTGGGTAATTTCTAAATGGTTCTTTGTAGGTTCCTGGGTAGTTCCTAGATAGTTCCAGGGTAGTTCCTAGATGGTTCCTTGTAGGTTCCTGGGTAGTTCCTAGATGGTTTCTCGTAGGTTTCTGGGTAGTTCCTAGATGGTTCCTTGAAGGTTCCTGGCTAATTTCTAAATGGTTCCTTGTAGGTTCCTGGGTAGTTCCTAGATAATTCCTGGGTAGTTCCTAGATGGTTCCTTGTAGGTTCCTGGGTAGTTCCTAGATGGTTTCTCATAGGTTTCTGGGTAGTTCCTAGATGGTTCTTTGTAGGTTCCTGGGTAGTTCCTAGATGGTTCCTTGTAGGTTCCTGGGTGGTTCCTAGATGGTTTCTCGTAGGTTTCTGGGTAGTTCCTAGATGGTTCTTTGTAGGTTCCTGGGTAGTTCCTAGATGGTTCCTCATAGGTTTCTGGGTAGTTGCCAGATGGTTCCTGGTAGGTTCCTGGGTAGTTCCTAGATGATTCCTGGGTAGTTCCTCAATGGTTCCTCATAGGTTTCTGGGTAGTTCCTAGATGGTTTCTGGGTCGTTCCTAGATGGTTCCTTGAGGATTCATTAAAAGTTTTTGCAGTTTTCCGGACTGACTAACCTTCAGTTCTTAAAGTAATGATGGACTGTCGTTTCTCTTAGCTGATTGGTTCTTCCATAATATGGATTCTAGCAGTTGTCAAATAGGGCTGTCAACTGTGGACCAACCTGACTTCTGACAACACAACTGATGGTCCCAACCCCATGAAGAAGGCAAGAAATTCCACAAATGAACCTTAACAAGGAAAACCTGTGAAGTGAAAACCATTTCAGGTTCTACCTCATGAAGCTCATCCAGAGAATGCCACGAGTGTTCAAAACAGGAATCAAAGCAAAGGGTCGCTACTTCTAAAATATCTAAAATATAAAACATATTCTGGTTTGTTTCACACTTTTCTGTTTACTACATAATTCCATATGTATTCTTTCATGGTTTTGATGCCTTCAGTGAGCATCTACAATGCAGAAATAATGAAAATAAATAAAAACCATTAAATGAGAAGGTGTGTCCTAACTTTTGACTGTAACTGTATTTCCACTACCGTTCAAAAGTTTGGGCTCACTTAGAAATGTCTTATTTTATCTAATGCTACATTGTGTTAGCTATTGGTGTTGAAAGGCTCATTGATGATTAGAAAACCCTTGTGCAGTTATGTTAGAACATGGATAAAAGTGGGAGTTTTCATGGAAAACATGGAATTGTCTGAGTGACCCCAACCTTTTGAATGGTAGTGTACACACACACACACACACACACACACATACATGTAAGTGTGTGTGTGCATATATTGTTGTGTGACGGACAGGACAGGCTATGTTATATCTAATGTAAAATGTCTTAATTTCGGGCTAACATGCAGACGGTCATTCTCCTTTGTTTCCTGCTTTTGCAGTAAGCTGGCTCGCAAATGGAACCGTTTGTTACGGCGTAAATGCAGAGTGTATGTGAAGTCCAAACTGTTCTACTGGTGGGTGATCATGCTGGTCTTCTTCAACACACTGGCCATTGCAACGGAACATCACAAACAGTCGCAGGGACTCACAAACTGGCAAGGTCAGAGCAGTACTCACCTTACATACCCATATATATTTAATATTTTAGTTCCTGACAGTTCAGTAGAATAAGCTCTTCCTTTCAGTAACAGCAAAACAGAAAATACAGACATATAATAGTAACACAACAACATATATTACCCGTCTGATGTGGAGAGAGGGATGACACCTAACTATTCTTTCTTTCTGCGATGTGTGACAATTTAATTTGCAAAAAAAATCAAAAAACAAGAAAACAATTAATTTGTCCATATACATATAGATTCTGAAAACAAAGGAGCTATGCTGCAGGTCCTCATTGGTACGCAACAACAGCTGAAGGTTGTTCTTTGATCAGCTGCTCTCCTTCCCAAGGTTAGGAGTGGTGGAAATATGTGTGTATTAGGATGTGTATTTGTAGAACTAGTGAAGAGTGTGAATGGACAGGAAAGGATAGAGCTGTCTCACTTGGGTTATAAACACCATACTACTGATTTAATAGTCTCCATACGATGTGTCATTACTCTGGATGAGGTTCATACTACAGAAAGTTTATTGTTGAAGCGTTTGTCTTAGCGATTCTAAGTGCTGATGTAAATCCCACCAGTCTTCTGATGTAAATCTGACTATTTGTTTCTGAGAACAGTTAGAATTGTCCAGTCTGCATAATGTATGAACATACCTTCGTCCATGAAGTAGGTTTAATTCTTCATATTCAAGTCAGTCAACTCAGCCAGGGCTTTAATGTGAAATAATTTAAGTTACATTAACTTATCATTTACCGTTTCAGTACTAGTTTCAGTGTTATTCCCATAGCATTATTACTCCGCCTAGGAACGTGGTGGAGTTATGTGACGATCAGCGTCTGTCCGTCCATCTGTCTGTTCATAATGTTACTCAACTGACTAACAGATTTGGATGAAATTTTCAGGGAAGGTCAGAAATGACACAAGGACCAACTGATTAGATTTTATCAGGGATGCAGCTGATAGTCTGGATCCACGGATTTGTTAAAGATTTCTGTATCATTGCCAGATAGCGGCACAGAATCAATGGTACCATTTTTATTCCATGTTTTCTGTGCTGTTTGCTAACCCTACTATAATCCCAGTAACAGGGTTGCTAATCCATGCTAATGTGATCTTTTTCTCAGCAGTAGAAGCTAGATATTTAGCTAGCTGTCACTGCTGACCAAGAGGACAAACTGACTGATGGAAAACAGTCCAAAGAATTAGTCTGATCCTGATAATATGAGGTAGAGTGAGACATTCAATCAAGGCTGACAATGGGATGAAAATATGAAAAATAGAAGAGAGGATGTAGCTTTGCTCTACCCATTCTATAGAACAGCTGTTGGATGATGTCAATTCCAGTGTTTCATGTTATTCACTGTTTTCTTCTTCTACCAGATAAAAAGGTTCTGCTAACATGTTGTGGGACACATGTTCCATGCAAAATAAGTACTATTATTTAAAATATTATGTTGATTTTAATAAAATCAACTATAAAAGAGACATCAGTTAAAAAAGAGATTTAAATTTCATTTTAACTGTTTTATTTGAGATTCAGTTTAGTCATCAGCGGGGTAGGACAAGAGAAAAATTGCATTTTATGGGGAACTCCAGACTTATTTAGTATTTTTTTCCTCCTAGTTTTTTTAAGATTTGGTCTCAGGACAAGAACATTTACACAACTACTGCATGTTTTAGCATTTTCTACATGGATTATTTGAAATTTGATTGGTGGGATGTAGAATGTCCTCCAATTCTGGAATGAGCCATTTAGCTCCATTCAGTGTGGTACAATCTTAGGACAACTAAACTCTCTCTTTTTCTGCCACTCATTCAGTTTTTTGCTTTCCTTCCATACTGTTGGTCTCAAACACATCCATCAACCTCAGACAATGCCAATAAGCTGCTGCTGTCCATGTTTGCCCTGGAGATGTTCATGAAGATGTACGCTCTAGGAATACCCTCCTACTTCATGTCTCTCTTCAACCGCTTTGATTGCTTTGTGGTGTCCACTGGTATTATGGAGCTCATCCTGGTTCATATGGGTGTCATGTCCGTCATGGGCATCTCTGTGCTGCGCTGCATACGACTGCTCCGCCTGCTCAAAGTCACCAGGTCAGATGATCAAGAACAGCTGTTGTATTGTGAATGTAGTTAGCAGATTTGTCATGTTTTTTTTTTGTTTGCTATACTTGAACACATCAAACACACACATTTGTTTTGATAAACTTCATTAATTCTGTTTTATCCAAAGATTGTGATACACAGTAAGTTGTGAAAGGGACGTGTTTCATTGTTCTGACTGAATGGATCTGGCTGAATAACTGACGATTTCTTCAACTAATGTTGTCTTCTCCAGATACTGGACATCTCTCAGTAACCTGGTGGCTTCCCTCTTGAACTCAGTCCGCTCTATTGCCTGCCTGCTGCTGCTCCTTTTCCTTTTCATTGTCATCTTCTCCCTGCTGGGTATGCAGGTGTTTGGTGGAAAGTTCAACTTTCCCAACCAACCCAAACCACGCAGCACCTTTGACAGCTTCCCTCAGGCTCTCATCACCGTGTTCCAGGTACTAGACGAGTGCTTCTTGGTGTCCATTTTTTGAAAATGAACTTACAGCAAGATTTGAATCCACTCAAAATCCACCTTCCTGGTTCAGCTGCCAGTGATACCGATAAGTAACAGCACTGACAAAAAATGACCTATAATAAAAGAGAATATTCCTAAAAAATAAACAAAACTTAAGAAACATGCTTGGTATTTATTCAATTAGCTACTCTTTGTCAATTGAAGTTTATCTATTTATATATTATTTATTGGAAAACTTGCAACTAAACTTACCGAACTGTTCCAGTTCCTGTATTCTCCTGTCTATGTCCTTTCCTCACCATAATAGTGGCTAATAGTAGTAGCCACTATTATGGTTATAATAGTGAACTACCATAATATTTCTACCATAATAGTGGCATCTGTTTCACAGCAGCTGTACACAGAACCACTGAGCTCATGCTGCCAATGTTTAAGAAGACTGAGCATGTCATAAATAATATAATTTAAACTTAGATACTAAAAAAACAGTTTGATAATACTGATATTTGATATATTTGTGTTTCAGATACTGACGGGTGAGGACTGGAATGCTGTCATGTATGATGGCATCATGGCTCACGGAGGACCCAGCATGCCTGGGATCCTCGTCAGCATCTACTTCATCATTCTCTTTGTTTGTGGAAATTGTATCCTTCTTTAGAATAAGTAGCTCTGTGCACATTTAACCAACACTGAACTCTGTCTGATATTATAGCTGAACTCTAATCACAGCTAGAATCTTTGACAGTCTTTCAGTCATCCTCCTAAACGTCTTCCTGGCCATCGCTGTTGATAATTTGGCAGAAGCCGAGTCTTTGACTTTGGCACAGAAAGAGAAAGCAGAAGAAAAAAAGCGCAAGAAAGCACTCAGGCAAGTCTCCTTATCCATCGTCTCCTACATTATCTGACAGTCTGCTCCACATCTGGATGAGCAGAAGGATGAACCTGAGCTCAGTAATGAACTGCTGTGGCTGGAGCAACAGGAAAACATACAGAAGCCATGTAAAAAGGCTCAGATTAGAAAAGGCAGCTAAAAAGAATTTAATATCAATTTAAGTGTAGGGTATATTTGGATTATTTTCATTGCTTACTTTGCTGTCCAATTGCCCAATTTGCTTGGAACCTGAATCTATTCTACATGTTTTGACAAAACCAGTCATTATTCTTTGCAGCATACAGGAGTGCTGGTCTATCACTGCCTTGAATGATTAGTTAGTTTGTGTTATCATTTGAGCTTAATGTGTAAAATCCAAACTAACATGTTAAAACAACACAGTCACATGTTATGAGGTAAAGCATGACAAACACTATTCAAAGATTTCAGATAAAACTTGATTGATCCAGAAGGAAATCCCCAGATATTGCTCTGAAAACAAAACAACAACAACAACAACAAAAACACCAAATGACAGAAGAAATGCAGTGCCTAAAAGTAAAGAGTAATATGGAATGAGTCGCATTACTGACTGAGGAAGCCTTAGATGTACACACCTGTACAGAAGAGTTTAGATGATGACTGATGACTGCTGTCTTGTGTTGTTAAATTAATGGTATCCATTACATCAACCATTCTGTTATTTATAGGGCTAACATGCCTGACAAGGCCTCAGAGGAGAAATCTAATCTGGCTAAAAAGTTGGCTGAGCAAAGGGCTAAGGGTGTAGAGGGCATCCCTACTACTGCCAAGGTGAGGCTTCAAAGAGCATGCATCAACTCTAAAAATAGATTTGGAAATCCTTTCTCTGGTTTTTTCACCTGTCTATTTTCACATCTACAGCTCAAAATTGATGAGTTTGAGTCTAATGTGAATGAGATCAAAGATCCCTTCCCTCCTGCAGACTTTCCTGGTAAATCCCTGCATTATTTTCCACACTAATCTGAACTGAGAGCTAAGACAGGCGTGTGCTATCTGACCTTCTGTCTGTGGGCTAGGTGATGATGAGGAGGAGGACCCTGAAATGCCAGAGAGCCCCAGACCCCGTCCAATGGCAGACCTGCAGCTGAAGGAGGAGGCCGTGCCGATGCCAGAGGCCAGCTCATTTTTCATCTTTGGACCTCAGAACAAGTAGGATGCTAATGATTGTTGGTACTGATAGTATAGAAATGCAGTTCACCTAAGATGGACCCACCTAACTCTCACTGTGTGAAAGTAGTTACTCGTAACATAAATATTATTTTATGTCTGAAAAAAAGAATGCAGGCAAATTATGGCAGGCAAGCTGGGCCTGTGAAAATGAGCTTTAACCAGATTGTTATCTTTGTCAGCATTATATTTCAGCCTCCTCACTTTTACTGCAGATTTGATTTTAAATGAATGAAATTTGGTGCATTTGCAGATTGGAGACCAAAATGTTTTAATGGTTCCCAAGGCGAACATTTTACTTTCTGCCATAACCAAAATATGTATAAGGCATCATATCTGTAAACCTACAGTGGATAACATAGAAAAGGTGAAGTCTGCCCACGTGTTCAGGGGAGTAGGTCATGGGTAATTCAGAAACACTGTGAAAGGGAAATCCCATTTTCTCAGAACTCCGTCCCCAGCAGAAGAGTTGTTGATTTCCTAAAAATGGTTTCTAATGAAGTCTTTTCTCAGAAGCTGCTCCTGGAGGTGTCTAAGTACAGTATATAACACAAGTGTCAAAAGTATTCAAAATAATTTATTATACAAAAAAATCCCCCCCAAAAAACAAATTCAAACCACTTTAGGGGAAACGAACCTAAGGGAAAAACTAAACCAAACTTCATTAAACAATAGGCAAACTACAAAATCCCTACATAACAGTTTAAAATCATAGGAGCAAGCCCAGGAAACCCTCAGCTAAACTAATTAAACTAGTGAACAAAGCAGGTACTCCCAAGTAGGAGCTAAACTAAGGAGGGCAGGCAGGGTCTGGTGGGAGGAGCTGGATCTGACAGAGGATGGTGAAAAGCCGGAGTGGGCCGTCTGCAGACCAGACAGGATCAGGCTGGAGAGTGTATCGCTGAAACAGGGTGGTGAAGCAGCAGTGGTTTGTGGGAAACAGGCTGGAGACAGACTGGGGAGCAGCAGGAATACAGGAGAAACAAAGTCTATGGTCTGGAGTGGATGAAGGAGCCGGGTTTTGTAGAAGGAGGTGATTACCAACAGGATCACTGCAGCTGTCTCCTATTCCTGCATCAGCAAGTTACAGGCAGGACAGGACTAACAGGAGAGGAAGAGACAACAATGGGTTCCAGACAGGGACTGAAGCTGTTATGATGCTGCTCCAGCCCCTGCCCTTTTTTCCCCTTCTTCCTCTTTTTCCTCCTTTCTCCCTTGGGTCCTGATCTGTTTCTGTTTTTACCTGTCTCTCTTTGGCTGCCTCTGTCACCTCTTCCTCATGTCTCTGTCTCTCCCTGTCTCTCACCCTCCTGCTCTCCCTGCTTCACCTGCCTGCATTCTGCTACCTGCTGATTACTATGAGTTTCAGCTGCAGTAATCAGTTCACTCCATTCACCTGTTCTCCAGCTCACCTCCACCTATTTAAGCTCTGTCCTTTTATTCACTCCCCGCTGGATCATTGACTCACATTCCATCACAGATACTGTTTCCCCCTTTGGATTTAGTTCTCCATACCAAGCCCTGTGAACCCCTCATCTGCTTCAGCCCCTTGGACTCTCCTGCTTCCCCCATCCTGGTTTTTTCTCCACCTGGACTCTGTTTTGCTCCGACCTGTTCATGGATATTTCCCAGCCTTCTGTTTGCCAGTTTTGTCCCCCACTAACTTCTGGATTCCCTGAGCCTGCCTGCTTTGCCCCCTTAGTTCTCTTTCCCCTGGTTTTGTAAGAATAATGGTGTTTCCAAAACTTATCATTCTCCTGAGTCATTTTTTCAGCTGTTCTTAGAGGAGCTGTATTGTCTCACTTCTGTCTTTAAAATATCCCAAAGTTGTAATAAACTATCAAAGGCTTGACTGGCTCAGCTTACACATCAATGGTAGCATTTTTATTCCATGTTTTATTTGTTGTTTGCTAATCCTACTCCGTATAAACTATATAAGGTAAGTATCTGGGTTTTAGTCAGGATAGTAAGGTTGTTTACAGTTCATGATAGAAGGACAATGAATAGGACCATGACCATATTCCTAATGTGTGTCACGAAAGAACCTCAAACCCATCGTTAGCTAGTGTATCTTTTTTCATAATAAAGGCTTTTCAAAGTACTTGTTCCTATATGCAGTTACATATTAGGCCACCTTATAATTATGCATTGCTTAAATAATACTAAAATAGATATTATTTGAATATATATTTTAAGACCCATCACTAGTTCTGGTACTTTCTACAGTGCAGAGTTAATTAACTGTTACTGGATCTCAGGAAAGCCCAGTTCTCACATTATGGTTCCTAATGAACTTTTATTGAAAAGTTTCCCTGTTATCTGAAGGCGTTCTATAGGTTCTTACATCACTGTTATTTTTAAATAATGAACATGTGTTTTAACAATTTCAGGTTTCGGAAGCTCTGCCATCGTATTATCAATGCCACTACTTTCACCAACATCATCCTCCTCTTCATCCTGCTGTCGTCTATTTCTTTAGCTGCTGAGGATCCCATTGACCCGGTGTCTTTCAGGAACCAGGTGATAAACTGCATGCCTGCCACACTCTGATTAAAATGTTTAAGTTATGCTGTTATTAATGAATGAATATGTTCAGCATTTATAATGTATTACTGTTATTATTGATATGACTCTTCTAGGTGCTGGCCTACGCTGATATAGTCTTCACCTCAGTGTTCACTGCAGAAATTGTGCTCAAGGTAAAAACAGACATCACAGTGAACATTTTTATCACAGATGGGTGCAAATTAAAGTGAAACCCCCACTGAAAAACCTACATGATACCATGAAGGTCATTTTGGCTCCCTGAATAATTTGATCAGAAACTAATATGTTAATTAAAGCCTCACACTGATCTCAGCCCATCTGACCTGAACATCTCTTTTATCAGAACGGTTTCCCTCCTACAGCTGAGAAAACAATGGAATATGGAGATCTTGACAAGAGATTGTAAAGCTGCTCTGGAGAATGTTTTTTTGTGGAATGACACTTTTAGGCAACACTTCATGTCAAATCCTCAATTTCTTTGCATGACTCCTCTCCTCATGTTTTAGTGCTTCTGACCAGAGATGGTGGAGGCAGGAAGGAGATGAGAGGACAGGAATTTAACAAAATGAGACATCCTCACCTCAGAGTGCTAGTTTAAAGCAGTGTCAATTATATCTGACATGGTGCTAAGGACATTTCTGATGCTGAGTGACTGCTCTCAAACAGAAGAGCTCTGATTTACTAGAGTCGTTTGGCTCCTTGTCTGTCTTTCTGATCCTCCAAACAATACTAACTTTATGTTATAACCTACTACTGTATTTTATGAGCCTCCTCGACTCCTCCATCCTCCGGCCTGTGACCCGGAAATTAATCTTGGTGCATCATCACAAAGGACAATTCAGTTCCTAAAATCTACCCTGAGGACATAGGATGGAGGAGGCTTACTGGAGGAGCTGTGAGCAAAGATGCACAGGTAGATCCTTACTGTACCCTCCATGAAGAATAACAGACTCAGAGTTGGAGAGATCTTGTTAGGTGTGTTTGGAGGCCTAAGGATGTGCACCACGGAGCACAAGTGGCTTCTGACTGCTGAGCAAATATCACAGCTGGAGGAGAACTGTCATGAACAGATTGTTGCTTGGTTTAGACGGACTGATCAGTAGTTTGTGATACGCTGACTAATTCCTTTGTGCGCGTGGCCTGTTTAGGTTTAATGAGATAGAGAGAAGTATGGTCTGTTGAGAGAACAAAACGAGCAGTGCTGGATGGATGAACCAAGTAGAAGTCCACCCTCCATGTAGTGACTACTAAGTGGTGAAGCTTCCTCAACTGTCTCACTTTGACTGAGCTGCATTCAGGCAAAACTTGTAAATAATGCCATTTTGGCCCGATGAGTATGAATCTGAGCTTAAAAATCTGTTAAGTGTTTGTGATATTTTACTGGGTATCAGTGTCAAGTACCTACCCTCCGTATATGAGCAGTGAAAACCTTCCTTCCCCTTTGGAATACAGATGAGAGGGAAAAAGGGAGATGAAGATAAAAGATTTCTGTCATCATCATGATTATACAAGCTGTAACATGATTAATAAACTTTCACATTAAAAACTAGCAAAGCACTCAGAGAACGCAGTCCTCCTCCAAGGCTGCTCGTTCCCCCATATGCCATAAATGCAGCATTTTTTAAATTAGTTATTGATGATCGGAAATCACAGCACCATAGAATGTGTCCATTTAATATAGATGTACCCACAAACACAATGACCCTGTGCTGAGCACAGGTGTGTGTTCTGCATGTGTATGTTATGTACGGATACTGAATCACGTGACCTAAATATGTGGCGGGAATTGATGGGACTCAGAAACACCCCCACAATTTTATCAGTTGTTCCTTGAATTATTTCTGAAAGGATAAGTCCTGATAAGTCCTCAGCGGTGGATTTATAGTAGGATCACAGTCATGTGATCATCAGCAGGCAGCTGATGTAGTGTTCACTTGTTGTCATGGTTACAGTGACGCCATGCCGCTATCTGGCAATGATACAGAAATCTTTAACGAATCCGTGGATCCAGACTATAAACTGCATCACTGATAAAATCTAATCAGTTGGTCCTTGTGTCATTTCTGATCTTCCCTGAAAATTTCATCCAAATCTGTTGGTCTGTTTTTCAGTAATGTTGCTGACAGACGGACAGACGTAGACCGATCGTCACATAACTCATGTTCCTTCATTACGTCAACCCCTAGGCTAACTTCAGTAAATACTAACTGGAGTCAGTAAAACTAGAGTTGTGAGTTGAAGCTACTTTGAATATTAAAAACAGAACACAGCTTGCTGAGTGTTTAAAAATATCTGCTGACATGAAAGGAAAAACACCAAAACTTCCTGTCAAGAATTATTGATTTCCATGAAACTGGAAAGTAATCCCCAAGAGCTCATTCAGTAAACAGTTAGACAAAGTGTCCATCAGTGGAGATGGTTCACATTTATAGTTTATTCTCCTAAGAAGGGAGAACCCAGTGAAGACTCCTCCACCAGCATGCAGATTACTGATGACTAACAATGCACAGAATAATGGCTGAAGGCTTGAAGGAATCATTGGAGCTGGCTATTCACTCGTATACCAGGCCCAAATGGTTGATCAGGAATGCAGTCTAGAAAATAAGAGTCCCTCCAGTGCACATATATTCTGAACAGATTTTTCAGTGAAGCAGAACACATTTACTTCTTCACTGATTCTGTATTTTTGCATGAGTCACATTAATGTAGAACACTAGCGACAGAGAGAAAATGTTATTCAGAGAGATTATTTTATATGTTTTCAAGAAATAAGAGCAATAGTATTTCACTGGATAGTTGTGGAGGTGGGATCACTGGGTGTAGTTCTGGATGAGCTGTTCAATCAGCATGAAGACAAGATGAATGTTTTTCTGACCTATCATCACCGTGTCAGCTAGCCGATTAGAGGCTGACAGTATGTCAGCACTGCTACGTGTTACTGGATGAATAGGTGGGCAAAAAGCACTACGTCTACAGAAATGTTGAATTTTTTAGTGGAGATATACTAAATAATATTTATAATATATAAGGATATGTAATATTTTAGTGGAGATTTAAATTTTAGCCTTGTTTCTTAGTGGCAGTCGGCAAATTGAATCTCACAATTTAGTCACAACAAAATATATGTGTTTAAGTAAAACAGCAACAAACACCAGCTCAACCAGTCCTCTGAATTTGTGCTAAAGTTTCTCTTTCTTCATTCCTTAGTTTGTTATAGTCACCAGGACAGTTACGCAGTGCAACAATATGGTTCATTTATAAGCTTTATGTTATGCTTCCAGCAGGATCTTTTATTTTCTGGTGATCATAACTGATAACAAACCTTCTTTCTCAGATGACAACTTACGGTGCCATTCTTCATAAAGGATCTTTCTGCCGGAATTCTTTCAACATCTTGGATCTTCTGGTTGTCAGTGTGTCTCTCCTGTCAATGGGCATGGAGTACGTAATGTCTGCAAATGTACTTCATCAATGACTGACTATAGCAGTGTGAAAACACTTGATGTTATTTATCCCATTGACTTGATTTTTTTTTAAAAAGCCATTGCCTTGCCCTTCAGGTCGAGTGCCATCTCCGTGGTGAAGATTCTCAGGGTGTTGAGGGTCCTCCGGCCCCTCAGGGCTATCAACAGAGCCAAAGGTCTCAAGGTAAGAGATGAGGTTGAACACACTTAGACTTTCTAAATACATGACCTCATGTTGACCTGGTTCACCATCTACTGTCATCTCTTTTTAGCATGTGGTTCAGTGTGTGTTTGTTGCCGTAAAGACCATTGGAAATATCGTACTGGTCACGATGCTGCTGGACTTTATGTTTGCCTGCATTGGAGTCCAACTTTTCAAAGTAAGAAAATAAACTAAATGCCACACTACTGCTGAATGTGTAATGGTGATGTAAATAACATTTATCTACCTTCTTATAAATACATTCACTCTGGTGTTCTCCCAGGGAAAGTTTTATGCCTGCACAGATCCAGACAAAATGACTGAGGAAACATGCAAGTAAGGAGTTTTTGTGCTTGTCTTGCTCAGTCCTCTGCTCTGTGCTTATTTTCTGTAATAAAACATTTAAATGCAATATTCAGTCATTAAAAGTGATTCTAACTTGGAAACAAACAAAGCATAGAAGACAAAATCATTTGAGCTTTTAACTGAAGACCTCTTGCTAGCTTTTATCAGGGATTTGACAGCTGAGGATTTGGAGTTTAGTCATCATTGCATGATTTAGAGCATGTTGTTTGCATCAGAGACAGTTTACTGTGTTGACTAATGGGCTTTAGTAGGCAGTAAGTAGTAATGATGCATGACCCTTCAACCATCAAATAACAAATCTATCATTATCATTAGGTCGTCATACAATGTAACACAACAAAAATTTAATTGTGTCTGCTCTGAAAAACTACAGGTCCTCTAGCAATGAGACTGACACTAGCGGAAAGAGGACAAAAATGCTTACATTTTAATGTACAAATTGTTCATTTATAGTAGAAACTGTGAGAAGGAGACAAGACAAAATTCAGAATTTCACAGAAAGTTTTCAAATTTAAACTGCTACTGCATAAAAACAACAAATATATTAAAACATGCTGTGTGAATCATTCAAACTACGACTAATGTTTCTACTGTAAAATCTGCCAGATCTACAGGTTCCAAAGACAGCTGGGTTTTAGCTGCTCACTTCTCTTTCATTTCAATAGGGAGTTTTAACACAGTTTTTTTTTGTTGTTTTTTTTTTTTTTTAGAATTTTGCAAGAACTGTATAACGAATCACAACCAAAAATCATAGCACAGCATTCCTGATCAAGCTGCATATACATTGATATATAATTTGTACTGGTTGTGCTAAAGCTGTGGGACGAGTTAGGTGTCGAAGAATCTGTAATAAGAATGAGCTGGAGGAATAACAGTAAGTTGTTGTAATGCTTATGAATGGCACATATTAATACTTAGAGGAGGGTTAGTAGTAGAGGATTGCAGCATTCACTCTTATGCAATGTTATATTTATCTGCTGATATAAGCATTTTATTAAAGTAAATAAAAACTAAAAATGTAATATATACAATATAGTCTCAATAAATGACTGCGCGTGGTGTGTGTGCATGTCTGGTTTCTCTGTTCTGCCCTCACCTCGTGCAGGAAACGAACCCACACGTTGGGTCAGAACAAAATACTGAAGGAGAAAGTTTGAGCTTCCTCTGCATGTGAATTATATATATTATTATGTGAATGTTTAATACCATTTCATACCATCACTGTGTAATCTCTAGAGAATTGTGGGCGTGCAGGAAAATAAAGTGTATGCAAGACCTATAACTAACATGAACTTAGCAATGTGGCAGAACCAAGCAGTGAATAATCCAATCACAGAAACAGATCGATTAGATGATGAGACGAAGTGACAGAAAGGCAGCAGTAACTCAAATGACCACCTGTTACCACAAAGGAATTTAAAAACAGAGCTCAGATCATCAGAAACTGTTTTCTTGAACATGACAACCCAGTACCCCCTCCACTACCAGTGTTACCCAGATACCCCCTCCACTACCAGTGTTACCCAGATACCTCCTCCACTACCAGTGTTACCCAGATACCCCCTCCACTACATGTGCTACCCAGATAGCCCCTCCACTACCAGTGTTACCCAGATATCCCCTCCACTACCAGTGTTACCCAGATACCTCCTCCACTACCAGTGTTACCCAGATACCCCCTCCACTACCAGTGTTACCCAGATACCCCCTCCACTATCAGTGTTACCCAGATACGCCCTCCACTATGAGTGTTACCCAGATACCCCCTCCACTACCAGTGTTACCCAGATACCCCCTCCACTACCAGTGTTACCCAGATACCCCCTCCACTACCAGTGCTACCCAGATACCCCCTCCACTACCAGTGTTACCCAGATACCCCCTCCACTACCAGTGTTACCCAGATACCTCCTCCACTACCAGTGTTACCCGGATACCCCCTCCACTACCAGTGTTACCCAGATACCCCCTCCACTACCAGTGTTACCCAGATACCTCCTCCACTACCAGTGTTACCCAGATACCCCCTCCACTATCAGTTACCCAGATATCCCCTCCACTCCCATTCTTACCCAGATACCCCCTCCACTACCAGTGTTACCCAGATACCCCCTCCACTACCAGTGTTACTCAGATACCCCCTCCACTACCAGTGCTACCCAGATACCCCCTCCACTACCAGTGTTACCCAGATACCTCCTTCACTACATGTGCTACCCAGATAGCCCCTCCACTACCAGTGTTACCCAGATACCTCCTCCACTACATGTGCTACCCAGATAGCCCCTCCACTACCAGTGTTACCCAGATATCCCCTCCACTACCAGTGTTACCCAGATACCTCCTCCACTACCAGTGTTACCCAGATACCCCCTCCACTACATGTGCTACCCAGATAGCCCCTCCACTACCAGTGTTACCCAGATATCCCCTCCACTACCAGTGTTACCCAGATACCTCCTCCACTACCAGTGTTACCCAGATACCCCCTCCACTACCAGTGTTACCCAGATACCCCCTCCACTATCAGTGTTACCCAGATACGCCCTCCACTATGAGTGTTACCCAGATACCCCCTCCACTACCAGTGTTACCCAGATACCCCCTCCACTACCAGTGTTACCCAGATACCCCCTCCACTACCAGTGCTACCCAGATAGCCCCTCCACTACCAGTGCTACCCAGATACCCCCTCCACTACCAGTGTTACCCAGATACCCCCTCCACTACCAGTGTTACCCAGATACCCCCTCCACTACCAGTGTTACCCGGATACCCCCTCCACTACCAGTGTTACCCAGATACCCCCTCCACTACCAGTGTTACCCAGATACCTCCTCCACTACCAGTGTTACCCAGATACCCCCTCCACTATCAGTTACCCAGATATCCCCTCCACTCCCATTCTTACCCAGATACCCCCTCCACTACCAGTGTTACCCAGATACCCCCTCCACTACCAGTGTTACTCAGATACCCCCTCCACTACCAGTGCTACCCAGATAGCCCCTCCACTACCAGTGTTACCCAGATACCTCCTCCACTACATGTGCTACCCAGATAGCCCCTCCACTACCAGTGTTACTCAGATACCCCCTGCACTACCAGTGCTACCCAGATACCTCCTCCACTACATGTGCTACCCAGATACCCCCTCCACTACCAGTGTTACCCAGATACCCCCTTGTGACAGTCCTTAGGCCCCTGGTCTGTACTTGGACTTGATTGTAACTCCACCTTCCCTGTACTTTCTTGTGCTTTGTGGCTCAGAGGCTGGTATATAAAGTACCAGGAAGGAGCTCTTCATGAAATGGAAGTCCGTGAGAGAGAATGGACCAACTCTGAACTAAACTTTGACAACATTCTCAATGGCATGCTGGCTCTCTTCACCATTTCTACCTTTGAAGGATGGCCAAAGTGAGTCAGGATCTGTTTTGTGGCAATGTTTTGATAGTTTTAATGTATTCCTGCACTACAGCCTAAAATTGTAATCTACTGCAGGCAGTATCTACCCATTCTTTGTGTAATTTACAGAGTACATCAGAGGTTTTTGCAGCCTTGTGCAGTGTCTAATGATTGGAAACTGTATCACCTCTCAGTTACTGCATTGTTTCTGATTTGACAAGTAGAGTCTTTCCTCTTTTGAAAAATTTAAGACAAATATTTTAGAAGGATGATGCTGAAAACACAGATCCTAAAACACAAAGTTCAACCAACAAAAGTCGATATACCTCTGATCACTGACACACAACTTAGAAAACCTGTTAAAATTAAACAGATGAGTACACCAATGACATCTGGATACACCTGTTTGTCTCAGAAGGGTTCCAGCATATTTCATGTGAACCTGGTCAGGACTATGGCAGTCAGTACATGGTCCCAACAGTGATGCATGAAGGCAGGAGATGATATGTGGCTGAATTAGTGCAAAGATAGAATTTGGTTGTACCAAAATACTGGCTGACAGAATGACACCAGGTCTGGAGATACTATCATCCAGCAAAGAGCAGCGGAAACAAAGAATGACAGAACATCACTCCACAGCTATGTGCACCTCGGTTATCCAAGTCCAAGTATTACAGTAACTGACTTTAGTATTTAAAAAAAAAAATAAAACATTAGAATGTCAGTAATGAAAGGTGTACTGACTGTTGTTGCATTGAATTCCTACTCTAGGGTTGGGGTTAGTCCTGCTGTCCAACATAGGAGTAGTATAATTACTGGAAGTCTAATTATTATTGCACTCATTTCTGTTGGTTACTAAAGCAGAATTAATAGACAGTGCATTTCTTTATTGATTTTATTTACTGTATATGTGTGATATTTCCCCAGGCTGTTATATAAAGCCATAGATTCAAACTTAGAGGATACAGGCCCGGTGTACAACAATAGAGTGGCCATCTCAGTCTTCTTCATCATCTACCTCATCCTCATCGCCTTCTTCATGATGAATATCTTTGTGGGCTTCGTTATCGTCACCTTTCAGGAGCAAGGAGAGCAGGAATACAAGAACTGTGAGCTGGACAAGAATCAGGTATGTTTAAAAGGACAGTTTTCTTGCGAGGTCAGGAATGAGTTGTTCCACACACACATACATACACACATCCTGAAGTGTAACGATGCTGCTTGAGAGAGGAGAGTAAAGCAGAAAGATGGAAGTGAAGTGTACTCTTTTTATACCTCGACTCTCACCTCCAGCCGGCATGTTCCATTCAAACATAATTACCTTCCAAAGTAACTGAAATATTCAACACATTGTGGAAAATCAGCTAAGTGATGGTTTCCACTTCTTTAGGTCAGTGTCATGGAAATAGTATCAAAGAAACATCTGCATCCCAGAATCTGTGAGTTTTACCAGATAATTCAGAGTACAGGCACTTGAAAGCTAACTGGACTTGTTCTGTGTTCTGGATTTCTCTTTCAAGCCTTTTTAAAAGTGCACACACACATGTTCATGATCAACTTTACAAATTAACTCTTTGCTGTATGGAAAAAAATCATTTTGATGCTTTTCAAAAAACATTTCTTGGAGTTGTATTATCTTCTCCCAGTGCTTTTCAGTCAATTTGGTCTGTGGTTGTTTTTTATAATTGTTGTTTGCTTGCTGTTGTTCACTTTACAGAGCACAAGATGAAGATTAAAATTCATTTTGTGGAGATTAATGAACTTCTCAGTGTGTGGATTGATGTATTTCAGGTTTCCATTTGTCATGTTGATGTGAAAAATCATTCGGCTGAAATTAACTTGTGGGATTTTAACTACAGGATATTCAAGCTTCATCCTGTTGGAGTGTTCTTTGACCCTGAAACTGATTTTAAAATGTCAAACTTATTTTTCATCATTTATGATCATCTAGTCTGGGCCTGCCATTGGCTGCTCTTGTCAGCCAGCCTTCTCCTCTTGTTACCGTTTTCAACAACAACCACATCTGGGATAGAACCCTGTCACTAAACATGTTGAGCTTGCTGAGGATTGTGCAGCAGGCAGACATTTCATTGACAATGCTGACTGATGTTCTGCCACAACAATTCCTTCGTCAGTACTTTGAGGGAACACTGAAACCACATTCTTTGCTTAGGTCTGCCTACAGCAGCTGTGATTGGTGTAAGAAATATAAACAGTCCAGTCTGTGCAGATTCTCAGTCTTCCAGGTCATGGTGAGCTGCAGTCCTGCAGAAGTTAAGCAAAACTAATAATGTCAATTCATGTTCAACAGTTAATTTAATCACACAAAGGATCAGTTTTTTTTAATTGATTTGTGTACTTATCTTTGGTACACGATACTTGAAAACTGGTACACAGGCCGACTGGGAGGTGTTTAGGTATTTGCCAGAACCTGGAATCTGAAGTGGCCAGGTATGATAGGGTTAAAATAAAAATCTGAAACAACTGTATTTTTTCCTTACAAAAACAAATGACAGTGTTTTACTCCCAGTTCTCTGTTGTTTCCATGTTTGTCTAAGCCCTGCATCTTCCCACACCTTCTCATTAACCTCCTCAGCGCCAGTGTGTGCAGTACGCTCTCAAGGCTCGACCTCTTCGCTGTTACATTCCCAAAAACCCCTACCAGTACCAGGTGTGGTACATCGTCACCTCCTGCTACTTCGAGTACCTCATGTTCCTCCTTATCATGCTCAACACCATGTGTCTAGGAATGCAGGTAAGTATACAACACGTGTGTGTGTGTGTGTGTGCGTGCGTGCGTGCGTGCATGCGTGCGTGTGTGTGAGTAAAAAAAATTATATATAATAAAAACAGACACTAGTCAGCTATGTAAAAACTTTCCTGTCAGTCTCAGATTGTTTAATGTTTCTGAGAGGAAGTGAGCAGAAAACTAAAGAAAACCGCTGCATTTCACACCTTTTCCTTTATTCTTAGTTTTATAATATCAGAACCCACCGTTCAACAGTCAGCTGATCACAGATGGACAGGTTGCATTGTGACTGCAGTGGATGTCATCTCTCGTAATGTCCAACAGACAGTGGCCAGTCAGTCACTGGGCAGGGATCTGAGATTGCTGTCGGCAATGACAGCCTCTGAATGATAAATGCAAAGGTTGCAGGAGATCCATAAATATATAATCACTGTTTTTGTTGTTGCACTCCTCCCCAACAACACAGCGATATGCTCTGTAGTAGGTTTACTACTATCACCTGATCTGTAGAAGCTGCAGCTTTCGGTTTGAAGTCTGTCCACAAATACAGGCACTACAGGCTGACATTCATTATGAACAGGACATCCACACGCTACTGTGGCCAAACAGCCAGCAGCAGGACCCACTGATACATGTTAAGTTACCTCGCTAAAATACAGATTTTAGAGACCTTGTATAGCAGAAAATGCCACCTAAAGAGCCTAGGACTTAGGAGAAAAAGACTTTCAGGTTCTTTGTACAAATCAGACAAGGTAAAAATCAAGATTTATAACAACATAAAGGGGATGGCACCGTCAGGCATTGATTTAAAAAAAAAAACTGTAGTAATATAAAAAGTACTACAGTAGTCTGAAGGGTATTTAAATGCTACTGAGCAGCACAATGACACTTAATGTCCTCGTTCCTTCCGTCCTATTATATCCTTGTCCATTATATCAATTCAGTTCAATTCAATTTTATTCATATAGCGCCAGTTACAATTCAAATAGTCTCAAGACGCTTTACAGAACCCATATGAACACCTAGAGCAGTTCTAAGGGGACAGTGGCAATAAAAACTCCCCTGCTACTATGTCATATCCTGCTGCGTTACCATCTCCTCCATGTGCAGAAAACAGCTGTGGGCAGATGTCTGCTGCTCATCTGGAGTTACTCTTTATCAGTTCAGTATTAAAGGTCACTCATGCTGCAATGCAGTAAATAAAACAATGAAACAATTAAAAGCAAGGAATGGGGCATCCCTGAAGCTCAACAGGTTGAGTGGGCGACCTATAAACAGGAGCTGTAGTTCCCAATGCACTGGTCAGCCCATGGCCCTTTGCTGCAGGTCTTCTCCCCTCATTCCTCTCCCTACTTTAATGTCTCTCTCTACTGTTCTACATAATAAAGCCTAATAGGCCAAAAAAATATCTAAAAACAAAACTAGGAATGAACACAATAGAATCACAGCAACCAGATAATCCTAAAAATATGCAACAAATATATATATTTATTATTTATATATATATTTTGGTATATTTTGGTAATACATGCTCACTTTATCCCCATCTCTCACCCTTGTATATATTGTAAATATTATTACTATTGTTCTATTATTTTATTCTTATAACTACACCTACTGTTACATAAGCTGCTGTAACAATGTAAATTTCCCCTGGCATGGGGAGAAATAAAGAACTTTTATCTTTTATCTTTATCTTTATCATCACTATGTGACCTGATTACACTAGCACCTACTTTGTAAAAGCACTTGGAAACACGTCTCTTAGGAAATCAACTCTCAACTTTAGCTTTTTGCTATAGCTATGGCTAACGTTGTCTTCATTGTATTTGTGCAAATGTCCTTCTGTAACTGTTTAATCCACAGCACTGCAACCAGTCAGACCACGTCACCCACCTCTCTGACATGCTGAATGTGATCTTCACTGTGCTCTTCACTGTGGAGATGATCCTTAAACTCATGGCCTTCAAGGCTAAGGTCAGTCAAAACTCAATGTATTATTACAGTTTCATTCACTGCAGTCCCTGACATGATCCTGTGTGCCATCATTAAACACAAGAATAATACCTGATCATATTACCTGTCATATTTTTTAAGTAGTGTACAGATGATGGATGGATGGATGGATAGATGATGGCTGGATGGATGGATGGATGGATGGATGGATGGATGGATGGATGGATGGATGGATGGTTTGATGATGGATGGATGGATGGATGGATGGATGGTTAGATGATGGATGGATGGATGGATGGATGGATGGATGGTTAGATGATGGATGGATGGATGGATGATGGATGGTTGATGGATGGTTAGATGATGAATGGATGGATGATGGATGGATGGATGGATGGATGGTTAGACGATGGATGGATGGTTAGATGATGGATGGATGGATGGTTAGATGATGGATTATGGATGGATGGATGGATGATGGATGGTGGATGGATGGATGGATGGATGGATGGTTAGATGATGGATGGATGGATGATGGATGATGGATGGATGATGGATGGATGGATGAATGGATGGATGGATGGATGGTTAGATGATGGATTATGGATGGATGGTGGATGGATGATGAATGGATGGATGGATGGATGGTTAGATGATGGATGGATGGATGGATGGATGGATGATGGATGGATGGATGAATGGATGGATGATGGATGGATGATGGATGGATGGTCATCTATCCAGAACCTGCTCCTGCATGAGTGTCCATATGCTGTTGTGAAAATGTATTCTTATGACATGGTGTATCTGCGTTGATGTGTAATTCCACTTCCAAACTGTTGGCAGGTGATGCAGTTTCTGTGCTGCTGTACTTAGTTTTGTGTCATTCAAACAAAGCTGGTGCAGATTCAGTTCATGTGTATGAATCAAGCTTAACTTGCGAAGCAATGACTTTGCTCCATCTCTGCCAGTTACTTTAAAGGTAGAGTCTGTAATTCTCACAGAATCCTTTAGATTTGTTGATATTTAGCTAGTCAGCACATAGAGATGTGACAGATTGTCCCTGTTGTTTCCTTTCCCCTCTCCTGTCCTTCTCCTTTCCTGCTGTCTTTGGGTTAGCACAGTGGAATAGTGGTTTGTTTCCCATTTTCAATGCAACAACAGTGCAATGGATTTTTAAATGTCTTATTATTTTTATTTCTTTTTGTTTTTACACATAGAATGGAGAGCTAGTGGACCTTTTAATATTTGCTGAATTTGACAGGAAATGTATGAGATTAGAATCACTGACTGTACCTTGGTACTGCAGGAAATGGTCTGATGATTTTTCTGAAATGAAAATATGCATACATGTGTGCACAATGGGCAGGAACAACCTGAGACACACATCTACCATGTCTTGTTTTCTCACAGGGTTACTTTGGAGACCCCTGGAACATCTTTGACTTCGTCATCGTTATTGGAAGTGTTGTGGACGTCATCCTCAGTGAAATTGATGTTAGTACTATGATTTGTTTGTTTTTTTGTCTTTTTCTCTCTATTGCATGCACACACACACACACACACACACACACACACACACACACACACACACACACACACACACACACACACACACACACACACACACACACACAAGCACACAAACACTTTGGCACTTTGTTTATAAGCTCATATATTTAAACAGACTAAAAATTCAAACACAGACATTGAATTACTGATGTTGGCAGACACAGTATTGACTTCATGTTCATTTACCGGTTGTTTAATCTAATTATAATCTATATTGTACATATGTAAAATGTAAATAAAAGTGATACATAGACAGTAGAGCTAAAACCTTTGTGTTGATTAGATTAAATCAGTCTCATTCAGTAGAAATGAAACAATCATTGTTCTTTTCATTCTAATACATGCAGGACTTAGTCTTTTAACTACAACAGGAACAGCGTTCAACATAAGAGTACTTCACAGAAATATCTATCACTCTGCACTGCTTGACGTTTTACAAGAAACTCTTTGGTCAGGATCCAGCTTTCAGGGATCTGACTGGTCAGTGGTGAGTCTGTTGAGAGGTTTTCATCAGATCCTTTGAGGTTAACAGATCAATCATGAAATGTAGATTACCATGGTGATAAATAAGACAGTGAGCTGCTTTTGGGATTTTAATAATTCTGGGTTAAACCTGAAGATAGTTGGATTTATCTTGCTTCATGGTCAGATCTTTCATTGACTGGCTGAATATCTGCTGTCGTTCATTACGTCTAGGATAAGTGGTGTTTGTTTCTGAAACAATGTCTGAATACAGAGAGCTTATTGCCAAAGGTTTTTGTAGTGGCTAATTGTTTTTCATGATTCAAGAGGTTTAATGTCACATCCACATAAAACTAGACAGTTACACTGTGCAATGAAATTCTGACTTTGGTGCTCCCACTTAATCAAATATGATTTAAAAAAAAAAACAACTGGAGCAATCCTCAATATAAAGCTTCGCTAAACTGACAACAGCAGTGGTCATAAAATGCACTGAGCATTATTGTAAACCTTCATTTGAATAAAGTGACTATTGGTTTTATTTTATTATTTTAAAGTGCATATTGCAGTTCTATACTGTAAATGTAAGGCAGCAGCAGTGGCCACTAAATGAACAGCAGCAGAACCACATTCAGTTTAGTGTGAGTGTATCAGAGAGTCATTCACAAGCCTGACAGCCTGCGGATGAAAACTGGATTTCACACTTCTGTGGTGCCTGCCTGCTGACAGGAGTGTAGAGAGGCTGTTTCAGGGTGTGACCTGTCTCTGGTGGTGTTCCGTCCTGAGGACCCTGGTCCGCTAGGTGTCCTCCAGTCTGGGGAAGCTGGACCAGAGATGAGCTGAGCTGTTTCAGTCACTTGCTGGAGAGCCTGGGTCTTCTTTATGAGGTGGAGTGTGTTGTGAGACCAGCTGAGATCCTCCTGGATATGGACACTGAGGAACGTGAATGTATTCATCCTCTTCTCCTCAGTCTTGTGTGTATCGGTGCGTGGAGCTCCACCATCATCTCCCTGGTCTTCTCTGCATTAAGGAAGAGATTGTCGTCCTGACACCAGGACACCAGATCTGCCTCCCTTCTGTACGCCTCTCATCCCCGACAGTGATCATTTCCTCCACTGTTGTATCATTAGTGAGTTTAATGGCACTGATGTTGGTCTGGGAGGACACAGTGGTGTGTGAAGAGTCTGTACAGCAGAAGGTTCAGTATTGGGGTTCCTGTACTCTCAGTTCTCATCCTGGCTATGCAGCTGCTGACTGACTGACTGGGGTCTGTCTGTGAGAATGTTTTTTACCCACCTGCAGAGGACAGGTGTCAGTTCGAGGGTCAGCAGTTTGTCACAGAGTTCATGTGGAACGACCATGTTGAAGGTTGTCTGCAAACACCTCAGCTCTGGTGAGCACACAGGGATGTTGTTTTTATTGTACTAATTACATCAGAAACAGTAATAATAATAAAAGCTAGCACTACTACATTTACAACCATGACTCCTCTTTTCTCAGACCAACATTTCCTTCTAATGTTCTTGAGTACACTCCATGTCCAGCTTTGTTCATGGGTCCCACGTTTTTATCCTCAATAATAAATAATTTTTTCAAATAGTTTATTTCGTTGAGGGTCACATTTCAGCTTTGACCTGCTCATGGCCTCTGTCAGGTTGTGGTGATGTGGGGGACTGTCCATCCTTTGGTCCATTTTGTTCTACAGACATGTAGTCTGGCTGTTGTTGCTGCTGGGTTTAGACTGTGTGTAGTTCACTCTGTGTCATCAGCTGAGTGTAATCCTGACCTGATGGAACAGGGAGATGAGTTAGATGTTCCAGATCAAGCTGAGTTACACGTTGTTTAAAACTTCCTGGCTCTCTGCATTCACCTGAAGAACTCTGAGCACAGTTGGTTTTATAGCACCTGATCCAACAGAAGTAGGAAATGCTCAGCAATGAGGAAAAAGACAACAGGGAGTATTTATATGCAGATGAAAGTATATGTTGAAAACTGGTTCTCAGAAACCTGCTCCTATGGTTCTTCTTGCTTCTACTGTGTTTTAATGTAAATGTGCATTAACTTGTGTCTTTTTAGTGTTAATGTGATATAATGTGCTTTAATGTGCATAGTTTATAGCAGATGTCTGCACATACAAGCCAATGCAACAGATTAAGAGACTAGATGCTCTTGTAGTCTGCACAGAACAGATAAGTGAGTGATATCAAGAAACATGTCATTTCACTGCTTAAGAATAAATATCCATTTTTATTTTCTGTGGGTCTACCTTAAACTATGTTTTTCCTCCACTCTCGATGTTAATACTTTCACACCTTATTGTCAGTTACTTTTGCCGCGTACACATCTTCACAAGTTTTTTCTTTCATGTCACTCCTTAATTTTCTGTTTCCCTGCCACAGGCAGCTCTGGCGTCCTCCGGAGGACTTTACTGTCTCCATGGTTGTGCTGTAACTATTCACTTTATTCACTTTTGCATGACATTCACACATTAAATCAGATTTGTTTGAAAAATGTTAGATGGAAAATGTTTTGTTATTATTGGAAAAATAAAACTATTAAATGCATTATTGGAAAATCCATGTTTCCAACTGTTTTGACCTTATTAGGTGTTTAACCGATGCTATTAAAGGATGCACATGGTCAGCAACAATATTCTAAGGCAATTAAACACTGACCCATTGGTACTAAGTGGCCCAAAATGAGCCAATAAAACATTTCTCACACCATTAGCAGTTGGAAACAGTGGTTATCTGAACTACTCTAGCCTTTATATCTGCTCTAACCAGCTTCTCCACCCTCATCTGACCTCTCTTAATAACAAGCTGCCTTCGTTTGTAGAACAGTCAACCTGTGGATGTTTTTTTTAAGAATTACATGAAAACTTTAGAGACTGTTGTACATGCAAATCCTATGGATACTGTGTTATAAAATAATTTTCAGACCAGCCACCTGACAATAATAATTATGCTATGATCAAAGTCACTGTGATCATTCTTTATTTATACACCTATTTAAATATTTAAAAGTGAACAACGACCGCATGACATCTATGTGATATTCTGCATTTTACATGGTACATTGATTGGATAATTACATTAATCATCAGGTCCAAGGTCTGGCAACCTAATGCATACTAAATAGTTCTCACCTAAATAGTACTTTTCTACCTTGGTGGTACTCAAGGCATTTTTCAATGTTTCACCCAATCACACATTCATTCACACACCAATGGCAGCAGAGCTGCCCTTGCATGGTGCTTACCTGCCATCAGGAACACCTTCAAGTTCAGTATTTTGCCTGAAGACACTTTGGTATATGAAAAGGTCAGGAATCAAACCGCCAGCCTTGCTCTACACTCACAGCCACCAACAATACCATTTCTTCACAGCTCGTCACTTTTTATGAGTCTTTTTGGGTTGCAAATGGATTTTTACATGGGTAAAATTGGCTTTTTTCCAATCTTTACTCTGTACCTTCCTGGCATAGTATAGGCTAATATAAAATAAAATCTTTGCAAATTTATAGAGGGTCCAAAATTTAACTTTATAATTTACAAAAAATATTCGGATCCTTAATTCAACCCACTGTAGAAGACCTTTAATCCCTTGACGCTTGTTGTCGTGAATTTGCATCATACAACTTTCATTCAGACTGCAGCTGAGATAGTGTATCCATTCCCCCAATGCCAGTTTGTATATATTCAATACGTACCTTGGAACCTTTTGCAAGCACTGGTTTCTGGTAGGACTGGTCAGAGAGGGATCAAATTATTATATATTTATTATTATTATATATCTGTTCTAAGTGTAATAGATAAATGAACAATCTCCACTTATTTTAGCATCAGCTCAAAAGCAAAAAAAACACAGATTTTTTTCAAGATTTAATTGTAAATAAATTCAGGCGTGAAGGGGTTAAACAGTTACAGATTTTAATCTTCTTGGCTAAGTCTCTGCAAGATTTACACACCTGGATCTGACCAGTTTATTCCATTGTTCTTGGCAGATCTTGTCAAGGCCCATCAGATTGGATGGAAAGTGTACTGTTACTTTTTCTCTGTATAAATGCTCTATGGGATTTATGTTGAAGCTTTAGTTGTACCACTTATCCTGAGAATTGTCCTGAAGCCACTCCAGTGATGTCTTTGGTTTGCTTCAAGTCATAGTTGTGCAACAGAGCAAACTGTCCTGATCATCTTCCTGACCAAGGGTCGTCTCACTCAGTTACTGAATTTTGCCAGACTACCAAACATGAGGAAGGTTCATGTTGGTTTCAAACTTCTCGTACTTTACAACTGATGAGAACACAATGCTCTTGGTAGCAACTTTAGAAATGGTTTTGTAGATGCTTCATGGATTGGTGCCTCTCAGACTGTTATCATGGAGGTCTACAGAGAGTTCCATGTGACAAATACTGTCACCTGTGTGATCCTGTATACTCAGATGTATGCCTTTCTGAACTCTTTACAATTTTTTCAATTTAACAGGTAGACTCTTTTCAATTTTTAGACACACTTCATGAGTGTGAATGCACCAGACCATAATTTGGAGTTCCACACCAAAGGGTCTGAATACTTAAGTCTATGATTTTACGTTCAGATATGAAACATCTTTCTAACATGTTTTCACTTTGTCACTGAGGGTAACTGAATATATACTGATTGTAAGAAATGCCAATTTCATTATTTTTTAAATTAAATTAACAAGACAATGTGGTGTGCAAAAAGTTAAAGCAACTGAACACTTTCTGAAGTGACTGGTTTTTTAGACTGAAGCCTTGGGATCTGATCTTTTGGTGTGATATTGCTTTCCCTGCAATTCTAAAGCTTTGGCTGTTTCATGATGCTAAATAGACAAGCAACAAGTACACTAACACAAGATTCAAGCTTCTTCTGCAGTGCACCTCTATGGAAAATTGTTCAAATTGAGAAGAACTCTGCATTTATTGTTGCCAGCAGCAGATGGGTTCCCCCACATTAGAGCTGGGTTCTGCTCGAGGTTTTTTTTCCCTGTTAAAAGGGTGTTTTCCTGCCACTGTCTCCTTAGGGCTGCTCTGGGGTTCAGGCATATGGGTACTGTAAAGCGTCTTGAGACAATTTGACTGTAATTGGCGCTATATGAATAAAATTGAATTGAATTGAAATTGAATGAGTAAAACTAGTAATAAATAATCATTTTCAGTGTAATTTTCACCGCTTGTGGGCAATACGTCACCATGGCTTTTAAAGTTTGGATTTTATTCAGAGATAATTTCAAAATGATTGATGCTACAAGATACTAATTGGTTTCATCTGGAAATATACTTCATATTAACTGTGAATAGTGCTTGCACAGCACTAATCTGCATGTTGCAGAGACCTTTGTTTGCACAAGCTTACATTAAAGTATTGTTCTGTACCATGTCTTTGTGAAATGATCAGGTATGGTTGTTCTGACACTAACAGAATTTGCAACCTGAGAATGAAAACTGTTCAAAATTTTGAGGACATACTGTGTCTAACAAAAGTGAGTACATCTCTGAGCAATATCACTTCAAATTCAAATAATTCAACACCCTCACATACCCTCACAGTAGTCTCATTACTTCAGAGCTGAATAGTAGGGTAGGTGCTCTTGTTTTCAGTTCCTCTGGCATTTCTTTTTGACATAAAACCATGAAGCAGATATACAGATTGACACCATAAATCCAAAACTGAAAAACTTCTGCTGTTCACAGGCCATTTTAAAACCGTGTACATGCCAGAAGGCTCTCTGGAAGTTACATTTGTGCTCAGTTTTGTTTCAGTAATCCGAGATTCTTTGTTGTGTGATGACAGGTGTATTCACTTCTGTTGTCTCTTTAACTTTTTGATTTCATAAAAGGAAAGATTACTTATCAGCTTTGAAAATATGCATTTATTGAGAGGTGATTCCATTTTGACTCATCAGTGATATGTCAGAGTAGTGCTCACTTCTGCCATATACTAGATGTAACAAAATGTGTTATTAAAGCCACTTGTCAAAAAACATCAGTAGAAAAAAATCACATTTGTCCTTGCAGCCAGTGGATCCCATGCAAGCCATTGCGGTGAGTTGTACCAACATTTCTTGAAGTTAAATTCTGAGTTCAGTAGAATTTAATAGTTTCCACGATGTAATGTTCCTTTGTTTTCTCTCTAAAACAGTCTTCTGAGAACATGAGTGTGTCAATCACATTCTTCAGACTGTTTCGTGTCATGCGTCTGGTGAAGCTTTTGAATCGATCTGAGGGCATACGAAATCTTCTGTGGACCTTCATCAAATCCCTTCAGGTCACTATAATCACCGACATACTTGAGCCTGTACTCTTATTTACTACGTCCTTCTGATTGTGTTGTTGTTTGTTGTGTTGCAGGCTCTTCCTTATGTTGCGCTGCTCATTCTAATGCTGTTCTTTATATATGCTGTGGTTGGAATGCAGGTAGTTAAATACATGCACACACACACAAACTCATACAACACACACAGACACACACACATCCAAAATGTGTTGGTATTATTGTCAGTCTTGCCATCAAAGTCGCCTAATGGTGAGAGGAGAAAGGAAAAACAGGAAAGCTGCAAGCTTGAGTTTGGTAAGTCCCTTGGTTGCTCATCACTGAGCAGCAGTTTTAATAACAAGTAAGTCAATTACATTTTTCAGTTTAAAAACTTAAATTTTTTTACTGCCCGCCCATCCAATTAAATATAGATTTAAATTAATAACTGGTTTAAATGTGGCATTTTTGTGGCAGTGCTCTATGTTTACATGGTCCACAGGACTAAAAACCCCTGATGTGCTTCTGGCTACGTGGTGTGGAAATTATCTCTAAGGAAACCATCTTTTTTTTCTGCAGATATTTGGTAAAATTGCGTTGGTTGATGGCACATACATAAACAGAAACAACAACTTCCAGACATTCCCACAGGCTGTGTTGCTGTTATTCAGGTCGGTGGTCTTTCATTTTCTGGTTAAACCACAAAAAATGCATGAAACAACAATCACTGTAACTTGCGGCATCACATTTTTGTACCGAGGAAAAAAAAGAAAGTTTATTTTTGTGTTTTTGTTTTTGGGTGCTATGGCTACATGTTTTAATTTGTGACTGGTTGCCAAGCTTCAAGGGAACTGATGGCTGTACTATGAAGCTGGTTTGACATATTCAGCCTTGTAGGTCAACTTGACAGAAACTAAAATCCCAGTCAGATATAATAGGTATTATAATGGTGGTTGTAAGCTTTCTGTTAACTCAGACTTTCTGCTTCAAACTCTGTACACACTCACCTAAAACAAGACATTTAATACATCATGCGACTTTCTCCTGCACAAAATGAAATGATTGTGTGCAGCTTCTTCAGTCAGCAGGTTGTTATAATGGAGAGCAATTAGGGATCTGAAAATTTAGGACAGTAAAAAGCACTGCTACAGCAAATGATGCACGAATGCTGGTAGAAAATTGTTACATGTGTTTTTATATTCATTTCACTGATAACTGCAGCTGCTTTTTTCTGACAGCTGCACATTAGAGCAGTTAAACTTTAAACTTCATATACAGCGATCAGGTATAACATTATGACCACCTGTCTAATATTGTGTTGGTCCCCTTTTGCTGCCAAAACAGTCCTGACCCATCAAGGCATGAACTCTACTGAAGGTGTGCTGTGGTATCTGGACTTCACTAGAGCCTGAAGGTGTGCTGTGGTATCTGGACTCCTCTAGACCCTGAAGGTGTGCTGTGGTATCTGGACTCCACTAGACCCTGAAGGTGTGCTGTGGTATCTGGTCTCCACTAGACCCTGAAGGTGTGCTGTGGTATATGGCACCAAGATGTTAGCAGCAGATCCTTTAAGTCTTAGAAGTTGTGAAGTGGGGCCTCCATGGATCAGACTTGTTTGTCCAGAACATCCCACAGATGCTCCATTGGATTGAGATCTGGAGAATTTGGAGACCAAGTCAAAACCACAGACTGGTTGTTCTCCTCAAAGCATTCCTGAACTATTTTCTCTTTGTGGCATGGAGCATTATCCTGCTGGAAGAGGCCATCAGGGAATACCGTTTCCATGAAAGGGTCTATATGGTCTGCAACAATGCTTAGGTAGGAGGTATGTGTCAAAGTAACATCTGCATGGATGGAGGACCCAAGGTTTCCCAGTAGAACATTGCCCAAAGCATCACACTGCCTCCATTGGCTTGCCTTCTTCCCATAGTGCATCCTGGTTCCATGTGTTCTCCAGGTAAGCAACACACCTGGCCAACCACGTGATGTAAAAGAAAACATGATCCATCAGACCAGGACACCTTCTTCCATTCTCCATGGTCCAGTTCTGATGCTCATGTGTCCATTGTTGGTCTTTTGGTGGTACACAGGGGTCGGCATGGACACCCTGACTGGTCTGCAGCTATGCAGCTCCATAAACACCAAACTGATGCTCTGTGTATTCTGACACCTTTCTATCAGAACCAGCATTAACTTCTTCAGCAATCTGAGCAACAGTAGCTCATCTGTTGGATCAGACTACACGGGTCAACCTTCTCTCTCCACATGCATCAATGATCCTTGACCCTGTGTCTGGTTCACCACTGTTCCTTCCTTGGAAAACTTCTGATAGATCCTGACCACTGCAGACCAGGAACACCCCACAAGAGCTGCAGTTCTAGAGATGTTCTGATCCAGTCGTCTAGTCATCACAGTCTGGTTCTTGTCAAACTCACTCAAATCCTTCCGCTGGCCCATTTTTCCTGATTCTAATGTCAACTTTGAGGACAAAATGTTCCCTTGCTTCCTAATATATCCAACCCACTAACAGGAGCCATGATGGAGATAATCAGAGTTACTCACTTCACCTGTCAGTGGTCATGATGTTATGTCTCATCAGGGTATTTAAACATGTTGTACTGAACTGCATTTAGGTTGAAGCTGTCCTATAATGAAGGATATCACTTATATTTTTGGCCAAATCAAAATGAAATTTATGTTACTGATCGAATATTCCCTGTAATAAATACCAGCAGAATATTTTATGTTCTAATCTGTGTTCTACCAGCTGCAGTAGCAGCAGTTTAAATGGAGTTGGCAGCAAATCAGGACCAAACAGAAAAACACAAGAAAATCATGATGATAATAACTTCAATAAATATACACTATATAATAAAGTTACAAATATGTTCACAGTGTACATGATGCAGCAGAATTAAGTGAAATAGAAACTGACTACATATTAAAATTGTCAGCATTATCAATACTCATGTCCATTGATCTATGACTGACTGCCTTTTTAGAAACAACAGTAATGGTTTTCTGCTTCTTCTAACTGGGTAGCATAAATTAAACCCCTTCCCCAAAGCCAACAGTTAAATAGAACAAGGTTGACAGCAGTGACAAATAGCTTTTCAGTGTCTTTTTCAAGTGTGGCTGGAAACATTTAATAACTCTGTTGTCCAGATGTGCTACAGGGGAGGCGTGGCATGAAGTGATGTTAGCGTCTATGTACGGGAAGAAGTGTGACCCCAAGTCGGACTACCTGTCTGGGGAAGAGTACACCTGTGGATCCAACTTTGCCATCATCTACTTCATGAGTTTCTACATGCTCTGTGCTTTTCTGGTAAAATGATGTGTATGTTTACTACAGATTCAAAAATGTAACCTAAGGGAGAATTCTGGTTTATTCTAACCTCAGAAAAATGGCATGTAGCATCATCCCCCTTCAGCTTTCTTTAAAAAAAAAAAAAAAAAAAAGATTTTTTACATGAATCATTTTCAACATTTACACTTAAGTCTGACTCAAATCTCAGCACTGGAGGTAAAGAATGCAACATTAGCATGACAGTAGAGTCAAAATTGGTCCAATATTGGAAATATATGAGGCTGAAATAAAGCCGACTTTTTCTTTTCATTTTCTTTTCAACACATAATTAAAGATACTGCTGCATGAATGCCATCCCTGGCACTCACTGTTACCTGACATGGATTTAATACAGTGAATTCAATTACTAAAGCAACCAAAGTATCCCTCACTATAATGATGTGACTGCACTATTTATATAATTCTATCATTTAGACATTCTAATAACACAGACTTTAGTTAGTCAGTTATTATTCAGAATAATTGTGAATGAGCAGGCCAAGAATCACTGTCGTATCTTACTACTGCTCATAAGTCTTTGTTTCCCCAATTTTAAGTTGACATGCCAAATTAAACACTGAGTTAGAAAAGTATAAATAAATATCTTTAACAGTGCAGAGTAACCCTATAATGCAGTAGACCTCCTGGTGTGTGCTTGGGACTGGTAGTGTGTATCACCATCTGAACATACCCCTGCTTGATCTGTGCAGCACACACTGATAAAGCAGAAAACCTTTGTATGCTTCCTACACGATCTAAATCCAGACCACTAAACATCGTCTGCTCCAGACCAGGTTAGCTCCACAGCCTAAATTATCATGGTGATCTAGCAGGTCAAAAGAGAGCCACCTTCATGATACTGAAAACTCTGACTTTTGACTCAATATAACAAACAATTACTGATTTGACAATTAAATCTGTTACCACTCTGTTGATCACACTTCACTACTTCTGTCATCTACGGTTCAAATGTGGGAATTATTGCTAAGTAGGGATCAAACTATCATAGTTTGGGGTTTTGCCTTGGACATAGTTATGCAATCAGTCTGTTTTTTTGCTGTTACTTATGCATCGTTAAATGTAATGTTCTGTATACATGAAATATACTCAATAGACTTTTCAGTAACAAGGAAACAAACATCCTAGGAGCGCCAGTAGAAAGCAATAGGGCTTCTCTTTTAGGTTCTTGAAGTTCCTTCTTCCAAGAGGCTTCTTCAGTTCAACTGAGTGATTGGGAGTTTCAGATGTTTATAGTCACTCAGCTCACATAGCCCAAGGTCCATTAATGACTCAGGAGCTAGCTGTCTGCAGGTGCGGATGGTTGGGAAACGAGGTGGTCCAACAGTAAAGACTGTAATACTGGTTGTGGAGCTGCCAGCTTACACAACAAAGAATGTTAGCACTGAGTTATAGGTACTTGATAAGTGGTATAACTCAAATTATTTCTGATGCTCTCCAAAATAGATATTTAGATAATTAAATTAATATCATAAATGTGCAGTGACCAGTAGATTAAAGGCTTGACTTAACAGCGTCTAATCAACAAGGAAAATCTGTGGTTGAGGTAAAATGCAAATAGAAACACTATTTAAATTGGAGGAAGGTAATGAAGGAATGCCTGTACTGCACAATGCCATATAGTGTAACTACTTCCACTTGTAAAGTCTGCCTGTTTATATTGTTCTGCCTTTATCTCTTTCATGGGTAATTGAACACATATGGTTTATTGGCTCTGTTGTCCACAGATCATCAACCTGTTTGTGGCTGTCATCATGGATAATTTTGACTACTTGACACGTGATTGGTCTATTCTTGGCCCTCAGCACTTGGATGAGTTTAAGAAAATCTGGGCAGAATATGATCCTGAAGCCACGTAAGTGTTCATTTGTATGTATGTGATTCTCTTGGTACTGTTTACCTTTGAGATCTGTGGCTATAACCATTACTGCCCAAAAGGATCCAGATGGAGACCTGCAAACACTTTTGTAGTTGGCTGAGGTTTGTCCTGGTTATACTACATAGGTACAGCCTGTGCAAAATGTGGGATAGAGTTAAATGTAGGGTCATACCTTCTGTAGAGATACCCAAAGAGATGGAATATGTTGTTAATGGGATAAACTGGTCTCCTTTGGTAAATGTTCAAGTTAGTCCCTTAATTAAAATGAATTAGGTATAGACTTGGGGAAGACCCAGTTCATGTTTAAGTTGTCTTCTAAATTTGGGAATGATCATTTGTTTATGTTTGTGCGAATAAACAATCTTTTATTTTCTACTGGTTATTGTAGGGGGCGTATTAAGCATCTTGATGTTGTGACACTCCTACGGAGAATACCTCCTCCTTTAGGTTTTGGCAAGTTCTGTCCCCATCGCATTGCCTGCAAGGTGAGAAAAGTGGTCAGACTGGTGTATGGTAATCCAAATGTGATAATTCTAGTTTTATATTTTACTCCTCAGTCATAGAATGGAAAGTCCTAACTGACCTCTGTTTGGCTCTACCAGTTGAGTTTCTTGGATCCACCATTGCTCCAGTTGTCAATTTAATATACGGCAAAAGTACACCGGGGAAAGAATGAGGCAGAGGACAACCTAATACAACAGGCAAAACCCACACTTTTTGTAGGGGTCAGGACTAGTAGCAACCCAAAAGTGCTCACCTCCTTTATTTTTTACCACTAGTCACACTGAAATACAGTTAGCTTTGCACTACTAGAACTGCCCTTGTGGGCTTATATTCCTGAAAAGCTGGAGAGATTATCTCGAGAAGGAGTAAAAATTTTGCTAAATGTTATCTTCCTATCAAGACTATCTCTGCTCTCTTTGTTTTAAATCTGTGATATAGATGAATGGCCAGTGGTTCTATAAAATACTTTACAATGAGTTTCTCATTCATCCATCCATCCATCCATACATTCACACACCAATGGTGGCAGAACTTCCACATAAGGGATTAGCCTGCAACTGGGAGCAATGTGGGGTTCAGTGTGTTGACCAAGGATGCTTTGGCTCATGAAGAAGCTAGGGATTGAACCACCAACTTTGTGATTAGGGAAGAAGACACTCTGCTGTTAGCCACCTCAGTCTACAGTCAACACTGACTACCACTGAGTGCATTCACTGATAACTGCAAGCAGTAAGTGTTGGGGTCACTCAGCTGTCTAACCACCTCAGGTTTAAAGCTGAAGAAAAGTGATGCCAACACAGCTGGAGTAAAGTGTTTTAAACTGCTGTTAGCCAACTTAGAATGTCTGTGGTCAGCAGGTTTACCCCTGAGTGTGTTAGCTCACAAAAATACAAAAAATATGGTGGTAAAGGGGATCCTTTCCACCACAGTCAAAAAAGTGAAAAACCTGAAATACTGTGTATCATATTTGGTCTTGAAACAGTCTAAATTTAGGGGTTGCTGTGTTGTTTTGCATTATGCAAGTAAGAACTCGATCCTGGTGGATACTGATTATTAATTATTTAGATATTTAGTATTATATATTGAGCTGAAATCAATCAGACTTACAGTGTGAGGGGTGCAGTGTTCAAAATTGATTATGAATGTAACAGCACCACAATCTGGCCATTTGGAAATCATTCCCAGATGCTGGACTAAGATTCAAATTTTAGCTCATTCCAGCCCACAGCAGTTTGGGCCCTGTGCTGTTAAAACGTATCTGCCCCCTTCCTGTTTTCTTATATTTATGCATATTTCCCATACTTAAATGTTCCAGATCATCAGACTGATGTTTATACTTATTTAATATTAGACAAAGTAAACACACAAAACACAAAATGCATCTTTGAAATGATGATTTTTTTTAAAAAATTATTGAAAACCTTCAACATCAAAAATTACCACACTAAACCTAATAACTGCTTGGTCCCTTGGCAGCAACAACTGCAGTTAAATGTTTGCATTAACTTGTGATCAGTGTTTTACATCACCATGGAGGAACTTTGATACACTCTTTTCTGCAGAAGTAGTTTTAATTCAGTCACTGTACAGAAGGCCCCAGAGTTCTAAATATTAAGGTTATAGTTCATGTTAACATCATGTTAGATTTACTTTCTGTCAGATTTAGTGTCTTTGTGGACTTTCAGGGGCGTCGCCCATCTGAGACAGGTGTGAAGAGTGACGTCATGAAGTGATGCTGACAGAGGAATTGGTGACTAGTGACATTATTAAGTCAGGAATGTGATGAGAATAAGTTCGTTTTCTCCATCTGACATTATGAGTGTTAAGTTGCTGCTCCGTTGTGTGCAGCTAGCACAACTTCCAGTTTCAGAATAAGAGCGTGTCCATGTTTATATCTTAAGAGTGTTTTATTATGAAATGTCAGAGAGGAAATTCTATGTTAATAATTTTAAATAGCGGCAATATGAGTAATTGATGGTGTTTATGGATAAGCTCATGATTATAGAGCATTTTATTGACATTTCTGTTTGTAATATTTGTCTTACTGGAGGAAGATTGTGTATTTAGATTTAAGTTATAAAGATATGTTTATTATTTCCTTTCCTTATACAAAAACCCCAACCACAACTGCAAGTAAATAACAATCAACCATTCTCTGCTTTTTTCTTCCTATACTCTGGATAAACTGCCCTCAGGTGGTGTTCTGGCCGACACTCACTGTATGGATCTGGTGATAACACAGAACCAGTGCTGAAACCAAGTAAATTCTGAATATCTCCCTTACAGTCACATTAGATGGTTTTTTTATCATGAATTGTCCTTTGAAGATCTTGCCACAGCATTTTGATTGGATTGGAGTCCAGAATTTGACTCTGCCACTCCAGAACCTTCATTCAGTTCTTTTGAGCCACTCAGAAGTGGACTTGTTTGTGTGCTTTGGTTCATTTTCATGCTGCAGAACACATTAGTGCTTTAAGTCATGATGGGTGGATATTCTCCAGGAGGATTTTCTGGTAGAGAGCAGAATTCATGACTCCATCAATTATTACGTCTTTAAAGTCCTGTGGCAAAGCAGTCCCTAATGGACCCATGTCTTCCAAAAAGTTCCACCTGTGACTCATACACTATATTGCCAAAAGTATTGGCTCACCCATCCAAACTGTCAGAATCAGGTGTTCCAATCACTTCCATGGCCACAGGTGTATAAAATCCAGCACCTAGGCATGCAGACTGCTTTTACAAACATTTGTGAAAGAATGGGTCGCTCTCAGGAGCTCAGTGAATTCCAGCGTGGAACTGTGATAGGATGCCACCTGTGCAACAAATCCAGTCGTGACATTTCCTGGCTCCTAAATATTCCACAGTCAACTGTCAGCTGTATTATAAGAAAGTGGAAGTGTGTGGGAACGACAGCAACTCAGCCACCAAGTGGTAGAACACGTAAACTGACGGAGCGGGATCAGAGGATGCTGAGGCGCATAGTGCCAAGAGGTGGCCAACTTTCTGCAGAGTCAATGGCTACAGACCTTCAAACTTCATGTGGCCTTCAGATCAGCTCAAGAACAGTGCTTCAGCAGAGAGCTTCATGGAATGGGTTTCCATGGCCGAGCAGCTGCATCCAAGCCATACATCACCAAGTGCAATGCAAAGCGTGGGATGCAGTGGTGTAAAGCAGCCACCACTGGACTCTAGAGCAGTGGAGACGCCTTCTCTGGAGTGACCAATCGTGCTTCTCCATCTGGCAATCTGATGGACCAGTCTGGGTTTGGCGGTTGCCAGGAGAACCATACTTGTCGGACTGCATTATGCCAAGTGTAAAGTTTGGTGGAGGGGGGATTATGGTGTGGGCTTGTTTTTCAGGAGCTGGGCTTGACCCCTTAGTTCCGGTGAAAGGAACTCTGAATGCTTCAGCATACCAAGACATTTTGGACAATTCCATGCTCCCAACTTTGTGGGAACAGTTTGGAGCTGGCCCCTTCCTCTTCCAACATGACTGTGCACCAGTGCACAAAGCAAGGTCCATAAAGACATGGATGACAGAGTCTGGTGTGGATGAACTTGACTGGCCTGAACAGAGTCCTGACCTCAACCCCATAGAACACCTTTGGGATGAATTAGAGTGTGACCAGTGTGACCTCACAAATGCGCTTCTGGAAGAATGGTCAAAAATTCCCATAAACACACTCCTAAACCTTGTGGACAGCCTTCCCAGAAGAGTTGAAGCTGTTATAGCTGCAAAGGGTGGACCAATGTCATACTGAACCCTATGGATTAGGAATGGGATCACACTTATGTTCATATGCCAGTCAAGGCAGGTGAGCCAAAACTTTTGGCAATATAGTGTATGTCCACAGGATGTTATCCCAAAGGTCTCGGGACTCATTCAGATTTTTTTTTTTGCAAATGCCAGAGGAGCCTTTATATTATTTTTGGACAGTAGTGGTTTGATCTGTCGGATCTGTTGATCTGTCTGAGCCACTGTCGCCTTAGGGCTGCTCTGGGGGTCAGGCATATGGGTTCTGCAAAACGTCTCGAGACAATTTGACTGTAATTGGCGCTATATAAATAAAATTGAATTGAATTGATCCTTGTAACTCTCCCATGGAGGCCATTTTTATCCAGAGTCTTCCTTATTGTAGAATCCTGTACTTTAACTGAGGCCAGTGAGGTCTGCAGTCCTTTTGATGTTCATATGGGTTCTTCCTCATGGATTAGATATCAACAGGCTCTTATAGAAAAGTTTGGTAGGCCGGCCGCTCCTGGGAAGGTTCTCCACTGTTCCATGTTTCTCCATTTGTGGATAATGTCTCTCACTGAGGTTCTCTGGAGTCCCAGAGCCTCAGCAATGGCTCTGTAACCCTCCAGACTGATAAATGTCAGCGACATTGTTCCTCATCTGTTCTTGAATCTCTTTAGAACGTGGCATCATGTGCTGCTTTTTGAGACCCTTCAGCTACTTCACAATACCAGACAGGTTCTATTTACTGATGTTTAGCATCCATAAGCCTGACAATAATTATATGTGAGTGTGGCTGAAGAGATTAAAATCAACTGACAAAAGAATTGGGTTATTTGGTAGATCGGTAGCGAAGGGTGCAGTTACTTTGAAACTACTAGAGGCATAATAGAACTAGGTAAATAGTCCACGTTTATAAAACACCTTTTAAGCCCCTTAGCTAGCTTCTACAAAACACTTTACAGCGTGTCTCTCATTGCACGCATTCATACACCGATGTTCGCAAAACTGCCGTGTTTGTCTGCCATCAGGAGCAACTTTGGGCTCATTGTTTTGCCCAAGGACACTTATGCATGTGGAGGGGCTGGGAACCACCAACCTCTGATATTAGTCGACAAGCTTTTCACTACTTCACACTCCACCAGCCTTTGAAATCCAGGTAAACTGTACACTGTATTGGCTATTAAAGGTCTATGCCATGTGCAAAGACAGAAATGTGGAGCTGACACATGTTAACTATTACATGGAAATGAAACAGCAGCTCAACTTGAAGATGTGAAGTAATTCCCTAAAGCCCTGCTTTATAGCTCTACAAACCCGTGTATAGACTTAATCAGTTCTGGTGTCTTGTCTAGCTACTGCTCCACCTCGAACATGACCACGTGTTGTTCAAACTACACAAAAAAATCTGAAGTACACTCTTTGTGCATGCTACAGAGAAGGATCTGCATAGATTCAATGCAGGACTGCAACTCGAGTTCACATATGTGTGCTTTGTGTTTTCTCCAGAGGTTGGTCTCCATGAACATGCCTCTTAACAGTGATGGAACAGTCACCTTCAATGCCACGCTGTTTGCCCTGGTCAGAACTGCACTGAAAATAAAGACAGAAGGTTTGTGATTAGCAAAGAATTTCTCTATTTTGTCTTGAACTTATGAACTTGGGTTGGAAATGTATAGAACCAGTTTACAGACGGGATCTCTTTATTTCATGACCACAACATTATTAATATTGAGTGAAGAGTCAAATTACAGTGCTTTTCACAGATAAGTCTAGAAGTTGTGTTGTTTTTGTCTCTAAATGATACAAAAAAAGAAATGCGATAATATGAAAGACAAATCTCATGAGACAGTCCGTGTCAGTTCAGAAAGAATTCAGAAAACATGTTGTTTAGAGATTACTTATTTGTTATTTGAAAAACAGTTTTGTCTGTGTCATTGCCATGTCTGTGGCAAACATATCCCTGGCGATACTGAATAGTTAAAATGTCTTTACAGAGTTTTTTGAAGGTGAAAATATGAAAGCTCCCAGGCCTGAAAACATAAAAATCTCAAAATTTAGCCACATTATTTTACAGAACTTAGTGTTAGTCCCCAAATACCATATGAGGAAACTCTAAACTAAATCTGGAGCTAAGCAGCAACACCACTCATAGCAGCAAACCAACAGAGAATTATTGTTGACTTTTCATCTCCTGCTTCATTTAGCTTTAGAGTGCTTTGTTTACTGTTGCAGCAGTTGGCTGTTTTCTGGTTAAAAAAAAGATAAAAACTCACTGTTCTTTTTTGATATTGTTATTGTTTGCATTTCAAGTATTTCTAGCTTGCAGTGTAGCTCCACACGCTTGACCGATAAATTCAATTCAATTCAATTTTATTTATATAGCGCCAATTACAGACAAATTGTCTCGAGATGCTTTACAGAACCCATATGCCTGACCCCCAGAGCAAGCCAAAAGGCGACAGTGGCAAGGAAAACACCCTTTTAACAGGGAAAAAAACCTCGAGCAGAACCCGGCTCTAATGTGGGGGGACCCATCTGCCTGCTGGCCGGACGGGTTGAGAGGGACAGAAGAGGTAGAGAGGTAGAGATAGAGGGATAGATGTAGAGGGGTAGAGATAGAGGGGTAGAGGTAGAGATAGAGGGGAAGAGGTAGAGGTAGAGGGATAGAGGTAGAGGGATAGAGATAGAGGGGTAGAGGTAGAGATAGAGGGATAGAGGTAGAGGGGAAGAGGTAGAGAGGAAGAGATAGAGGGGTAGAGGTAGAGATAGAGGGATAGAGGTAGAGGGGAAGAGGTAGAGAGGAAGAGGTAGAGGTAGAGATAGAGGGACAGAGGTAGAGAGGAAGAGGTAGAGGGATAGAGGTAGAGATAGAGAGGTGTGTGTGTGTGTGTGTGTGTGTGTGTGTGTGTGTGTGTGTGTGTGTGGGGGGGGGGGGGGGGGGGGGGGGGGGGGGGCAAGGACCATAAAACACACAGTATAATACATGCATGATAAAACAGATGCTACATGCAAAGTACAACTAACATGGAAACTGATTATAGTTTACTGCTATGGTGTACAGCTCTGGCATTAAATATACTACATATATAGCTGGTGGTAAATTCGAGAATATGTAAATGAGCAAATCAAATATAGTAAGGGCAATGCAGAGTAGATTGGTGGAAATGGGCAGCTGGAGGTGGGAGAACAACCACACATCTGAAGCATCCAGCTCTGGGACCAGGGACACTCGGAGAAAGGACACAGAAAGAAACAGAGTGAATGTAATGCAACAATGGTATATATAGTAAATACACTGGTAGTTAGAGAAGGGCTCAGTGCATCAAGAGAGGTCCCCCAACAGCCTAGGCCTATAGCAGCAGAACTAGGGGCAGAACTAAAGGGACGTCAAGCGGGGAAGTCAGTTGTGCAAATGCAAAACACCAGCTCACCCCGTCAGGGTCCCCCAGTCAGCCCTAACTATAAGCTTTGTCAAAAAGGAAGGTTTTAAGCCTGGTCTTAAAATTAGAGAGGGTTCCGCCTCCCGAACCCAAACTGGGAGCTGGTTCCACAGGAGAGGAGCTGATAACTGAAGGCTCTGCCTCCCATTCTACTTTTAGAGATTCTAGGAACAACAAGTAAGCCTGCAGTCTGAGAACGAAGAGTTCTGCTAGGATAATATGGTACTATCAGGTCTTTGAGATATGATGGAGATTGGTTGTTGTTAAGAGCTTTATATGTCAGAAGAAGGATTTTGAATTCTATTCTAGATTTAACAGGAAGCCAATGAAGAGAAACCAGTATAGGAGAAATATGATCTCTCTTGCTAACTCCTGTCAGTACTCTGGCTGCAGCATTTTGGATCAGCTGTAGATGTTTCAGAGAGCTATTGGGACAACCTGATAATAAGGAATTACAGTAGTCTAGCCTAGAAGTAACAAATGCATGGACTAGTTTTTCTGCATCACTCTGAGACAGGAATGCCAATACAATGTTCTAGTCGCTGTAATAAAAGTTTGTGGTCGATAGTATCGAATGCTGCACTAAGGTCCAATAAAATAAGTATAGAGACCAGTCCATTATCTGATGCTATGAGAAGGTCATTAGTAACTTTCACCAGAGCTGTTTCTGTGCTATGATGCACTCTGAAGCCTGACTGAAACTCTTCAAACAAGCTATTCCTTTGTAAATGTTCACATAATTGATTAGCAACTGTTCTTTCCAGAATTTTGGAGAGAAATGGGAGGTTAGAAATTGGTCTATAGTTGGCTAAAACATCTGGATCTAGAGTGGGCTTTTTAAGTAAAGGTTTGATTACGGCAACCTTAAAAGCCTGTGGTACATAACCTGTTACTAGAGAGAGATTAATCAGATCTAATATTGAGGAATTAATTAAAGGTAAAGCCTCCTTGAACAGTCTAGTTGGGATAGGATCTAAAAGACATGTCGGTGGTTTGGATGTAGAAACTATTGAAATGAGTTCAGAGAGATGTATAGGAGTGAGAAATTCTAAATATCCATCTGGTCTTACAGCCAATTCTAAAGCATCTGTACTCCATGATACATCTGTGACATTTGTAGGCAGGGCCAAATTAATTTTTTCTCTAATCGTAATAATTTTATTTGTAAAGAAGCTCATGAAGTCGTTACTGCTCAAAGCTAAAGGAATACAAGGTTCAACAGAGCTCTGACTCTTTGTCAGCCTGGCTACAGTGCTGAAGAGAAACCTGGGGTTGTTCTTGTTTTCCTCTATTAAAGATGAATAATATGTTGTCCTGGCATTACGAAGAGCTTTTTTATAAATTACTAGACTATTTTTCCAAGCTACATGAACATCTTCTAAATTAGTGGAATACCACTTCCTTTCCAGCTTTCGGGACGCCTGCTTTCAAGTCCGCAGCTGGGAATTCTACCAAGGAGCAGGTCCTCTCTGAGATAGAACTTTCTTTTTTACAGGTGCAACACTATCAAGTGTTGTATGCAGTGAGGCTGCAGCATTATTAACAATATAATCCACTTCTGTGGGGGTAAAATTATAATATTTCCCTTCCATTATATCAGTAAGTGGTGCTGAACTAAATAGAGAGGGTATTATTTTCTTAAATTTAGTCACCGAATTGTCAGACAGACATCTACTGTAGTGATATTTATTCTTAACTCCGATACAATCTATTGTTGTAAATTGAAATGTTATCATAAAATGGTCAGAAAGAAGAGGGTTCTGGGGAAATACTGTTAACTGTTTGATTTCTATGCCATAAGTCAGAACGAGGTCAAGGGTATGATTAAAACTATGAGTTAGTTTATTTACATGTTGAGAAAACCCAATTGAGTCTAATATTGAATTAAAAGCAGCCATAAGGCTGTCACTGTCCACGTCAACATGAATGTTAAAGTCACCCACAATAATCACTTTATCTGAGCTGAGCACTAAATCAGATAAAAAGTCTGAGAATTGAGATAAAAACTCAGAGTTAGGAGCAGGAGGACGATATACAACAACAAATAAAACTGGTTTCTGGGCTTTTAAATCTGTATGAGAGAGACAGAGTAAGATTTTCAAATGAACTGTAACTAGGTTTAGGTCTCTGGTTCATTTTTAAGCTAGAGAGGTAGATTGCTGCCACTCCTCCTCCTCGGCCTGTGATTCGAGGAACATGACAGTTAGTATGACTAGTAGGAGTTGATTCATTTAGACTAACATATTCTTCCTGCTGCAACCAGGTTTCAGTCAAACAGAACAAATCAATCTGGTTATCAGTTATCAAATCATTTAGTAACAGTAAATGAATGGCACATAATTAATTTACACTAATTATTTATCTCTCAACTGTCTGTACTTCTGCTTTTCCTCTCATTTCCTATGCCCTGTCCATTATTTAATTGAAGAACATATGTCCATGATATGATGTGGCTCTTGAAGGGAGTACAGCTAGGTTTCAGCTCTGAAAAAGAGAATAGTGTCTGACTGATGCAACCACAACAGTATGGAACAGACGGTGAAAAAAAATCCAAGAACAGTTCCAGACCAGTTTCTGCCCAGCCGACCACCTCTCAAGACCAACCCAGTCTCTGTCACGGCGTGGGGTGAACCCGAGCAGAGAGCACACAGACGAGCAACTGAGGCAGGAACAAAGGCAGATTTTATTGTTAACAAAAGCAGGGAAATAATGGATGGGGTAAGAAACTGAGATCCAGGATAACTGAGTAACTAAACTAACAGGGGAGGGTGGGGGGTGACTGTACCGGGAACCGGCGGTCCAGTTGGCGTTCTCCGTGGTGGGGTGTTGGTTGGTCCCGGAGAGCGGGCAGGATTGCCTTGTTTCAGGGGGGTGGCGAGGCAGGATGCTTCCAGGGACGAGGGGGAGCACGGCAGGTAGAGACCTTCCAAGACGGGTTGGGGTTCCAGGAGCAGATGGGGGGCAGCGAGTCCAAAGGGGGGGAGGTCTGGTCAGGGCGGAATCCGGAGTACAGGAGACGAGAGGCAGGACTGGTAGGACCCGGCAGCTGGGCCAGCGGAGCTAAACAAGAAGAACAGGGTTAGACAGGGAAAAACTCTTTCAAAGAGAACACAGCAAGGTGCGAAGGCGAGATGAACTGACTGCATGAGCAGAGTTTACTATCTGGCAGGGTGTGGAGTGTGAGACCGGCTTTTATGGAGGAGATGGATCACAGGTGTGCTGCACCACAGCTGCCCGGAGTTCCGTTGATGGGTGATCAGAGATGCACAGCAGCTGGACCGAGCAGCTCTGCCAGGCTTCAGCAGGCAGGTGGAGAGAGGGAGGTCAGGTGGGGCTGAAGCTGGGACAGAGGAGGGGGCCCTGACAGTCTCTATAAGATTATGTTCCTGTGTGACTACACCGCATTCTCCATTATGTTTTTAAGGTAATGTAGTTTGTGGCCAGTCTTGGGGTGGGAAATTAGGCCATTTTGAAAGATGTCCGAGATAGGAGGCAGGATGGGTGGATGGTCGCATTGACCAGCAACTGATCTTTCATCCAGAAGACACGGGTTTGTGTTCTTTGATAGATGACACCATTAGTCCCAGAATTATGTTTTACTTTTGTTGCTGTTTACTTTCAGTTTTCACTTGCTTATTGGCTAGGCTTATGCACAAAAACTATGGCCTCAGACTTAAGAAAATATCACGCCCTGCTAAGTCGAGGTAAAATTTTTAGCTGAGGTTCAGCAGCAGGACCACACCTCAATCACCTCCCTTCCTGTTGTACACCTTTAAATACCATTCTGACCTTCCCACAGTCACAGCGAAGCCGAGACTCAGGGGCAGGTCTCCTGCTGGCCTCACTTTCTCTGTGTTCTGTACTAATTCCTCATAGAAGATCAGATGTAGGGAGATGGTTGCTAGATGTGAAGATATTATGGATCAGTCATAGGAGCTACATTTTCAGTCATCTGTCTTCCATACAGAATGCAGTGTACTAATACAATGTATAATCACCCCGTTTAGTAAAACCAAAAAGTAAAAAAGTATATGTAATTGTTAGATTGGACACATTTAGCAATGCTATTTCATAACACTGACTACTGAGGGACTTCTCTATGATGGTATGTTTGTCTTTTGATTGTTTGTAATTCCTCTTGTGCTGTATTTTTCTTCTGTTACAAAGGTAATTTTGAACAAGCCAATGAGGATTTAAGGGCGATTATCAAGAAGATCTGGAAGCGTACCAGTATGAAACTCCTGGATCAAGTCATCCCACCTATAGGAGGTCAGCTTTCATGAGTGCTAAGGAAAAAGACTGTCATCAGGAGGCATACACATACATTTGTTTCTGATCCGTTTTCCAGGTACTAGGTAACAATAATCTGCACACATAAAGCAAAACAACATCACCTTCATGTTCCCAGTTCTTTAATTCTAAAGGGACTTGTCAATGTCTCAACCACAAAAGGCTTTCCTCAGTACCCTGAGGTCCATACAGGATTTCAAAAGTCAACAACAGTCCCACAACAAACACAGACCCCTCTACCCTGGGTGAAGGGTCACTGTTTGATTTATGCTCCTCCCACCACCTACACCTCCTTATGAGGACTGTGTCTGTACTGTGTATGACCTTGCTCAACAAATGTAGAGCACAAGTGAAATGATGTTGATCTGAGGGTGGATGGTCGTCAATGAAGAGAGGACACAGGCAGGTCAAATTAAGAGTACATTTAATACAGAGGGGCCTGTGATTCAAGCATCATGCGGTGAATGAATGAAGGAGAGTTGCAGTGACTAGATCTTTATAGGTTTCAACATCTGGTATACATTAAGATACATCGCGTAAGAAGAAGAAAGAAAGAAAGAAGGAGGGAGGGAGCCAGAGGTCCCCGTGACCTATAGGTTAAGCCATGTCAAACTAAAATAAATGGTAACTAAAGTAAACGTTTCAACATATGGTTTGACTTTGTTCAACATTCTTGAGCTAAAGCAAATATGTGGAAAGCATGCATCCCAGAAAACACATACTATCAACAAGCACTAGTACTACCCTGCATGTTGAAAAGCGATGGTAGAGGGGTATGCAATGCATCAAAAAGTGACACCAAGGTTTCGTGAACAAGTGTCTGTATACGATTAGGTGGGAGTAAGAATGTGTTGCCGTGGCATATAATTGTATGGAGAGTGAAAGACAGGAGAGGAGAACTGCTTAATGCATAATGGGAGGTCCCCCTACATCCTAAAAGAAAGTTCATGGTTTCTGCATTCTGAGAGACACCATTTACAGTATATAGCAGCTGACAAATGGGGCTGTAGCATCTGTCAGTGTGATTCCTGCAGTGTACAGAGCATGATGAGCAGACAAGCATAGGATTTCTGTGGAATTTGGAACTTCCCAAAGTGTTTGGGCACCATTGATGGAAAGCATGTGGTCCAAGTAACTCCAAAGTCCTGCAGTAAATATTTCAATCAGAAACCTTTTAATGATGAATTCTAAAGGTGTGAAAAACAGCACATATCCATGTGCAGTTTTTCCTAAAAGAAGTATAAGTTTGACTTGTTGAGCACCATATGTTATCCTGTCAAATGCAGTTAGTGTGTGAACACTGTGTGCAGTCTAAGTACTCACACACCCTTATGAATTTAGACAGGTGCCAAAATCTTATCAGGAGATCCTTGCAGAGACATGGATGTGGTAAGCATAAACTGGCCTTAAGCATATACCACAAGCTTTCGATATGAAATCTATCTGATTTTATATATATATATATATATATATATATATATATATATATATATATATATATATATATATATATATATATATATATATATATATATATATAATAAATTGTCTATAGCAGTATTAGTCCTGCTATAGTGCATGGAAAAACTGGACTCTGTCTGATAAAAATGATTTAAACCAGTTTAGTGTGGTTCCTTTAGAAAGAAAAGAAGTCTTTATTGTCACAAATACATTTTTTTCAGCACTGTGAAATGTTTTCACACATCTCAATTGGGGTCAGAGTACAGGGTCAGCCATGGTACAGCACCCCTGGAGCAGGAAGGGTTAAGGGCCTTGCTCAACGGCCCGACAGTGGCAGCATTGGGGTTTGAACCTCTGACCTTCTGATCAGTAGTCCAGAAACTTAATTGTTGCACTACCACTGCCATGTAATAAGATGCTGTGATCCACTGTATAAAATGCAGAACTGAGATCCAGTAGGACCAGTATAGAAACCAGTCCACTGTCTGAAGCTACTGAAAGATCATTGGTGACCTTCACTAGTTCTGTCTCTGTACTATGATGCATTCTAAATGCTGACTGAAACTCGTCAAACCATTTCTATGCAGATAATCACATAATTGACTTGCAATGACTTTTTCAAGAATTTTAGAAATGAAAGGGAGGTTTCATATGGGTGCACCAATCTTAAAAGCCTGTGGTACTGTAAAAATCCTAAGGTACCCAGTAACCTCTCTGAAATAAATCAATTAAATTAATTAATTAACTATCAGAGGATTACTAGAACCAGCTCTCCATCTAACGGGTCTGGTTCCCGTAGCCCATATGGTACAACCCAGATGAGGTCTGGGGAACGTTTAAGCTGGTAAGCGAGAAAATTCGCCTAGCTTCTAACTGCCTTCATCCAGACGCCTATCCTGCTTCCTCTGATAACTAACTCAACTGAGTAGCCACTTTCGAATGGTCAAATTAATTACCAGTCACGTCTGTTAACGGCAGCTTTTCTCTCATCGGATTCTGCACTTGGTAAGTTGCTAGGTTTAAATTTAGAGGTTAAGGAACGGATAACCCCAAGGATAAGTTTAAAAAAGGCCACCCACGGCCCCAATGACTAGGTAATCTGACAGAACCGGTTTAGATGTAATGCACACAATAACCTGACTTTTTAAAAACTGAGAAGATATATGTGATTAATTCATCATCATGATAAAAATAAATAGAATTTCCAATCTGTTAACTTTAATTGCAGGATAAATGTTTTATTATAGTTTTAGCAAGGGCGTAGCATAAGCTCCTAAATCACAACACTCAATTAAACATTAATTCTTATAACCATCCTCTAATATGACTCCTAACTGGAACTATGCTTTTATCTAAGAGAAGTAATAATCACCCAGATTATGTAATTTGGAGGGGGAGAGCAGACGGTGTGGCCCCACCGGCTGCTCACCTGAAGACCGACGCCCCGCTGGGGCTCTGCTCCAGGGAGGAGGTGGAGAGGGTTCGGTCCAGATTTAGATCTGCTTGTATCCATTTTTGTTCTTTGGGCAAGTAAAAACTTTGTTAATCCATTCTGGTGTTAATCCTTTGGAAATAATAGAGTTAAGTTATATTCCTTCAGTCACCGTTATTTTTAGATCACAGTCTTTTGTAATCCTCAAACAGTGCAGAAAGAGCACTCCTTCAGTCCATAATTCCAATAGAACAGATATTCCTTTGCAGATCATGTTGAATCCCCCGTCCGAGTTACGTGGTAAAATCCCCTTTGCCCAGAGCATTGCTGCCTGGCTTGCATCCAGTGACCACCTCGCAACAACTCCCCAACTTGTGTCTCGATCCAGTGTAATTTATACAACAACTGAACCTTTTGCATATGCAAGAACTGCACCCTTAATTAACATACATGATGACAGCATCCATTACCCTCCTCACTCGTGCACTGCTTCCATCCACTGACCTCGTGGCCTCTGCGTGCTCTGGAGGAACTAAAACCATCTATTCTGGACCGTCTCGCCAGCCCCCCCCAACTCATCCTAAGACCCCTCCATGTTTGAGGAACTGAAACTAACTGTTTGGACTGTTTGGACCCTTCCACTCAGTCTCACTTCTCTATTAATGTATCTGCTCCATCCACAGCTCAGAGCAGGCCTCCGGTCAGGAAACAGATGTCAGACTTACAAAAACCCCCGACATCTATTCCGAGGCTAATAACCTTTACCGTGAACACTTGACCTCAGTTCACCTTAGGTCTTGACTTCTTACTTCATTACAAAGTTAAAAACCTTAGTTTAACAGTAATCAAAACTCTTTCTAAAACATCTCAGTTTCATAGTCATCAAAACTCTTAAAAGCATTTCCATTTCATAAAGCATTAGTTCCTCATATTTGTCATATCTATCAAAAACATCAGTTTCCCTGGTAACCAAAAACATCACTTTTCACAGTGAGTTGCTGTTCTAACTTAGTTACTTCTTAAACAAAGATTATAAAAATAGGTATTTGAGTTAGCTTTAACACACTTATTAGGTTATGGCATGAATCAATTACAAATCACAGGTTATAACATCACAATGTTCCCTTATTTAGCTGTTATTCTGTCAGTGTCTCACCCTTGTGGCTGATTCTGGGATCTCATACCTCCATGTTTCTCGACAGTACGTAATCTGTTAATAACGAGTGAGTGGTTGATGATGTCTAATACTGGAGTGTTAATTAAAGGAAAGACATCCTTTAACAATCAGGTTGGGATAGGGTCTAACAGACATGTTGCTGGGTTAGAAGAATTTACTATTGATGTGACCTCTGAGAGACTGGAAAACCAGAAACAGCTTCAACCTTTGGTTGAATCTGCCAACTATCCACAGATACATCAGAGACTACAGTAATGTCACCTTGACCCCTACTCAGACTGAACCTGTGCTCCAATTCCAATGCCTCTAACACAGGAGTGGAGGTGCTGCTGTCCCAACACTCCCAGACTGACAACAAACTTCACCCCATGCATTCTTCTCTCAAAGACCCAGGTCAGGACTACCATGGATGGAGACACCACAGAGTTTTTAGGCACCTGCTCCATCAGGAACAAACCTTTAAATCAGCCCTGCTCCAGCACTGGAAATGTCATGCAGCTTGTCCTCTATATACCATCCTCAGTCCAACAGCCGGTGAACCAGGAGACAGCTCCCCACTGCATTACCTATAGAATGGAATGTGTGCACAATGCTCTCAGTAACTCTTCTTCTACATCGTCCCCTGCTTTTCCTTCTCAGGAGCAGGAGGTTGCTGTTCCCTCATTTCAAGCTTTCCTACTCCACTGTGAAAGGACCTGGAAGCAAATCCTTCCAAGCACACACCTCCACTACATGCAGTATTCTTCATATTCCTGTCCGAGGATCAGCCATCTGAATCTTAAGCCTGTCCTTTCCTTCACAAGTTTTCAGGATTCCATCTCCACACCTCCCTGGCCCATAGATTACCCAGCTACTCTGTCCGTACCCCAACTGACCAGCAGAGTCTGTGCTTCGCCATTTGCTTTTTACATAATTGTGCTCATTGCTAGTTTAAGATTTTAGTAGCTTTGCGTTTTGTTAAACCTTGTGCTATATGTTTATTAGTATTTGCAGTTCCACACTAGTAATGTTCCCACTTCCTTTTCCCCTCTCTGGTTCCCCATATACATATAGCCTCTTGTTTTTGCATTTAGTAAATGAATAGTTTTGTACTGTTATCTGTCTGCTGAGTTCCTTGTTGGCTGTGACAAGCTCAGAGAGATCCTGATTTTGTGGTATAGTTTTCCATAGATTTAACATATTTTTTATTTGTTTCTTTTTAACAGATGATGAGGTGACAGTGGGAAAGTTCTATGCCACTTTCCTAATCCAAGATTATTTCAGAAAATTGAAGAAGAGACAGGAAGAGTACTATGGCTATCATCCCACCAAGAAAAGTGCCTCCCATGAGATACAGGTAGGCAGTTAATGATTCAAAGATAATAATTTCCTTATTCATATATTTCTATCAATTCATTTAATTCCTTTTGATTTAAATAATAGTAAGAATAACAATGCCAGCATCTTTTTGTTTCCATTAATCTGTAGTGATAGTTGACATGATAGTTGTGTAGAATATTGAATACCAGCAACAGATTTCTGTCTCACTCTTACACAGTGTTTGTGTGTTGTCCACAGACATTATTCTGTCAGCATTTCACTGTGATCAACAATTATACTGGGCTGTTAGTTTTAAGCAGCAGAAGCAGTCAGCATTATTCTAGTGAATCTCAGAATAAGGTTTCTAACCATCTTATGAAATTCACACCACAAAGAACTAAGGCTGTTATGAGATCATCCTCTAAACACATAGCGAAGCAATTAATGTTTGAGTACATGCTTCAAAACAACTGACATGGACCTACATCACTTCCCCGTTGGTTTAAATAGGCCAACAAAGATTCTTCTGACTTAGGAGCCTGCAACAAGTCCAGCTCCCACAGACACTGCTGAGGGCTTCCAAACTAACTGTACCTCTGCTAAACCCGCATTGATGCAAAGCATTTGTAGGGCAATCGGACTATAAAGCCTTAACCCAACTTGGCATCACTAGAGTAGCAGGGGGCAGAGTGATCCAGTGCTGATTCTGAGATTGACGTACAGAACAACAGAGACACAGGAGACAGGAGTTAAAAGTAAAACAGGTACCCCAACTTTATTTACACACTCCGCAAAACTATGAACAGCAAGCATACGGATACTGAGAGGGAAACTACAGAGACCCCTAAGTTCAATTCAATTCAATTCAATTCAATTCAATTCAATTGTATTTTATTTATATAGCGCCAATTACAGTCAAATTGTCTCAAGACGCTTTACAGAACCCATATGCCTGACCCCCAGAGCAAGCCAAAAGGCGACAGTGGCAAGGAAAACACCCTTTTAACAGGGAAAAAAAACCTCGAGCAGAACCCGGCTCTAATGTGGGGGGACCCATCTGTTGCTGGCCGGGTGGGTTGAGAGGGACAGAAGAGGTAGAGAGGTAGAGGGATAGAGATAGAGGGGAAGAAGTAGAGGGGAAGAGGTAGAGGGGTAGAGATAGAGGGATAGAGGTAGAGGGATAGAGGTAGAGGGTTACAGGTAGAGGGTTACAGTTGGTGGGAGAACAACCACACATCTAAACATCCAGCTCTGGGACCAGGGACACTCGAAGAAACGACACAGAAAGAAACAGAGTGAGTGTAATACAATAATGGTATATATAGTAAATACAAAGGTAGTTAGAGAAGGGCTCAGTGCATCCAGAGAGGTCCCCCAGCAGTCTAGGCCTATAGCAACAGAATTAGGGGCAAACTAAAGGGACGTCAAGAGGGGAAGTCAGTTGTGCAAATGAAAACACCAGCTCACCCCCTCAGGGTCCCCCAATCAGCCCTAACTATAAGCTTTGTCAAAAAGGAAGGTTTTAAGCCTGGTCTTAAAAATAGAGAGGGTGTCCGCCTCCAGAACCCAAACTGGGAGCTGGTTCCACAGGAGAGGGCTGGCAGAACTGATTACACAAGACTCCAGTCTGAGAATAAGCTAGTTAGAAGACCTGGACCGAGCTAAGTAGTACCGAGCCAGGACAGTTAACCAAGCAAGTCCAGTGATGGGAAAAATCACTGGATGCCAAAATGGCAGAACTAGAAACTAGAATAAATGCTTACAGCGAAGTACTTGCTACTAATACTCATACACCTAGGAAAATTCACAGCACGGCAAAATGGTAGAACAGTAAAACTGGAGTTGATACTAACAAAGCAATACTTACTACCAACATTCAGACAACTATGAAAACTCAGTATGCTGAAATGGCAGAACAGGAATCTGGAGCTGATACAAAGAAACACTCCCTACTAAATACTCTAAGGACTAAAGCTGGAGATTGGGAACTTAGCTGACTACAGACATGAGGGGAGGCAGTGGAGGACCAGGTGGACGGAGGTGGTGTGTGGCGGGGAGGATGGCGGAGACGAGACAGGTGCTGCAGCCGGAGGTGGGTTGGGAGCGGTGATCCGAGAGAGTCCTGACTGATAGTGGAGAGCAGATGGAGGATCCAGGTGAAGGAGTTGCAGACAGGTAGAGATCCAGAACTAAGGCACAAGAAAACAGTAGTTCTCTTATGTCCACCTAGAGAGAGAGAGAGAGGGAGGACGAGAGGGGCAATGGAGAACCTGCCACTAACTGGCATCAGAGGTGGAGGGCGTGACACAGAGTTATCACGAACATCAGCTAGGCAGTAGAAAGATGTTTGACATGGCTCTGGATTAGGAGAAGAGACCTGAGTGTGACCTGATAGCTGGGTCTGCTAGAAAAAGTGTCTCATGATGAATGACCAGAACCATCCAATGACTCCAGGGTTCATCACTAACAATGTGTTCACTGTCATCTAAGGATGAGTTTTACAAACCAGCCACTGTAAATATGCACATTTAATTAGTGCAGAATAAGTTTAGAATGATTTATTTCTCTAGCAATGTCCTTGTCTGTGTTGATCAGGCAGGACTGAGGAACATTGAGGAGGAGGCAGCTCCAGAGCTCCACAGGACCATTTCTGGAGACCTAATCACTGAGGAAGAGATGGACCGAGGAGTGGAGGGCATCTTAAGGGTAACACAACAGAGCATTTTTACAAACAGCCCAACAACTTAACTTGTATTCAGTAAAATATGTTAGAAAACACTGACAAACACTTGCTTACAGCTTTGAAAAGCACCTCACACATCTCCAGTCTCCTTCTAACTCATCAGCAATATTTTGAAACTCAACTATGAATGCTTGTGTTTCATAACATCAGTGAACAAAACTTACAAACTATCATTTTTGTATGCTATAACAAGATAAGGGAGTGTACTGTATTTTAGTGTTCTTAGGTAGAAAGATGCACAGACACACCACGGTAGGAGACTAATTAGCACCTTTAATCTGACTGTGATAACATATATACCACAACTCCAGTCCACTCAAGGTATCCCTATCTTATCAACAACTACTTTACAATAATTACATTAATAACTGCTATGTATCTGTCTTGTTTTTCCTTCTGTATATGTAGAATTCATTGTTGTCTGACACACATTATATCAGGTGGTCAGTGAATTTTTTGTGTGATTTTTTTATTTTTTTTTTAACCAATGTATAGAACATATAGGAATATCAGCTGTGACTGTAGCCCACAATAACTGTGATTTTCTCTAAAACAGAGGCAAGGTAGTCTTTTTGAGAACCACTCAGATCCTTTTGCTGAAGCGGGTGATATTTCCGGTCAGGCCACTAGCCAGCGCCCTCTGCAGATGGCAGAAGGAATCATTAACAATGGCAACACAAGTCACAGGTATGTGTGCTCTTACTCTACTACACTGCCCAATTCTTGTGACACTTCTTTTGTATCTTTGGGTAATTAGTGCATTTAAGTGAGATTGAATCATGTTTTCATAGCTCAACATAACACAGAATTTAGCAGGATTTCTGACTTATGGACTGTCACAAAACGCTTTCAATTTCTGTCTCATATTTTCATGCTATGATTCAAAATCTAGAAATAAATGCTGGAATGTAAAAACTAGCAAGACAATCAATCACTGACATAACAAGACAGACCCTGGTGTAAAAAGCTGTCTGTGACTGACCGAGGGACTGAGCTGCAAAGTGTAAACACTTGCAAGTGAAATCAAAAACAGGGTTTTCTTTTCAACCAAAAAATAAAGTTACACAAAACAAGACTAAATTCAGGCTCATAGGAGGCCAAAAAGGTTACAAACAACAAAATAACCCAGCAACAACTGCACTGATAAAACAAACTCACAACAGACCTGAAAACTAAAAAAAAAAACATTGAACAAAAGGGATACAGTGCCGTGAAATAGTATTTACCCTTCCTGCAGATATCTTTCAATTTTGCACATTTGACACATGTAAATGTTTCAGATCATCAAATTCATTTTAATGTCAGACAAGAAAACAAAATGCAGTTTTTAGATTTTGTTTTTTGAAGGAAAAATGCTGTTAATCTCATCCTGTGAAAAGTAATTGCCCCCTTAGCTACCAATCTACCAAATAACCAAATTCATTTGGCAGTTGGATTCAGTCCCACCGGCTAAACTCATTTGATTACTGCCAGGCTTGTCAAATCCTAATATCAGTAAAGAGAAAGTGTCTGGTATTGTGAAGAAGCTAAAGGGTCTCAAAAAGCAGAACGATACATAAAGAGATTTCAATGGATTGGAAACAAAAAGGCATTAAATCAGAATGTTTTATATTTTACATTCTTTAAAGTAGCCCCCTCCTGCTTTGATGGCAGGTTTGCACACGCTTTCTCTCCATCAGCTTCATGAAGTTGTCCCCTGGAATGGTTTATAATTAAGATGAGTGCAGCTGAACTGCAACAATATTGCCCATGACTAATTCCCCTCTGATGCAATAAAGTATATCTTATCTCTCTTTGCTCATTACATCTAGGACTCAGTCATTCATTTTAGTTAGATTTCCAAAAACAAACTCTGCTGTCATGTTGCAAAATCAGTAATGGTTGGAATCCTGCTGACGATCTATTTTGGGTTGGATGGTAGTTGGAATTGAACTAGAGGTAATGTAGTTTTATATCATTCAGTGTCCCTTCTCTGTAGTAATGAAGGTTTGTTTTCCTTAAACCAAGGATTGTATCTCTGTTTCATTGTTCTCCCTTCCTTTTCACAGCCAATATTAACTTCACTTTGGAACAATTGACCTTCATCATGGATGTCCGTGAGAATACTTCAAACCACAGACCTTTGACTTCAACAAAATCGAGAGTGCAGAAGCTTTTCAACCCCTGTAAAGATGGACTGTGATGAACCCATGTGCACTCAGTATAGAACAATAAGCCTGGGTCCAGGAGGAAATATCATAATACCACAAAACACTGTTACTACCAAAATTTCTAATTATTCTACATGTTTTATTTTCTTGCCCTCATTCTGTCATAATAAGAATTTTAAAAACACATAGTTGGTCAAAATGCATTTATTTCATACAAAATATTTCATGCAAATTATATTTTAGACTTTTTAGTAATTTCTTCTTTTTGTCTGTGTGTTTGGATCCATTGATGTACTTGAAGTTGAACTGATCAATTCCATTCTTTTTTAGGATCAGTGTAACAATCTGTTCATCTGAGCTCTACATATCATTAGCTGATGAACCCCTCCTGCCATATACACTTAGCCTACACAGTACAACATTAACCATCATTTGAATTGTGGAATTTTGAATTCTTGTCCAATATTCACTCCTTTTAGGCTTTTCTAGTTACTAGCAACATCTGAGGGGAATATCTGGATCAAGCTAGGCAATGATAATTACTAATTTACTACAATGTGCCATGGTGACCTCATGAAGCTGGAATGTAGAAATCAAACGGTTGTGTAACATTTTAAGAAAAATTCACAATAAAGCAGTTTGTGTGCAAATGAGTAAAACACATCAAACAATACATACACTAGGTTTCTTCAGTGTTGATTGTGGAGTATTGTGAAACGTTCTTGTGCTGAACAATCTTTCATTGTCAACACTTCCCTTGTCTGTGTTGTCAGTCTGTTTTTTTGCTTTTACTGTAATGATGGTGGAAAATGTTGTATTACACCTTCTTAAAAAAGAATCACTCTCTACACATACTGCTTCCAGCAAGATACCCATTATCAGAGCATATAGCATGGTGATTTTCTTGTGGAATTGTGTGATCTCAAGATCTATATTCCCTACAACAACAACAAAAAATAATAATAATTTCAGTGTCTGTTTTTGTTTCATGTCATTCATCCCATCCATTATCCATCCATTATCTATACACCGCTTAATCCTCACTAGGGTCGCGGGGGGGTGCTGGAGCCCATCCCAGCTGACTTGGGCGAAGGCAGGGGACACCCCAGACAGGTCGCCAGTCCGTCGCTACATACAAAGACAAACAATCACTCTCACATTCACACCTACGGGCAATTTAGAATGATCAATTAACCTCAGCATATTTTTGGACTGTGGGAGGAAGCCGGAGTACCCGGAGAAAACCCACGCATGCACAGGGAGAACATGCAAACTCCATGCAGAAAGATCCCGGGAAAGCCGGGACGCGAACCAGGGACCTTCTCGCTGCAAGGCGAAAGTGCTAACCACTACGCCACTGTACAGCCCGTCATTCATCCCAATCCATAATTTCAGATTACTTTTCCCTAACCTGTGTATAATAATTGAAGCAAATTACAAAGAAGTGTATTTTGCAAATCATGTGAAGTGTTCTACTTGTTTTATACAGACCAACTTGTAAAACCAAGATAATCCTGGGCTCCCAACCTGAAAGGGAGATATTCAGAATTTACTTGGTTTCAGCACTGGTTCTGTGTTATCACCAGATCCACACAGGGAGTGTCGGCCAGAACACGACCTGAGGCCAGTTTCTCCAGAGAAAAGGAAGAAAAAAGCAGAGACTTGGTTGATTGTTATTTACTTGCAGTTGCGATTGTGGTTTTTCTATCAGGAAAGGAAATAATAAACATATCTTTATCACTTAAATCTAAATACACAATCTTCCTCCAGTAAGACAAGTATGACAAACAGAAATGTTAATAAAATGCTCTACAATCATGAGCTTATCCATAAACACCATCAATTACTCATATTGCCGCTATTTAAACTTATTGATGTAAAACTTCCTGTCTTACGATTCAAAGTAAAACATTCCTGATATATAAACATTGACACGC